>JXCR01081893.1:122493-156295 GCA_002079205.1 Phalaenopsis hybrid cultivar
TGGATCCTAAAGCTGACTTGTTCATCCTGGCAGCACTTGGAATTCAATCAATCCAGACAAGCAAGAGATGAGAAGAAGATGAGAAAGATCAGTCATTCATGCCTGATGTATGGGAATAAATGGCATGAAAATGTAAAGAGTTTAATTATCAAATTATTGATTGGTTATAACTAAAATTTACATTTTGTAATAAATTTTATTATTCTTATCATAGCATGAGCATGGTTGACTTCCAAGAAGTATAAGAATCGAAAAACAAAATATTTATACATGAAATGTATCAGCACAAATCTTGATAATTTCAAACAGTTCAAATGGGAAAAGGCATATCAAAGGAGGGCAACCGAACGGCTTAAACCTGAGGCACAATAATTCTACCACATGTTTCAAGACCATGACCAACTAAGGAAACCGAACGGCTCAAACCTAAGTGGTTCAACCATAAGCGAAGCATAGGGTAATCTAAGTCATCAATCGTGTTGAAACTAACTCAAGAGAGTAACTAACCTCTTAGGTCCTATAGTTATGTCGGAAGACACCGACAATCTCCTTGAAATACGCTCAAGAATCAATAGGAAAACAAGTCTTAGTCATCACTCGGGATCTCTATGTCTAAGGTTGACTGTTTATCAAATTATGATAATTCACCCTATGTTGATAGTCTAGCTTCACTCTATCGACAAAAGTTCCTCATTAGGGAATGAGTATTGTTGATCGGCATGACCAAAGCTTGATCGACCATATTAATCTCGCCATCCCGGGGCTAGTAGAAAGATAGGCCAACTGGAAACACCTACTGAATCTAACTGTTTGGCTAGGTCTAACAACATCTCATTATCCTAGCTAACAGGTAATACCACCAAGCCTAGCCAACTGAAAACACCTGCAAGGTCTAGTCACTTCAACATGTTGAGCCAGAGTTCAACCAGGCTCCGAGCAAACATACTTAAAATACCTAGAATAATATGTATACCCAACTAAAGCAAGGTTGTAAATGTAACTTTATATATTTTATCCAATTTTATTATAAATAGGAGATCATTTTATGAATAAAAGGTTACACACTTCTCACAAATTATTGTTCATTATTATGCATTTCCCTCCCTCTCTCTCTCACTCATGTCTTACACCATTTTTTGAGTGTGATTCACAAACAGATTAAGATCCAACAATATGATAAAATAATTAAATCTTATCCACAAGTCTGATGGCAACCATTGAATATGGACACGTTTACGGACATTTTGCTTATTACATTAGTGTTATATGTTTTTGAAAATGTTGCAAGGATTTTCGTTTTCACGATTCTCCCTCTTATATATTGTCAACAAAAATAATTTTGAAAGTTTCGCTCTCATATTTAGTTTTTTTTTTTTTTTTTTTTNCCGAGAAGTGTTTTTTTTTTTTTTTTTTTGTTATATTGCAAAGCTTATATTTTCTTATTTATGGATTTGATAATCTCTTTTGAATAACTTAAATTAATACCTCAAAATAAATAAAAAATGAAAATGCAATATTTATGCTGAGATAATGCAATAAAATCAAGACTCACAACAACGTAATTTGCGTTACATGAGATGAACGTTGTTGTTTATTGATTGTTAGTTTATTATAATTACAAGCTTTGTGAGAAAAAAAATTAATGTAGGATAGGTGAACCAACTCAAGTAAGGAAATTTAGTTATATCAAATTTATTAAATGAGTTATAAACTTTCTTCTTAACATGAATATATTATGTTGAAATATAAACCCTCTCTAATCTGTAATTTTGAAGTAGAGTCAATATTGCACCATAATTTGATTTGCATACACTAATCAAACGAAATTTATGATCATCTATCATAACTTAGATTTTTTATCAGCAGGTGTCAAGTTTCAAGCTTATTTGATTAATACAAATAATTAAACTAAAAAAACTTATTACCATGTGATGCAATTTTAACAATATATGTAATTCCAATTCATTTGTCTATTAAATTAGCTATTTGTTAAATTCTAGTTTTCAAGTTACATGCAAAACTTCTGTCTTTACATATCCATCACTAAATTTTAGTTTTTTACATTTACGCCATCTATATCTCTCATATCACAAAAAAAACTCATCATTTTTGTTAGGAATTATAATAGGAAATAATTTATTCCTGTAAGAAGTTATAACGAATAAATTATTTTTTTTAGAATTAAAAAAATCTCTCCTTTCATATTTTATATTTATTTCCTTAGATTAGAAATTATTTGTTTTCCTATTTTATGTTATTTCCTATATCTCCTAATAATTAATATAATTAATTATTGAAGATATTAAGTGATATATCTTTCATTTCATATCATTTCATTTTTATTATTTTCTCTATTATAGGATTCTTGTAAAAAATTATTTATATCTCTGTTCATATCAATGAAACAATCAAGTATTTCACTTTTTTCCACATTATTCTAAATTTTAGCAATTTTAATTTCCAAAAGTTAAAAAAACTACTTTTTCACCTATAAATAACTTGACATATATCTAAACCTATCAAATATTTCAACATACATATATGTTTACTTACTTATTTGCATTGGTTAGATATATAAATACATAGAAGTCGACTGGCATATGTGTTAAAAAGGTCAGAATAGTGTTACAGGGAGGGAGGAGAAGCCAAAAGTTGACCTGCAACAGCGCACAACAATCTTGCCGGCGGGCTTGCAGGCTTTCGGCGGAATAAATCGAATAAGATACAATGTATGTTAGCAAAAGAGATAGCGCCAAGGTTGTTGCGCATCTGCGTCAAAACTCGATACTTCAAGAAGAAATAAGATAATATTCCTTAGACCGACCTTTTATCATATATAAAACACAAGACGACAAGCTGCGCCAATGCAAATCTTGGCGGCGATTTTGCTGGCTTCGTTGTTCTTGGATTTACGTGGAGCGAAGCGAGGCAGAGCAATAATTTCGAGGGGGCGTTGGGCTTGGCGGAAGGCTAGTTGATAGGTGCATATGAGGATAAGGTGGAGCAGGCGGCTTTTTCAATTTTTGTGACGTTGGGGGAAGCTGGTATGATTCGAAGCGTACAAAATCCATGTTGTTGGGTTGTTTTGGCTTGCTTTTGCGGATGTAAGAGGGAAAAATATCAAAATATTGTATCATGATTGTTCAGATGATGGACGTAATAATAACTCAAAAATACCATGAGAACGATACATGGTTGGGCCATCTCGAAGAAAATATTTTGGATGTAATATTTTTTTCTATTTGTAGATGAGGTGTATGCTTTGCTATTATCTGGCTATTCGTATTCCACGCCTGGAAACACATCATATTTTCTCTTGAGAGAGCCATTGAAATTGTTGGTTTTCTTATAAGTTTTAAGAGCAAATATTACATTGCGTATGAAATTTGTAAATATATATATATATATATATATATATTTTTTATTCCGAANATCAAGGTGACACATGGTGGTCTTTTGGATTCATGTGTGCATGTTTTGTCTCTTACTACTTGGCTTAGCTTGATTAATTCCTGATTTTGTTATTCAATTATTTTGTTATGTGTGAGCTTTATGGTTATGAGATTTTAGGGCTTGGCCTTAGACCACGGGCTTTGGGCTTTGGGTTTTTTAATTTAAGTTTGGGTTATTGCATAATTAGGTTTTGATGTATTTTAAAATGTATTTAGTGATTTTAGTTTCTTATGTCAAAGAATTCCAATTAATTTAATTACCCAAGAATTTTACTTCATCATTCTTATATATTTTTGTAGGTCGAGTCAAATTTTATTTATTTTAGTGGATTTAGAATTTTGTAACTTTCATTTGATATTTAAAATTTAAAGTTTAAAATTTTATTTATGATTTTAAATTTGGTTAATTAAATTTAGTAAATTTTAGGTGATATTGATTTTAATTTTGTTTATGGAACATTTAGGTGTTGAATCGTTTAGGGTTGATTTGGGGCTGGTGATTTAAGTGAATTAAGTTTTATTAGTTTTAATTTAAATTGGAAGTTGTTGACTTCAATTTTCCTTTGAGTTTGATTTTGATGATTTTAAATTTCTCTTAATGATTTCATTTTAGTGACTCTATGAAATTTTAATAAGTTTCAAATATGAATTGTGATGATTTGATTTTCTTATGGTTCAATTTTGATTATTCTTAGTTTCAAAAATTTTAGGGTTCCCATTAAAAGGTAAACCTAACCTTGGTCCCAAGATAAACCTATGGTCAGATGGTCTTCTTTGAAATAAAGGAAGGCCACCAGACCTCAAGGGTGCATAGTGGGCTAACATGGAGGGAACCTAAGTCTCTAACGGTGAAATGGTTTCTTAAGGCCTTTTCTCTGATATAGGAACTCAACTTGGGCTTTAATGACTAAACCCTAATCATCTCAACCAAAAGTTAAGGATTTGAGATCTAGCATATCAAACCCAAAGAGTTCATGAAGATTTGCTTCGATTTATACATGGATGTTGGTTCTTTCACCAGTCTTCTAAGAGCACCTCTTAGAAAATCATAAGACTAGATCTTGAGTATCTAGAGAGAATAAACCTCAAAAGTGAGGTCAAAACCATATTTATAGGGTCAGTAGAGAGGATGAACTGTCACATGGATAGGAGTGTAGTTAGTTCTTCTCAAAATTGTTATAAAAAAAATAAATTAACACACAATTCAAGATAAAAAAATTAAATTTTATTTCAAAAATTAAAAATTACAATTATAGCTCAGAAGCTACTCCAAGGAAAAATATTTTATAAGTATTTGACTCACTTCTTTAGCTGAGACATATCCTTGCCAAAGTAGCCTCTTACATAAAACCTCTCCCCTAACTAAAATTAGTCTACCCAACTTATCTTTGCCTAGACCCAAGCAATGGAAAATGTCTCACAAATGGCCAATAACTTCGAGCGAAGTGCGACCATTTCCTCATGAAGGAAAGTCATTTCCTTATGGAGATCCATCATCTCCACTTCCATTGGTTAACCTTTACAACACAGACCAGCAACCAATGGATATCCTTGGCATGAGGAGCCCAACCAACTAGGTTAAAGAGTCCCCTTGTCATGCAGACAGTGCACCAACGACCCTTAAGATATCCAACACGATCGGTTGCTTCCTGGTGTGCCTCACTAAGATTACCCAGAAGGTTATCCCTTTATTCCTACCAAGGAGTAGCCACTTCAGGACGACCCCCAATCCAAGTCATTGGCTCCATGGTCATATATGAATCAATGTCCAGTGAAAGAGAATTAACAACCGTAATCTAAGATGGGTTGAACCAAAGTATAATATAAAGAAAAAAAATTAAGAGAAGTATAAAAATCAGATAAGAAAGATTGAAATCTCTTATACTAAGGATTTTATCCCACTCAAACATGATAAATGACGCCTCCCCTCACTAATTTTTTTTCTATGCCCTGGGTGGCAATGGATCATCAGTAGTTTTCTACTCCTTGAGCATAACCACAATGCTTGCAACTCTCTGTGCGACTCAATTGATAGGCAAGGTTTGAGTCTTAATAGGAGGCGGGACTGATAGTTTGACAAATGGGACAATCGATCCACTCCCAACTTCTGCTTAAGAAAACTCTCACTGACGGTCGCGGAGGGAGTCAAATGATCCCACTTGATTCTCTAATTCAGGCATTTTCTTTTTCTTCACAATGACTTTCTTATTCCTTTTTTCACCCCCCCCCCCCCATTATGAGGCCACACTTTCATCTATTTAAAGGCCTTTAGGTATGTAACCCTGCGATATGGATTGGATCCTAAAGCTGACTTGTTCATCCTGGCAGCACTTGGAAATCAATCAATCCAGACAAGCAAGAGATGGGAAGAAGATGAGAAAGATCAGTCATTCATGCCTGATTTATGGGAATAAATGGCATGAAAATATAAAGAGTTTAATTATCAAATTATTGATCGGTTATAACTGAAATTTACATTTTGTAACAAATTTTATTATTCTTATCATAGCATAAGAATGGTTGACTTACAAGAAGTATAAGAATCGAAAAACAAAATATTTATACATGAAATGTATCAGCACAAATCTTGAGAATTTCAAACAGTTCAAANGAGTATCGTCGGTCGGCATGACCAAAGCTTGATCGACCATATTAATCTCGTCATCCCGGGGCTAGTAGAAAGATAGGCCGACTGGAAACACCTACTGAATCTAGCTGTTTGGCTATGCCTAACAACATCTCATTATCTTAGCTAACTGGTAATACCACCAAGCCTAGCCAACTGGCAACGCCTGCAAGGTCTAGTCACTTCAGCATGTTGAGCTAGAGAGCAACCAGGCTCCGAGCCAACATACTTAAAATGCCTAGAATAATATGTATACCCAACTAAAGCAAGGTTGTAAATGTAACTTTATATATTTTACCCAATTTTCTTATAAATAAGAGATCATTCTATGAATAAAAGGTTACGCACTTCTCACAAATTATTGTTCATTATTATGCATTTCCCTCCCTCTTTGTCTCTCACTCATGTCTTACATTATTTTTTGTGTGTGATTCACAAACAAATTAGGATCCAACAGTATGATAAAATAATTGAATCTTATCCCCAAGTCTGATGTCAACCATTGAATATGGACGTGTTTATGGACATTTTGCTTATTACATTAGTGTTATATGTTTTTGAAAATGTTGCAATGATTTTCCTTTTCACGGTTCTCTCTTATATATTGTCAACAAAAATAATTTTGAAAGTTTCGCTGTCATATTTAGTTTTTTTTTGTTATATTGCAAAGCTTATATTTTCTTATATATGGATTTGATAATCTCTTTTGAATAACTTAAATTAATACGTCAAAATAAAAAAAAAAAAATGAAAATGCAATGTTTATGCTGAGATAATACAATAAAATCAAGACTCACAACAAGGTAATTTGTGTTATATGAGTAGAACGTTGTTGTTTATTGATTGTTAGTTTATTATAATTACAAGCTTTGTGAAAAAAAAAAATTAATTTAGGATAGGTGAACCAACTCAACTAAAGAAATTTAGTTATATCAAATTTATTAAATGAGTTATAAACTTTCTTTTTAACACGAATATATTATGCTGAAATATAAACCCTGTCGAATCTATAATTTTGAAGTAGAGTCAATATAGCACCATAATTTGATTTGCATACACCTATCAAACGAAATTGATGATCATCTATTATAACTTAGGGTTTTTTATCAGCATGTGTCAAGTTTCAAGCTTATATGATTAATACAAATAATTAAACTAAAAAAAACTCATTACCATGTGATGCAATTTTAACAATATACGTAATTCCAATTCATTTGTCGATTAAATTAGCTATTCTAAATTTTAGTTTTTTTACATTTACACCATCCATATCTCTCATATCACAAAAAAATTCATCATTTTTGTTAGGAATTATAATAGGAAATAATTTATTCCTGTAAGAAGTTATGATGAATAAATTATTTTCTTAGAATTAAGAAGATCTTTCCTTTCATATTTTATATTTATTTCCTTACATCAAAAATTATTTGTTTTCCTATTTTATGTTATTTCCTATATCTCCTAATAATTAATATGAATTGATTATTAGAGATATTAAGTGATATATCTTTTCTTTCATATCATTTCTTTTTTATTATTTTCTCTATTATATGATTCTTGTAAAAATTATTTATATCTCTGTTCATATCAATGAAACAATTAAGTATTTCACTTTATTCTACATTATTCATATCTAAAAACTACTTTTTCACGTATAAATAACTTGACAAATATCTAAACCTATCAAATCTTTCAACATACATATATACTTACTTATTTATTTGCATTGGTTAGATATGTAAATACATAAAAATCGAGTGGTACATGCATTCAAACTTCCTTTATTTTAAGCCATAAAAAGCTCAGAATAGTGTTACAGGGAGGGAGGAGAAAGCCAAAGTTGACCTGCAACAGCGCACAACAATCTTGCCGGCGGGCTGGCAGGCTTTCGGCGGAATAAATCGAATAAGATACAATGTATGTTAACAAAGGAGATAGCGCCAAGTTTGTTGCGCATTTACGTCAAAACTCGATACTTCAAAAAGAAATAAGATAATATTCCTTAGACCGACCTTTTATCATATATAAAACACATGACGACAAGCTNAAACTTAACGATTAAATAAAAATTTAATTTTTATTTTTAGTGGCTCAGAATTTTTGGTACACGAGTTGGTCTTGAAAATTCAGTGCTTAGCATTTTAAAAGAAAATTTTGACTTTGTAGTAGGCCTTATAATACACATAGATAATTTACTCAATGAAGTGTGACTAAAAGTTATTTTAATACAAGTTATTATAAGTTATAGTATTTGGTGATGCTCCATACGCCAAAGGAATCATCTAGACATATAATTATCTTGTTATACTTTAGTCATATAGTAAATGACTATGGATTTTTTATTTGTCATAGCACGTGTGTGTAAGAGTCGATGGAGGAAGTTTTAACTCAGATGTTTGTAATGGAGTTATCAAGCTAGCTTTGCTAAGAAGATCCAATAAAATTAAGTCATGTCAACATGATACTAGAATTTTTAAGTTAACTTCTAAAATTAAGGATTTAAGAGAAGCAATGGTTGCATTGAGTGAAGAAGTGATGTGGATTTTTTTCTAGAGGGAAAATGGCATATGTTGTTGCTCATTTTTAATGACTTTTTTATTTTTTTGTAATTTAAAAGAATTAAATTGTTGTTTTAAGATAAATTTTTAATACATTTTAGTCTATTGCAAAAGGTTGTAACGAATGAGAATCGATGGGGTGGATGATGTACCAAATAATAGCAATAAAATCTAAGAAAGTAGGAAATGACACCAATAAATCTTGTAGAGGAATCTTCAATTATATCAAGAAAATCTTTCACTCTAAGCGGAAGAAAAATATTGTATTTTTATATAAGCTATTACTAATGCTTTTTCAGGAAAAAAAAATGCATCAAATGGGGTTATCTGTATGGCTACAAATGAACCAAGCTGACATGAGCGGGTGTTTGTTCGAGCTTGACCTCATTTATTAAAAACTGGTTTGAGCATGAGTTGAATTCAATTCAAGCTTTTAGGAATGTGTTTGAGCTCAAGATAATTTATTAAAACCATATTATAGTTTAGCTCGAGCGTTGTTAATATAGGGTTTATTAAGATAATTAATGAGCAATTGTTTTCACTAAATAAATGAACTTTAGCTTCTCAATGAGCTTACTTATAAGCTTTAAATGGTATTGTTCATGGAAAAAATGAATCTACCAACAAGTTATTTAAGCTTATTCAATTAGCAGCTGATTATTTTCAAGAGTTTTTAAGTTCATTATACTATTTAATCAGTCAATCATGAATGAGCTCTAATTGAGAAGAGCCAAAAGAAACTTGTTAAACACTTCGTTCATTTGTTACCCTTGTTATCCAACTAATGTCTAAACTAGCTTTAAGATAAGCCAATGCTGGAAGTGTTAATAAGAAACATTAATAATAAAGGTGAAAATCCATATTTTTTTCAAAAAATCCTATTGAATTAAAATCTCCAAGAATTAGTCTAGGATTAATAATGTAAAGAGCACATTAGCTTTTAAATCCCAAAGAGTTTGCTCTTAACAACACTATTCTTAAAATAGACGATGATTATAAAAACTAATAAGAAAGTGTTCTCTAGCTAACCATGAATGAATTAAAAGTGATAGGCAAGAACAAAAAAAAGTACCTTTAAGGAATTGATTTGTTCAAAATCATTTATTCAAGTTCTTTGAAATTTATTTTATGTTAATATTTGTTAAAAATGTGAGGTTTGCTTTAGGTTTATTTTAAAATTTATTTAAAGATTGTTTAAGGTTACTTCAAGGAATATGAAGTTCATTATTAAAATTTGTTTGAGTTTATTTAAAGATATAAGCTTTATTGATGTTTATTAAGGTTGGTTAAATTTTGTTTAAATTTAAGTTTATTAAAATTTGTTAACATTTTATAAGGGTATATTTAGAATCTATTAAACTGTGTTAATTTGTTAAAGTTTATTAAAATTTATTTAAATTTTTTAAAATTTATTTAAGTTTGATTTAAGTTAGTGTTCATTGAAGTTTATGAGGTTTAATTAAAATTTAGTAAATTANCAAAATTTGTTAACATTTATAAGGGTATATTTAGAATCGATTAAACTGTGTTAATTTGTTAAAGTTTATTAAAATTTATTTAAATTTGTTTAAATTTATTTAAGTTTGATTTAAGTTAGTGTTCATTGAAGTTTATGAGGTTTAATTAAAATTTAGTAAATTAAATTTGGTTTAAGTTTATTACATTTTATAAAGTTAGTTGAAATTTGATTAAGGTTTATTTAAAAGTTAATTAAAGTTCATTATATTTTATTAAAGGTGCTTAGTGCTAATTAAAATTTGGTTAAGGATTTATTAAATTTGGGTTTGCAATTTAAAGTTTGGTTTTAGTTTTGAGATCTTGAAATTGTAATGTTCGAGCCTGACATTAAGAGACGAAAATGAGCTTTTGAAATACAATTTGGGATTTAGATTTGAGTTGGACTTTGGATTTGAATTCGAGCTTGAANATTCAAGCCTGACAGTAAGAGATGAAAATGGGTTGTGCAATTTAAAGTTTGGTTTTAGTTTTGAGATCTTGAATTGTAATGTTCGAGCCTGACAGTACGAGATGAAAATGAGCTTTTGAAATACAATTTGGGATTTAGATTTGAGTTGGACTTTGGATTTGAATTCGAGCTTGAAATTTTAATTTGTACAAACTAGATTTGAGTTTGAGCTTAAACTTGAGTTTTGAGATCAAATTTTAATTTTACACTTGGATTTTAGTTTGAGCTTGGAGTTGGATTTGTAATTTGATTTAAGGAAATTCGTTTTGGGTCTGCGTTTGGATTTATATTTGATTTTGACAAGTAGATTTTGAGTTTAAAATTGGCATTGAATTGATTTTGATATGGGATTAAGTTTGATTTTGAACCTAAATTGAGCAAGATAGGATAAGAGGATTTTTAGAAGAAGGTGAACCTTAATTTAAAATAAACCTAACTATCAAGGAGGCCAATTGAGCAGACTAACCTAAATTTTAAGAATAATGGCCCTAGTCAAGTTGCCCAAAGCCTTCCATTGTCTCGTGTGCATTAAAATTCTTAGACTATTAACTAATAAAATAAAAGAAGGTCTCTCTTGTTGTCATAAGAATGATTAAGATAGACATTCCTGCTATTAAGTGGTTTTTGGTACTTTTAGTAATCACGGGTTACTTCATCCTACGGTACCCACAATATCAAGGGGGTAAGATGATATACCTAAAATATATAGCATTTATGTACATATTTGTATATCTAGTTTTGAGGATATTGCACTTTAATGGAAGGTATTTGTGTATTTTTCTTTCAGGTACAGTCAAATGAATGAAAAATGGTGAAATGAGTGAAAAAATCAAATTTGGAGCAGAAATGAAGAATGTTTGCAAATTAACCATGGCGCCTAAGCACCCAGGACTGGCGCTTAAGCACCAAAAAAATAGAGAAGACGACACCTAAGTGTCGCAAACCTCGCACTTACTCTCCAAAGGTAGTTATTTGAAAATTTAATGAATTTGGGCAAAATTTTTAAGGGGTGTTTGAAATAACTCTTGGTAAAAACGTAGTTTATGGTTAATGGACATAAAAATACATTCAAATGGTTGTTGAAATGAGGCAACTCATGAAAGATTCATTGAATGTTGACACATTTTTGACGAGACACCAAAATATGATTGGGGACTCTTAATTAGCCTCCACCACCCTCTCTTTTTGAGACTTCATTCTACCACTCTCATAGATTAATTAGGATATTTTTAGAGAGAAAAAAAAGGAGGAGTTGCAGTGTGTTAGTAGAGAGTATTGTAGAAGAAAGAAAGAGAAGAGATTCAAATGAACTTCAGGAGTTTGATGGAGAGGAATTTGAGTTAATTTTTTATCTTTTTGACTACATTTGATTTTAGTTTAGACTTCTTGTGTGTTTACATAATCTCTACTTTTAAAATTAAGTGTTATTGTGTTTTCTCCATGATTCTTAGTAGTTTTCTTTATCTTTTTACTTAAAATGGAAAGTAAGTAAGTGTTGGATGAAAGTTGTGTGAAGTAATGTTGAAATAAGTTATAATGATTTTAATCCTTGTACTTCATTTACTTCTTGATTTGGCCAATTAAGATGTTAATATTTGTTGTGTGAACATGTAAGATCTGAGATGATATTGTCTCAGTCAACTAATGATAAGAATTACATGAGATTGTATGGATGAGAATGTAATTCAGATAGTTGAATGCAAATAAATAGGGAAATAAACTTTGACGGATATAAAGTTAGAGAATTTAGAGTGACAGACTAAAGCCCCCAATTCGATTTATTGTTTTGGTTTTGATACTAGATGTTATCCCCTAGATGGAGGAAGAAGAGGGAACTCTAGAGTGAGAGCAAGTTTCTTCCCTACCTAGCTTGTCTTCAGGACTATTTAAACTTTAAATTAGTTGATGTTCTTTATAGCATCTATAGTAAGGGTAAATAATAATATTACTTCTATTTCGCACAACACAATTTTAATACTTCCACAAATGAATTTATATACTTATTACTGATTCATGAAAATGAAAAAATATTTTATTTATATTACTTTCTTTTTACAAAAAACTAGTTAAATTTTGTTAGTTGTTTATTTTATTTTCAATTATCAAAAAGAACAAAAAAGAATCAAACTTGCATTCATATTATAACATCTATAGTTTTAGTAAGAATATTTTCCAAAGTAGAGTTTGTTATTTAATTTCTTCTTAAAAGATTGTAATTCTTCATGTGGGTTCGATATTCAGGGCTTAATAAAAAAGTCTTATATTATTTGATAATGATACATATACTTGTGTAGTATCTCAATATTTAAATATAATAGTTGTACTCTTATTTACTTCAGAGTCATGTTTTTGGCGTCGTTGTAAAGAAAGAAATATAAATAAAAAAATATTGAGAATATAACCACACATACTTCGTAGTAATGTCGTAAAATTCAAGATCAAGTTTTTGGCGTCGTTGCCGGTGAGAAAAAAAAAAGGAATTTTTAGGAAAACAAATTTCTATTTTTAGAAAGTTTTATTTAAGCTTTTAGATTTATTATAGGAATATTGTAGTGTTGTTTTTATATAAGTTCCTATTTGTGTGGTTTTATTTTATGATGTTTTGTAGTAATGTATGTGTAGTTCCGTTTCCAAAGGACTAGTGCCCTACGATTTTGAATTAGAAAAAACTATTAGAAATTAAAAAATACAGAAAATATAAAAAAATTGAAAAATATATTTAATCACTTAAAATATATTTTTATAATCTAAAAAAAATTATGGAAAAGTTTTTAGTTGTTTTCTTCAATTAAGAAGTGATTTATGACATTTTAGCACATTTGAAGCATTTTTATGATGTTTGGTATTTTAATGAATAAATATTTAAGAAAATAGACTAAAAATAAACTTTTATTCTAACTTCAATTTATTTTTTCTTAGATAGCTCTGGTTTTAAGGAACTCCCCAAACTAATTTTTACAGTTTTTTGAATTGTATTTTAATTTCAATTATTAGTTTAAACAAAAATACTTATTTACTTGAAAAATTATTTATGCATTAAAAATGCTTTTTATGGCTTCAAAATTTTTGTAGAGATTTCCTGGGGTCATTTTCTTCAATTTTGGTTATTTTGATGATTTTTTTGAGTTTTTTTGTATTCTTCTTGATTTTAATATAGAAAAATATGTTTTAAATTTTGAATTTTAATTTTAATTTTTCCGAAGTTCGTCTGATGACAGTGAACCTACCAAACTAATTTTTGTAATTTTATAAATCTTATTTTATTTTTTAGAATTATTTTAGGCAATATAAGGGTAATTTATTTTAAAAAATAGAGTTTCCAATGTTAGAGGTGTCCTCTAAGTTTAGAAAAAAGAGAACATCCCTAGACATGTGAAGAATGAATATTTAATTACTTATAATTTAAATAATTTTTAAAGTATTTAATTAATTTAAAAATAAATATTAAGAAAATATTTTTGATTTTTGGTCCACATTATTCCCCTCTATTCACTGAGCACATGGGTAATTTTTTTTTATAGAATTTTTATACACCAAGTTAGAGATTTTTAAAGTTTTTGTAATTGATTTACATCAGAAATACCTCTAATTATTTGGTTATCCACGCCAGCGTCGCGTAAACATGAGAGTTTCCGAAAAGCCTGTGTCGTGTTCCAAATTGACATTGGCATCCGCGTCAGCTGCCACGCAACTCCGCGTTCATACGACATTTCCTCGTCTAACACCATCTGAGCCATTCATCCAATACACGCGCGAACAGACTGCATCCATTCATCGTCCTTGGTATACTCGACCCGAGAACCGTCCACTCAATTTCTAACTAAAGGGTTTTGTTCCTATAGCTTCTTCTAGGTAAGATGAACCTATTTATACGGTTAATCAAGAATGAAATTAAGATCTACTTCACAAAAGCCCAAACCAAGATCAAATTTGGGGGAAATGGTGTATACTTTAGCTCAAGAGGTGACGCCTCAATTAGGATGGTTGGAAACGTTAGCCTTGACTCCATGAAGCTCCTTCAAGTGTCAGCTCGATCTGAGAACAACCCTATGTATGACCTAGACCAAATGGTGGCATGGGCTCGGTCTTGGACTAGGTTAGGGTGCTCGGGATGATGAGACTTTGATGGGGAATAATGTTTAGGAGTATGAGGAAGCTTTTGGCAGCTCAATATGGAATTTGGAGGTGGTTTGTTTTAAGGCCAAAAATTGGTTTGGATTTCAAAGGTTAAATTTGACTTGGGTGGTAGAGATCGATGGCTGAGAAGAGTGGGGCTAAGCTTAAGATCACTACGGAAAGCTTTGGAAGCGAATTGAGGGGAGTTTGTTCAACAAATTTTCATCTCCTTCTTAGGCTGAAAGAGGAGCTGATTTTATAGAGGGGGTCATGTCAACCATCAGGGTAAGCCATGGTGGCCAAGGGGCCGCTGAGGTAGAGGGAAGAAGGGATCTGATGGCTAATTGCAGTGATCCAGCTCAGGTGGGTTCAATTTTGGGTTTTCCATAATTGGGGCCTCTCGATTTTGTCATTTTCTGGTGGTTGGGGTGGTTGGTCGGTCAAGGCAAGGTCACCTCTGAGTTCAGGGAGGTCAATGAGGTTAAGTGGTCAGCTTAATTTGGTACCGAGGAGGCTCCAAGGAGAAAGTCGATTTTTTTTTGGCAAATTGGCTTAAGTTGGGTTTAAACCCTTGGTCAAGTGGCTAGGTTTGGTCCTAATGTGGTTAGGGTTGATGTCTTAAACCCCAAGAAGGTTTAGGTGAGTTTTATTTGCTGGTTTGAGCATGGGGCAGGGTTTAAATGTTTAATGAAAGCAAATCCAAGTGAAGCAGGAAAATGGAAGAGCCGGCTTCACTTGCCAAATTTGGTAAGTTTAACCTCATGATGTCCATGGAAAGCTCCATGAGGCATGTAAACATGTAAATCCTAAATACAAATTCATGAATGTTTCCAAATTTAACATCTAGATACTTTATATAAATTACATGATTAAGATATTTATATTTTATTATTTACATGTAAATATATTTCATATAAATACTTGTTTACAATCCCATACATGAACAAAGTATTACAAAAAGAGTAATTAGAACTTCTCCTTCATTAATGGTTTTTCCCAACTCTTATTTTTAATTCTTTTTTTTCACTTTTTCCTTCCAACATTCTTAACCAAAGAGCCTTGTAATACCTATAAATATTGGCTAAAATGCTTTATGATTTCAAATTTAGAATAAGATGTTTTTTTATGGAAAAATATTCTTCATTTGTTTAATGAAGACTTCAAATATGTGTCTTCTTTCAATGAGAATCGCTAAATTTCGTTATTTTCTTTAAGTTGTTTACTCTTCCTCTCTAATACTTATCTAAAACTCTTCACATTCCTCCATTTTATATGCATTTCTATGACCAAAATACTAATAACTAAAGTTTCACAATCATTTCAAACATTTTATATCACAAACAATCTTACTAAGGAAAACTAGAATCTAGTATTATTCTCTCCTTTTCAACACCAAAAAAAACTCAAGCAAATATAATCTTATACTCCTTATTGTAATTTTACATTCTAATTTAATCATCTATAAGTATATACAATCTTCTAAGTCATCTAAACCCCATTCCATAAAGTGATCTTTCAAATCCACCTAAATTAGGCCAACGTGTACTAATAGTAGCATTCCTACTATTATATCACTTTAAATTGCTCACCATTCCACCAAGAAAATCATAACTAATCCTTATATATTCATAGTTTTTGCAACCCTTTATCTCACTAAAAGCGACATACCACCATTACTTAAACAAGAAGACATTTTTTCTAGTAAGAAAGGCTTCTCTTAGGTGTTTTTTATAATGAAAATTAGCAACTACTATAGCAAACACCGATAATTTATGCTCTTACAATTGCACATGAAATCCGAATAGGCCAATATTTGTTGTTTTAATATGGGCGGTAGATCGTTTTGACATACAAAATTAGAAGTAGCTAGGAATATTATTTCTCTACAACAATTACTAAGTGAAAGATAAGTAGCTCAACTTCACTTAATTTTATAAATGATAATTCATGAAATTAGATGATTCATACAAATTCTATTGTTTTTCCTTGAACTAATTGAATAGTATGTAGAGTATGTTAAAGATAATTTCTATTATGTTCACAACATGAAGATCATCATAGCTAACAATAGGCATGGTAGCAATATATCAATAAAGAGAAAACATATAATGAATCCACAAGCTTGCATATATCCATGTTTTTCATGATGTGGATAATAGTTTTTGCTAACTAGCAGCAGAGACAACCAATAATAGACTATGAATAATGTAACATGGAACATAGTTATACATTCTTATTCAAAACCTTTATCCTCCTTTGAAAATTTTCTTACATAATTGTGTAGGTAATCTTTTTATTATAAGACTTATATTTGGATTATAGGGAGCTTTGGAAATTGTCACAAAATTAAGTTGATCAAGATAAGATTATAAAGTGTACTTAAAATACGAGTCAAGTACACCTTATCTAGAAGTAGCTGAACCAAAAGTTCTTTTTTTTGCCTACAAGGATAGTCAAATAATGAAATTTATCAATTTTACACAATAGAGTTTTCAAACTCTCTTTAAAAATTCATATCCCACATGCACACATACTCGCACATGCTTTTGATGATACAATNTAAAAAAAAAAAAATGAAAATGCAATGTTTATGCTGAGATAATACAATAAAATCAAGACTCACAACAAGGTAATTTGTGTTACATGAGTAGAACGTTGTTGTTTATTGATTGTTAGTTTATTATAATTACAAGCTTTGTGAAAAAAAAAAATTAATTTAGGATAGGTGAACCAACTCAAGTAAAGAAATTTAGTTATATCAAAATTATTAAATGAGTTATAAACTTCCTTTTTAACACGAATATATTATGCTAAAATATAAACCCTGTCTAATCTGCAATTTTGAAGTAGAGTCAATATATCACCATAATTTGATTTGCATACACTAATCAAACGAAATTGATGATCATCTATCATAGCTTAGGGTTTTTTATCAGCAGGTGTCAAGTTTCAAGCTTATATGATTAATACAAATAATTAAACTAAAAAAACTCATTACCATGTGATGCAATTTTAACAATATACGTGATTCCAATTCATTTGTCGATTAAATTATCTATTTGTTAAATTCTAGTTCTCAAGTTACATGCACAACTTCTGTATTTACATATCCATCAATAAATTTTAGTTTTTTTACATTTACCCCATATATATCTCTCATATCACAAAGAAAACTCATCATTTTTGTTAGGAATTATAATAGGAAATAATTTCTTCCTGTAAGAAGTTATGATGAATAAATTATTTTCTTATAATTAAGAAGATATTTCCTTTCATATTTTATATTTATTTCCTTAAATTATGAATTATTTGTTTTCCTATTTTATATGATTTCCTATAACTCCTAATAATTAATATGACTTGTTTATTGGAGATATTAAGTGATATATTTTTCCTTTCATATCATTTCATTTCTATTATTTTTCTATTATAGGATTCTTGTAAAAATTATTTATATCTCTATTCATATCAACAAAACAATCAAGTATTTCACCTTATTCCACATTATTCTAAATTTTAACAATTTTAATTTCCAAAAGTTAAAAAACTACTTTTTCACATATAAATAACTTGACATATATCTAAACCTATCAATTGCATTGGTTAGATATGTAAATACATAAAAGTCGAGTGGTACATGCATTTAAACTTCCTTTATTTTAAGCCATAAAAAGCTCAGAATAGTGTTACAAGGAAGCCAAAGTTGACCTGCAACAGCGCACAACAATCTTGCCGGCGGGCTCGCAGGCTTTCGGCGGAATAAATCGAATAAGATACAATGCATGTTAACAAAAGAGATAGCGCCAAGTTTGTTGCGCATTTACGTCAAAACTCGACACTTCAAAAAGAAATAAGATAATATTCCTTAGACCGACCTTTTATCATATATAAAACACATGACGACAAGCTGCGCCAATGCAAATCCTGGCGACGATTTTGCTGGCTTCGTTGCTCTTGGATTTACGCGGAGCAGAGCGGAGCAAAGCAATAATTTCGAGGGGGGCGTTGGGCTTGGCGTAGGGCTAGTTGATAGGTGCATATGAGGATAAGGTGGAGTAGGCGGCTTTTTCAATTTTTGTGGCGTTGGGGGAAGGTGGTATGATTCGAAACGTACAAAATCAATGTTGTTGGTAGGGGTGTCAACGAATCGAACACGAACGAACAGAGCTTGTGTTCATGTTTGGTTCGTTTGAAATTTAGTTTGTTTGAAATANTCATGTTGTTGGTAGGGGTGTCAACGAATAGAACACGAACGAACAGAGCTTGTGTTCGTGTTTGGTTCGTTTGAAATTTAATTTGTTTGAAATAAGCTCGTGNGAGTTTGAGCTTGGAGTTGTATTTGTAATTTGATATAAGGAAATTCATTTTGGGTCTGAGTATCGATTTATATTTGATTTTGACAAGTAGATTTTGAGTTTAAAATTGACATGAAATTGAGTTTGATATGGGATTAAGTTTGATTTTGACCCTAAATTGAGAAAGATAGGATAAGAGGATTTTTAGATGAAGGTGAAGCTTTAATTTAAAATAAACCTAACTATCAATGAGGCTAAATGAGTGGACTAACCTAAATTTTAAGAATAATGGCCCTAGTCAAGTTGCCCAAAGCTTTCCATTGTCTCGTGTGCATTAAGATTCTTAGACAATTAACTAATAAAATGAAAGGAGGTCTCTCTTGCTGTCATAAGAATGATTAAGATATACATTCCTGCTATTAAGTGGTTTTTGGTACTTTTAGTAACCACGGGTTACTTCATCCTATGGTACCCACAATATCAAGGAGATAAGATGATATACCTAAAATATATAGCATTTATGTACACATTTGTATATCTATTTTTGAGGATATTGCACTTTAATGGAAGATATTTGTATATTTTTATTTCAGGTACAGTCAAATAGATGAAAAATGGTGAAATGAGTGAAAAAAATCAAATTTAGAGTAAAAATGAAGAATGTGTGCGAATAAACTGTAGCGCCTAACCACCCAGGACTGGCGCTTAAGCACCAAAAAAACAAAGAAGATGACACATAAGTGTTGCAAACCTCACACTTACGCTCCAGAGGTAGTTATTTGAAAATTCAATGAATTTGGGCAAATTTTTTAAGGGGTGTTTGAAACAACTCTTGGTAAAAACGTGGTTTATGGTTAATGGACATAAAAATACATTCAAATAGCTATTGAAAGGAGGCAACTCATGGAAGATTCATTGAATGCAGACACATTTTTGAAGAGACACCAAAACATCTTTTGAAAATTTATAAAAGAAGACTTGGATTGAATGATTGGGGAATCTCAATTAGCCGCCGCCACCCCCTCTTTTTGAGACTTCCTTCTACCACTCTCATAGATTAATTATGATATTTTTAGAGAGAAGAAAGGGAGGAGTTGCAGTGTGTTAGTAGAGAGTATTGTAGAAAAAAATGAAGAGAAGAGATTTAAAGGAACTTCAAGGGTTTGGTGGAGAGGAATTTGAGATAAGTTTTTATTTTTGTGACTATATTTGGTTTTAGTTTAGACTTCTTGTGTGTTTACATAATTTCTAATTTTAAAATTAAGTGTTATTGTGTTTTCTCCATGAATTCTGAGTCATTTTTTTTATCTTTTTACTTATAATGAAAAGTAATTAAGTGTTGGATGGAAGTTGTGTGAAGTATTGATCTTTAATGCTGAAATAAGTTGTGATGATTTTAATCATTGTACTTTATTTACTTCTTGATTTGGCCAATTAAGATGTTAATATTTGTTGTGTGAGCATATAAAATCTGAGATGACATTGTCTCAGTCAACTAATGATAAGAATCATATGAGATTGTATAGATGATAATGCAATTCATATAGTTAAATGCAAATAAATAGGGAAATAAACTTTGAAGGGTATAGAGTTAGAGAAATTTAGAGTGACAGGCTAAAGCCCCCAATTTGATTTATTGTTTTAGGTTTTGATACGAGATGTTAGCCCTTAGGTGGAGGAAGAAGATGAAACTCTAGAGTGAGAGCTAGTATCTTCCCTACCTAGCTTGTCTTCAGGACTATTCAAACTTTAAATTAGCTGATGTTCTTTATAGCAACTCTAGTAAGGGTAAAAAATAATATTGTTTCTATTTCGCACAACACAATTTTAATACTTTCACAAATTAATTTATATACTTATTAATGATTAGTGAAAATGAAAAAGATATTTTATTTATATTACTTTCTTTTTACAAAAAGCTAGTTAAATTTAGTTAGTTGTTTACTTTATTTTCAATTATCAAAAATTACCAAAAAGAACCAAACTTTCATTCTTATTATAATATCCATAGTTTTAGTAAGAATATTTTTCAAAGTAGAGTTTGTTATCTAATTTCTTCTTAAATGATTGTAATTCTCCATGTGGGTTCGATTCGAGGTTTAATCAAAAAGTCTTATATTACTTGATAATGATACATATACTTGTGTAGTATCCCGATATTTAAATATAATAGTTGTACTCTTATTTACTTCGGAGTCAAGTTTTTGGCGTCGTTGTAAAGAAAGAAATATAAATAAATAAAATTGAGAATATAACTACACATACTTCGTAGTACTGTCGTAAAAGTCAGGATCAAATTTTTGGCGCCGTTGCAGGTGAGAAAAAAAAATTTTAAGAAATTTTTAGGAAAACAAATTTCTATTTTTAGAAAGATTTATTTAAACTTTTAGATTTATTATAGAAATATGGTAGTGTTGTTTTTATATAAGTTCTTATTTGTGTGGTTTTATTTTATGATATTTTGTAGTAATGTATGTGTAGTTCAGTTTCTAAGGGATTAGTGTACTACGATTCTTAATTATAAAATTATTAGAAAAATCAAAAAAATCAAAAATACAGAAAATATAAAAAATTTAGGAAAATATATTTAATTACTTAAAATATAATTTTATAATCTCAAAAAAATTATGGAAATGTTTTAAGTTGTTTTCTTCAATTAAGAAGTGAATTATGGCATTTTAGCACATTTTAAGCATTTTTATGATTTTTGGTGTTTTTAATGAATAAATATTTAAGAAAATAGACTAAAAATAAACTCTTACTCTGACTTCAATTTATCTTTTCTTAGATAGCTCTGGTCTTAAGGAACTCCCCAAACTAATTTTTGCACATTTTTTAATTATATTTTAATTTCAATAATTAGTTTAAGCAAAAATACTTATTTACTTAAAAAATTATTTATGCATTAAAAATACTTTTTATGGCTTCAAAATTTTTGTAGAGATTTCCTGGGGTCATTTTCTTCAATTTTGGTTATTTTGGTGATTTTTTGAGTTTTTTTTTTTTGTATTTTTCTTAATTTTAAAATATAAAAATATGTTTTAAAATTTGAAATTTAATTTTAATTTTTCCAAAGTTCCTCTAATGACAGTGAACCTACCAAACTAATTTTTGTAATTTTATAAATCTTATTTTATTTTTTAGAATTATTTTAGGCAAGATCACCTCTGAGTGCAGGGAGGTCAAGGAGGTTGAGTGGTCAGCTTAATTTGGTACCGAGGAGGCTCCAAGGGGAAAATGGAATTTTTTTTGGAAAATTGGCTCAGGTTGGGTTTAAACCCTTGGTCAATTGGCTAGGTTTGGTCCTAAGGTGGTTAGGGTTGATGTCTTAAACCCCAAGAAGGTTTAGGTGAGTTTTGTTTGCTTGTTTGAGCATGGGGCAAGGGTTTAAATGTTTAATGAAAGCAAATCCAAGTGAAGCGGGAAAATGGAAGAGCCACCTTCACTTGCCAAATTTGGTAAGTTTAACCTCATGATGTCCATGGAAAGCTTCATGAGGCATGTAAACATGTAAATCCTAAATACAAATTCATGAATGTTTACAAATTTAACATCTAGATACTTTTATAAATTACATGATTAAGATATAATTTATATTTTATTATTTTCATGTAAATATATTTCATATAAATACTTGTTTATGATCCCAGACATGAACAAAGTATTACAAAAAGAGTAATTAGAACTTCTCCTTCATTAATGGCTTTTCCCAACTCTTATTTTTAATGCTTTTTTTTTCACTCTTTCCTTCCAACATTCTTAACCAAAGAGCCTTGTAATGCCTATAAATATTGGCTAAAATGCTTTATGAATTCAAATTTAGAATAAGATGTTTTTTTTTATGGAAAAATATTCTTCATTTGTTTAATGCTTAAAGACTTCAAATATGCGCCTTCTTTCAGTGGGAATTGCTAAATTTCTTTATTTTCTTTAAGTTGTTTACTATTCCTCTCTAATACTTATCTAAAACTCTTCACACTCCTCCATTTTATAAGCATTTCTATGACCAAAATACTAATAACTAAAGTCTCACAATCATTTCAAACATTTTATATCACACAAAATCATACTAAGGAATACTAGACTATAGTATTATTCTCTCCTTTTCAACACCCACAAAAAATCAAGAAAAAATAATCTTATACTCTCTATTGTAATTTTACATTCTAATTTAATCATCTATAAGTATATACGATCTTCTAAGTCATCTAAACCCCATTCCANGGTTATTGAAGCATTAATTCTAATAACACCACAATAACCTTCAAATAACATTCATTGTTAACTCTCAAAAGCCTCCTAGTAAACCTTTATGGTTATACTCCGTAATATCCTCATAATAACACCCCAATAACCCTCCAATAATCTCGATTGCATAACTCTCACAATGATCTCATAATAACACCCTCATAAACCCTCAATAATTTTTGCGATTTCACTACAATAACCTCCCAATAACCCACACGTGGCAACATATTACAAGAAGTCCGCACTCAAAACTACGTAAGTGCTCTGTATAAAGTTATTTCTCGTGTTTGAGAGATGCTGATTTGTTGACGGGTTTAAAACTAGAAAGATATGGATGAGAATTTTCCAATTATTTTAAGCCCCCTCATTCCATTTTAAATAATTTTAAAAAGAACACATTGTAAGACCACTGTGCCTGAAAAGTCTAATCCACAAGTTATTTTCATCTAACTTTAACTCTATATTAGCCTTCACATCAATAGGATCTAAAATTGATCAAATATTAGATTTTCATGGGCCATACATCCTCTTGCGTGAATGAAAATATTTATGGAAATAATTGAACATTTGCTTCCTGCCCAATGCACTTTAATGTAGCATTCAGCGCTTTATAACCATAAAAATTAAATGAAATAATTTTTTTTTTAATTTTAGGTTATTAAATCATTAAAAGAAGTAACATGTTTTTTTGATATATCGGGCCTATTGTTCAAAGTGATGGTGATATGAATGAGAATATTAGTTGCAGAATTCAAGTTGAATGGTTGAAGCAGACCTATTATATAAGATGGTGTTATGAGCGCGCTTAATCTAAAGACAAATTTGTCTTTTGTATGCCTAAGGAATATTTAATAATTTGTTATTGTTATTGTTTGGTATAAATATTCTTGTTGTGTTTAGGGTTAGGTGCATGCATGAGATTGATTTGAGTCTTAGGTTTAGGCTTTGGGAGAGATTCCCTACCTCTCGAATTGTAGGAATTTGGAGAGATCACCAACTTTTTGAATTGTAGGCGTTTATTTTTTGTATTTGTGTGAGTTGTTTGAATTATTAAAGAAAATATTCATGTTTATTCTAATTTCTATAAAAATTTGAGTAGATGGTATCAAATAGGTACCACAACAAGATTTTGAGAAAAAATCACAGGATTGAAAAAAGAAATATTAGATCAGGACTCCGGATGCATTCAAAGTCTAATAAAAAGTGTCACGTGTAAAATAGACTAATCACAGTATATTGAAGTGGGCTTATTTTACACGTGACACATCTCTGCTGGGGAAGTCCTGACCTAATATTAGGGCCTGGCTACGGAAAAAATTAAAATACATTTCGCTAGGGCCTGGCGAGGAAGAAACGCACGGCATCGCGACTGTGAAATTAGTGATGGGATCAGCACAGTCCAAGGATCGCGACGCCTCCTTGCGATACAATTGGATTTGTGGAAAGCAACGTCGGGATCGTGCGTGCAGGCGGGGTTCAGATTCGGTAGCAAGGTTCGCGAGATCATCTCCGTGACACAGTTGCGATCGTTGGAAGCAGACGAACGCAACTACAGTGACCAAACCCAGGCTAAGGGGATCACGACATAAGAAGTCGTGAGGGATCGTGGCGAACAGAGATCCGAAGCTTTCTGCTTTCGGGCTGAGGGGATCATGGCAAAGAGAGACCCGAAAATCCTTTCGCAACACAACCGCAAGGATCGCGGCACCTACAGCTTTCTTTTTCCCCTCTGCCCTCGCAGCATAGCCGCGATTAGAGCTAGCTGGGTAGGCAACGGTTGGGANACCTCCTTGCGATACAATCGGATTTGGAGCTGGCAACGTCGGGATCGTGCGTGCAGGCGTGGTTCAGATTCGGTAGCAAGGTTCGCGAGATCATCTCCGTGACACAGTTGCGATCGTTGGAAGCAAACGAACGGATCGCAACTACAGTGACCAAACCCAGGCTAAGGGGATCACGACATAAGAAGTCGTGAGGGATCGTGGCGAACAGAGATCCGAAGCTTTCAGCTTTCGGGCTGAGGGGATCATGGCAAAGAGAGACCCGAAAATCCTTTCGCAACACAACCTCGAGGATCGCGGCACCTACAGCTTTCTTTTTCCCCTCTGCCCTCGCAGTATAGCCGCGATTAGAGCTAGCTGGGTAGGCAACGGTTGGGAAGCGGCGCACTGAGATCAGAACCATTCCTCTCCTCCTCTCGCGCCGTCTACGCGATCCAGTCGTGATCACAGCTAGCTGGGGAAGGTAGCGGCGGGGAATGGCTTACAGAGACCCGAAACTCCCATTTTTCTCTTTCTTAACGTGCCATCTACACGATATATTCGCGATCATAGCTATCTGCGAAGGCAGAAACAAGGATGCGGCTTACCGAGACCCAAAACTCGCGATTTTCTTTTCCTCAGATGCGATACAGTCTAGATCTGCAGTGACCCGTCTAACTGGGAAACATCGACGACATCAGCTGACTACGGATACATTCACCATAAGAGCTACGTGGAAATCATTGAATAAATTTCATCATTCAACATTTCTCTTAATTGATCTTAAATTTTTCTGGTAGAAATGTTGACCAAAAAGATAATAGGTGTGGGAGAAGAAGTTAGAGGAAGAGACTAGTCAAATTAGATCGAACATGGAAGAAAGGCTTGCCATCATGAAGGACATGTTTTCGTCCATAGAAAGATGAATGGGGGGATAAATTTGAGAGTGTAGGAGAAATATGGGAGATGATGAAAAAACTCATAGAGATACAATCAAATGTCATCCCGATTGCTCCAATTACAAACCCTAACCAAAGATTGATCAGAGAATCTTTGGTCATTTTAAAAGGGAAGGAGATTGAATAAGGAAACGAAGAGGAAGACACTGTCTACCAACAAGAGCTCCCCCCCCCCCCCCNAATTTTTCTGGTAGAAATGTTGACCAAAAAGATAATAGGTGTGGGAGAAAAAGTTAGAGGAAAGACTAGTCAAATTAGATCGAAGATGGAAGAAAGGCTTGCCATCATGGAGGACATGTTTTCGTCCATAGAAAGATGAATGGGGGGGATAAATTTGAGAGTGGAGGAGAAATATGGGAGATGATGAAAAAACTCATGGAGATACAATCAAATGTCATCCCGATTGCTCCAATTGCAAACCCCAACTAAAGATTGATCAGAGAATCTTTGGTCATTTTAAAAGGGAAGGAGATCGAATAAGGAAACGATGAGGAAGACACTGTCTACCAACAAGAGCATCCCCCCCTCGGACTTCGAGAGGAGGGTGAGTGGAGACTTCCGAGGGAGGGGGATGGGCTGAAAATTAGAGGGATGATGTAAGGAGCACGGAAGAACACGGGGGAGGAAGGAGGGAATCAGGACTTGGGCATGTCTATGACCAGAAGAGGGAGTTTCACCCTAGATATAATGAGGGGAAATACCGAAGGAAGAGGAAGTTGGAGTGGAGATCTTATAGTTAAGAAGTTGAAGATGTCGATCTTTGATGGGGAAGACGCACATAGGTGGGTGTATCGAGTGGAGCGACACTTCGCGGTGAATGGGTTAGATGGGGAGAAGAAACTCAGGAGGTAGGATTGTTTTTGGAGGGGAAGACCTTAGCTTGGTTTCAGTGGAGGTAGGCTAGATACCCGAGTCGTTCATATGATGAATTTAAGGATCGTTTGTTGGAAGGTTTCTGAGCTATTCAAGAAAGAGATCTACTCGAGCAATTCATGTCTTAACTCAGGAGGAAACTATCATAGAGTACAATGAGAGATTTGAACTATTGTCGGGGCGATTGTGAGGGATTTCCGAAGCAGAACTGGAGGGAAATTTCATGAAATGTTTTAAAATCACTTCGACTACTAAGACCACGGGAATTAAGGGAGATAATAGAGCTAGCCCAGATGATGAAAGACAAGAACCAGATGAAGAAAGCCAAAAAGAACAACACAGATGGAGCGCCGTACAAAACTGCTGCAACCATGACGATGCCGAAAAGTTCAGACAGTGGAAGTCTAGAGGGAGGCTACATGGGACACGAATAGTGGACTATGATCGGTAGCAACAATCAAGCGTCTTACAGAGACAAATTCGGGAGATAAACGAGCCAATGAGATATGTTTTCGGTGTGTGAGAGATTTATCCTTGGACACAACCGTAATGATCAAAGATTAGAAGTTCTCATAGGGTAGGACGAGAAAGCAAATAATGAAGAAATAGAGACAGCTGTGGGGGAGGAGGAGGAACACTGATTGTTTCCCACATTGAGGACAAGTTAGCTTTTCTTTAGGGGGGGGATGAGTATTGTTTCGAGGGTGCTTAAACTAAGGCAAAATTATCTTTTGTATGCCTAAGAGCAATTTAGTCGTTTATTATTATTATTGTTGGGTATAAATAGTTTTGTTGTGTTTGGAATTAGGTTTATGCATAAAATTGATTTTTGAGTCTTAAGTTTAGGTCTTGGGAGAGATTTCCCACCTCTCGAATTTTAGGAATTGCGAGTGATCACCTATCTCTCGAATTGTAGGTGTTTATCTTTTGTATTTGTGATTTTTTTGGATTATTGAAGAAAATATTCCTGTTTGCTCTAATTTATGTAAATATCCGAGTCAATTTTGACTTCGGATTGTGTCAGTTGGTGGTGAGGCCTGCAATGTTTTATGGCATAAAATCTTGACCCAAAAGAAAAGCATAAAACTAAGTTAAATCTTGCTGAGATGAGAATGGTTAGGTGGACGAGTGGTTTGACTCTTAGAGATAAATTGCAAACAAATATATTCGTGAAAGGATTAATGCAGGTGGTTGACAAGATTAGAGAGAGCATCTTAGATGGTTTTGTCCCATTAAACATTGACCATTTGTTGATTCAGTTAGAAGAGTAGATGTTTTAGATTCGACTTATTAAAAAAATATAGCGGTAGACCTAAAAGACATGGGCATGTTGTATAAAAAATGATTTTAATTTATTAGAATTAAATGAAAATATGACACTCAATAGGAAACTATGAAGAAAGATTCATGTAGCCGAAGGACTTGTTGTGCGGACGAAATCTTAAATAAGGATTTTTTTTCATACGGAGGCGCAACATAGAAATAGAGGCAATCATTGTTCAACAATAGCCAATGCAGGGTGATTAGATATATTATATTCTTTTTTCAAGGAAGAAGCCTAATCTTTTATTGATTAAAATTAATTTGCCTGATAATAATCCATATCTGCTTGAATATTATGTTAGGTTTTGGATTTTTTTATAATTCTTCTGAATAATAAAATCCTATTAATCGTAATAAGTTTTAGGCCAAATACATTGAAGTGAGATATTATGCACATGATAAGTATGATGTTTCTTCTATTTCCAATCTTCTAAATAGGTTATATTGAACGATATATCCAAAATTGTCTTTTAGTTTCACATTGGGTTACTCTATAGAGATTGTTAAGAAAGCCTATTTATAAAGTTATGGTTATAAATTCAATCTTTGAATTTGTAGACGTAAGTGTTGATATGTCCACCACATGTTAAGATCCTTTTTAATATTCTCTCAGCAGACAAGTCGAACTAGATTTCTTTGATATTTTGTTCTCCTATCTGGTTTGACTACCTGGAAAGCAAAGAAGAATAGGGAAGCTAATGTACTCATATTAAAATTATTGGAACTTAGAACTTGCGTTTCCTAAACTCATTTAAGTTCTTTGAAGTCCCTTAACTTCACATTTCTTAATAGTTTCTTAAATGTTAGGTATAACTCAGTTCTACATATTAAGCTATAAAATGGGCCAAAAGATTTATCAATTCGCCCACCCATCGAATGTTGACGTTCGAAGTTCTTGTCAATGTACTTAGCATAATCATCTAGAGCGCTTGCCAAATGTTACTTGCTTATAGAGTATAAAACATGCTTATTTGCTTGGAGCTTCCTTTTACTTACCAAGTAGACACCCCCCTACACAAACGATTACAATTGGATCATCCTATTATTTTTTATATAGCTGTGTCAAGTTGCCAATTATTGTTCCAATCCCTAGTCTCTGACAATAATTATAGGGTCTGAAATCATATAAAATCTGGCTCATAGGATTCCCACAGAATCTTTTTTTTTTATATATAATTGTGCTCTTTAAACCTCACTGGTTTCCTTCTCGTCTCATAAGGGTTTGATTTAATTCTTTGTGAAATAATTCTCCAGGGATTCTCTAGAATCTAGTTTCTCTTATTCTTCTTGCTTTATAGGGTCATTTAATTCTCAAGAAAGGCTTTGGTTATTCTCTGTGAATAAATTTGGATTCAAAATTTTTTAAATAATTAAAACCTATGAAATATTAATTAATATTTTTTCCCAATATTTCCTTTAGAAGGTGACCATGGCTATGTTCTTTCTTACAGTTTAAAATGGGCATATTAACTTCCAGTACTACCAGCGAATCTTAAGAGGGTAGAAAATTCGAAGGGAAATCTCTATCATAACTCCTACCCATCTATTTTGATGAAATTTTCTTCCTGAACTATGAATAACCGGTCGTTGTCTCGAATTACTTCAATTGAGTCTATTTCTGCTCCTTCATCATTAGTTATGGTAGTATTCTTGGCCACGATTCCAAACTTCTCACCTGTCAACAAGAACAACAAAAATATTATACAACTTGAACTAAATCATGTTCTGCCATCAAGAACAGCACGTTCTTGTTAATTTCTAAAATCACTTATATGTGGTTTTTCACAATAAATTAATAACAAGAATGAATACATACCAATGATATGCTTGAGTTGCTCCATAGTGCTTGGCAAACTTATTAGCTTTCCTGCTTCTGAGGATGGATTCCTATGTAGCGGATGGCCTCTATACACACTGACCCTGGGGCAAATTACACTTATCTCCCTCCATTTTACTCTTTCACTGTCATTCCGATAAGCTATTGTTTCCTTGAACCCCTCAGGTTCTTCAAATATTGTTATTGGGTAGCCAAGTTCTCTCTTCATTACCATTTCTTCTAGCTCCCTCTTGGGCAATGTTTCTCTTCCATGAACATTTACAGTTTCTATGTTTGCTCCATTCATAATCAAATATTTCGCTAAATCTACATGTTTTTCAGCCAAGGCAACTTCCAAGGCTGTTAGCCCTTCATGGTTAGTTGAATCTATATTTAAGCCCTGTTTCAAAAGTTCCTTGATTGTGGCAAGATCATTTCTTTTTGCTGCAAGATAAAGGAGTTCACCTCCAGCATTGGGATTGGACGTGCATGCAAAATGATACAAAACGTTGAAAATTCCCTTATGCTTTGTGGTAATGGCTAGCCATAAGGCTGTATTTCCATCCTTGTCTGAAAACGGTGTAAAAAAAAGTGAGCAAGGCGAGAGTGGAGTACCGAGGGATTTCCATTAGTAGAAGTTCATAAAGCATACCTTGTATGTTTACGTTACACCCATGCTTGAGTAGTACTGAAACACAATCTTCATATCCTTCCATCACNAGGCGAGAGTGGAGTACCGAGGGATTTCCATTAGTAGAAGTTCTTAAAACTTACCTTGTATGTTTACGTTACACCCATGCTTGAGTAGTACTGAAACACAATCTTCATATCCTTCCATCACTGNTGGCGAGAGTGGAGTACCGAGGGATTTCCATAAGTAGAAGTTCATAAAACATACCTTGTATGTTTACGTTACACCCATGCTTGAGTAGTACTGAAACACAATCTTCATATCCTTCCATCACTGCTATGTGCTGAATTACATGATTAAAGTTAATACTAATAAATAATATATGGCATGCTAACAATAAAATTTTTTATGCTGAAAAATTGGGAAAATGTTGTTGAAACTAAGTTTGGGTAGTTGGAGAATCATAAGGATGTATATGTTCTTTCTATAACGTAGAATAACTATTGGTTTTTAGATTTGAAGGCTATGTCATTAAGATGTCTCTTGTTTTATGTGTAGATTTATATATATATATATATATATATAGATATGGATCGAAATGTCGGTCGCCATCTGCTCTGCTAGGGTTTTGCCCGATGGCGAAACCTTGGTTTGATATCTTCGGTCGTCAATCTTTTCTTTGGTACTCGACTACGAACTTCCCGCACTCGACGACGACGACGAAGGGCTCTGCGTTCGTTGTCTTCCCTTTTGCGCCATACGATGAAGGGCTTCGACGCTGTTTCCCATTTCGAGCTTCGATTTCGAGCTATGGTTTCATCTGCGGTCCCTGTCTGCGGTGTCCTTTTCTCAGAATGGCGCGCCTTCTGCTCGCTTCCTGCCCGACAGAAGGTTTCCTGTTCGCTGTCTTGCTTCCTGCCCGCCAGACTATTTCTCTCCTGCCTTGTGAGGGAGATGACCTTTGACGCTCCATTCTTATGCAAATGCTATTGCCGACGACATTTCTGCTCGTGCCCCTTCTCCTGGTTTAGCGTCTGGTTTTGCTATCGGTAAGTCCTGTAATGTTCCAGAATCTTTCCATGAGGTTCTTGAAGGTGCAGGTGATCACACTTTTATTTAAAAACTTAGAAAAAAAAATGGGAAGCTTGCACTTATTCTCACAGAGATTGAAACCGACACTCTCGCGTCTTCTTGGCGTTTACCTAGTGGGAAAATTCCTTTATGGTCACCAAAAATTGAAGATCACTAGGAAGGAGTTTGATACTATGAAACTACTGGGTAGTTGGAACATTGGCCTACTTGACGGTAGACATATACTTATTCAGTTATTTCATGATGTCAGTTACACTTTCATTTTCTCTCGAAAAACTATCAAGATTGACAATCGTTTTATAAAAATTTTGAAGTCGACTGTCGGTTTTGATCCAAAAGCGGAGTCTCCTATCATTCCTATTTTAAATAAAGTTTCTGGGGTTAAAATTACATCTGTTCAACATGAAAATCCTCAACTCTTTAGCAATTGCTTACGGTATGCCTCTCAAGGTGAATAGTCCTACGCTTGCTGTCACTAGACTCTCTGTAGCTTGCGTGTTAGTTGAGAGAGATATCACTCAACCAACTCCGAATGACATATAGATTGACACTATGCACAACGGGTATTGGCAAAATGTTGAAATGAAACCACATCCTCCTTATTGCTTTCATTGTAGTATGTTTTGCCACAATTCTACTATTTGTTATCGTTTGCATTCTCATTTAAGACCGAATATCGCTAAAGAACAACCACCTACTATCCCTGTTGAGAAGATGCAACCCGATCCTCTTCCCAACACCGCAGTTCTTGAAGAAGAATAACATACTACAGCTACAGATCCAGTTGTGTTTATACCACCCATTATTATTGAAGAAGACTCACTCACATGCCAAGACACACGAGAGTGCTTCTTTGATCCAATAACAGATCAGCCGGTACAACATGTAGTTGCTTCTAATGTCCAATAATCTGCATATCTCAGGCACACTTTAGACCAAGATCAGGTGAGTCAATCTTTGGAAGAGGAATGACAGGTCTATTCCAGGAGGAAGAAGAAAAATGAAGGCCGACTCCAGCTCGGGAACATATTGGATGATACATTGGTTACTACTGACAATGACAATCATCTTACCAACTTATTAGCTTGCTCATTTCTTAGAACCAGAGGCAGAGGCAAAACCAAATTGGGTTGCTCTCTAGCCACCTGATACTATGTATTTCTACATTTTTAGGTTTTTTATTTATGTCTCTAATGTATTTTTCAGTATTTTCTAGTTGTGGAACCCCTTGTGGTTTTGTTGTGAGCAGGGTGTCATGTTTGGGCCTTCCATCACAATATATATGTATCTTTCTTTCTAATTAATATATTAGCCTTTTCGGCTTNTTCCACAATTCTGCTATTTGCTATCGTTTGCATCCTCATCTAAGGTCGAATATCGCTAAAGAACTGTCACCTATTATCNACAAATTACACTTATCTCCCTCCATTTTACTCTTTCACTGTCATTCCGATAAGCTATTTTTTCCTTGAACCCCTCAGGTTCTTCAAATATTGTTATTGGGTAGCCAAGTTCTCTCTTCATTACCATTTCTTNAAGGAATGACAGGTCTATTCTAGGAGGAAGAAGAAGAATGGAGGCTGACTCCAGTTTGGGAACATATTGGATGATACATTAGTTACTACTGACAATGACAATCATCTTACCAACATATTAGTTTGCTCCTTTCCTAGAACCAAAGGCAGAGGCAAAACCAANTGGAGTATTTTTCAGTATTACTATACGATCGTTTTATCAAAATTGACAGTGCTGTCCCACTTACACTTGCTCCTTTCCTAGAACTAAAGGCAAAGGCAAAACCAAATTGGGTTGCTCTCTAGCCACCTGATATTATGTATTTCTGCATTTTTTAGCCTTTTCTTTATGTCTCTAATGTACTTTTCAGTATTTTCTAGTTGTGGAACCCCTTGTGGTTTTGTTGTGAGCAGGGTACCATGTTTGGGCCTCCATCACATTGTATTTGTATCTTTCTTTCTAGTTAATATATTAGTTTTTTTGGGCTTTCAAAATATATACATACATATATATATATACATACATACATATATATACATACATACATATATATATATACATACATATATATA
>JXCR01081893.1:156377-188391 GCA_002079205.1 Phalaenopsis hybrid cultivar
ATATATATATATATATATATATATATAATATAATATTTGGAATTTATTAGCAAATTCTATAATACGATTAACAAGAACTATAGAAGAGTGAAATATTATGACCTAAAAATCGAATTTGAGTTTTAAAGATTTTAATATTTGGCGGTGGAATAATTATTTCATATTACTTGGCAAGCCATTTAAAAGTATTAATATGTTTAATATGCTCTTCAATAGTTTGAGAAAAGATTAATACACCATCGATGTAGGCAGAATAAAGATTAAATATTTCATTTATTATATTTTGAAACTCAAAAAGTGTATTTTTAANGGTAGGCAGAATAAAGATTAAATATTTCATTTATTATATTTTGAAACTCAAAAAGTGTATTTTTAAGTTCAAATGACATCTCGTTCCACTCATAATGATGAAATGAAATAGCAAAAGCTGTCTTATATTGACCATTTTCTTTTATTTGAATTTACCAATATTCTTATTTGAGATCAAACTTAAAGAAAATAATAGCATTATTTAATCAATTTACTATTTCTTTATTTGGGATGGGATACCATATCCATTTAAATACCTTATTTGTTTATAATTAATGACTACTCTAAGTCTTCCTTTCACTTTTTCAGTTGCATTTTCTATATAGAAAGATGTGTGGTTCTAAGGGAAATATGATTTTCTACTAATCCTCTTGACTAACAACTCATTTATTTCATTTTGACATAAATTAAGATACTATTGATTCATTTGACATGATTTAGCTTTTGTGGGAATATCTTTTTCATTGAATCCATCTTCATAGGATATTTCTACATATATTTCATAATTCATATAAGATGTATGATCTCTTATAGAATGTAAAATTTGATGTGAATTTAATTGAACGTTAGTTATTGGTCTCTTTGTTATTCTTTCAGAAATTGAAAAGGAAGATGAAGAAAGAAATGTAGAAGGTAAATATATTTTGGCTGGAGATATATATCTTTTTGATTAAATCTCACCTCTACTTCTCCATCAATATATTGAATAATTTGATCTAATTCTTGATTAATAATTTGTTTTGGATTATTTCTGAAGGTATAATCTAAGAATCGGGAAAAAAATTACTTCGTTCCATTTAATAACTCGATTGGTTGCTATATGGTAAGCAAACAAATTAGTCTCTATTAATTTAGTTCTGTCTTAAGATTGAACTATTCTTTTTATATTTCAATATATTGTATTCATAATTTTAAAATGGATTCGACCTATTAGAGATATAGTTTCAGATCTTGTATAAGATTATATTCATGCATTTGAATTTATAGTTTTGCTAGTTCAAATAAATTAGCATCCATAAGTGAAGCTTAAATTCGGATATATATTAAAATATATTGGCTCATGACATAAACTTTCATTACTTATTGAGCCCAATTTAAACATCTCACATATTTTAAATATGCTAGAATAGAAGCATTTAATCCTATAAGGGTTAAAGGTTTAAATGTTATTTGAATTAGTCCATCGTGAATGCATTTATAATTTGAAAATACGTGATTAAATTTTCTTTCGATGATAAAGATATAATTTTTTTGGTTCCATCTATAGTAATGGTTGTTCTATTGTTTTAGTAGAAGTCTTTCCTTTAAATCAAAAATTTCAATTCTATATAACATAGATTTTTCTATTTTAGAGATTGTTCAGATTTTTCTATTTTAGAGATTGTTCATTTATTGAGTTCATCGTTAAGAGGATATTTCGAGATTTCAATTTTTTTAACGTTTTGATTTTTCACAAAACGCGAAGTCGATAAAATAGAATTAAATCGTGAACTAGATGCCAAGAAATTACTTAAGAGACTCATATGTATAGGGNATGATTAAATTTTCTTTTGATAATAAAGATATAACTTTTTTGGTTCCATCTATAGTAATGGATTGTTCTATTGTTTTAGTAGAAGTCTTTCCTTTAAATCAAAAATTTCAATTCTATATAACATAGATTTTTCTATTTTAGAGATTGTTCATTTATTGAGTTCATCGTTAAGAGGATATTTTGAGATTTCAATTTTTTTAATGTTTTGATTTTTCACAAAAGGTGAAGTCGATAAAATAGAATTAAATCGTGAACTAGATGCCAAGAAATTACTTAAGAGACTCATATGTATAGGGTGCTATTAATCTAAATAAACACAAAAATTATTGTCTTAGAAAATAAGTAATAACTTGAGCAGTACAAGATATTGTTATACCAGAATAATGAGATATTATTTCAACCTTATTCGGATAAGTAGTCTTGCACTGTCAGGTTTCCAGCTGATATACTAGCACAATATAATTTTCTTTCAAGATTTAGATTTTTAAAATAATATCCAGGCATAGACATACATNGCACAATATAATTTTCTTTCAAGATTTAGATTTTTAAAATAATATCCAGGCATAGACATACATACAAAACTTCAGATCAAGGACAAAAGCCAAGAAATCTCAAAAACTCAAAATCTTTAAAAAGCTTACAAATTTTATCTTATCTTTTAACATAGTAATTAAAGATTAATTAGTTTTTTTTGTCATACATAGTCAAGAATTTATAGAGTTCATAAGAACTCAAATCAATTTTAAGTATCAAGATGAAACCAAATAACCATTTTTATTAAAATTAATATTACATCTAAACATAAGAGTTTCTTATAAAGATTTATTCTAACATGACTTTGATACCAACTTGCTCCAGGATTATAAATAATAAAAAAAATCAAGAACGAAACAAATGAAATATATATAAAAATTAAACTTACAGACTATATGTTTTGACTTTTTAGGAAGCACTTTCACTCTTACTCTTTACAGATTAACAAAGTTTATTTCAAATATTGTATACTCTAAAACTAAACAACACTTTTATATATGGATTCAATCACAACCATGGAAATANATAGACTTACAGACTATCTGTTTTGACTTTTTAGGAAGCACTTTCTCTCTTACTCTTTACAGATTAACAAAGTCTATTTCAAATATTGTATACTCTAAAACTAAACAACACTTTTATATATGGATTCAATCACAACCATGGAAATACAAAATAATACAAAATAATACAATAAACAGTAAACATGTAAGATTTCTTTCTAAGTGGATGAAATACAGAGCCACAAACATCTTTCAGGATTAATAATGGAGATGTTTTTGCACTGGATTAAGCTAGAAAGTATCCTTCGATTGATGTTGTNTAAATAGTAAACATATAAGATTTTTTTCTAAGTGGATGAAATGCAGAGTCACAAATATCTTTCAGGATTAATAATGGAGATGTTTTTGCACTGGATTAAGCTAGAAAGTATCCTTCGATTGATGTTGTAGATTAGTGGTGGGGTCCATCTTTAAATTATGTCTACCCGATTATTATTGATTTTTATGGATGATTGTCATGTGTATATCATCTCAATTCTCTTGTACATTTTCAATGGTCACTGATGTTTTGTCATCTTGATTCATTTTATTTTCTTCTTCAGAGAATAACTTAACAAGTTGCTTTTCCAACATTTCATNCTTCAATGGTCACTGATGTTTTTTCATCTTGATTCATTTTATTTTCTTCTTCAGAGAATAACTTAACAAGTTGCTTTTCCAACATTTCATTAATTTTCTCAAACGATTTATTAAGAAATGTTCTTCGAAGTTGATTATGTAAAACTTTAAAAGTGATTTCTTCTTTATAAGGATTTTTTAGCAAGTTGGATTTATTGGTCTAGATAATTTTATTAAATATAATCATTTTCTTCAATTTGAATAACAATCCACTATTTAACAACATAATTTATGAATAAACATTTACAATTTAAGGAATCATATTGAATTTANAATTTATTGGTCCAGATAATTTTATTAAATATAATCATTTTCTTCAATGTAAATAACAATCCACTATTTAACAACATAATTTATGAATAAACATTTACAATTTAAGGAATCATATTGAATTTANTGCATTTGCTACATAGAAAGATGTGTGGTTCTAAGGGAAATATGATTTTCTAATAATCCTCTTAACTAACAACTCATTTATTTCATTTTGACATAAATTAAGATAATATTGATTCATTTGACATGATTTAGCTTTTGTATGATCTCTTATAGAATGTAAAATTTGATGTGAATTTAATTGAACGTTAGTTATTGGTCTCTTTATTATTCTTTCAGAAATTGAGAAGGAAGACGAAGAAATAGATGTTGAAGGTAAATATATTTTGGCCGGAGATATATATCTTTTTGATTAAATCTCACCTCTACTTCTCCATCAATATATTGAATAATTTGATCTAATTCTTGATTAATAATTTGTTTTGGATTATTTCTGAAGGTATAATCTAAGAATCGGGAAAAAAATTACTTCGTTCCATTCAATAACTCGATTGGTTGCTATATGGTAAGCAAACAAATTAGTCTCTATTAATTTAGTTCTTTTTATATTTCAATATAACTTATTCATAATTTTAAAATGGATTCAACCTATTAGAGATATAGTTTCAGATCTTGTATAAGATTATATCCATGCATTTGAATTTATAGTTTTGCTAGTTCAAATAAATTAGCATCCATAAGTGAAGCTTAAATTCGGATATATATTAAAATATATTGGCTCATGACATTAACTTGTTTCTAAAACTTTCATTAATGATTGAGCCCAATTTAAACATCTCACATATTTTAAATATGCTAGAATAGAAGCATTTAATCCTATAAGGGTTAAAGGTTTAAATGTTATTTGAATTAGTCCATCGTGAATGCATTTATAATTTGAAAATACATGATTAAATTTTCTTTTGATAATAAAGATATAACTTTTTTGGTTCCATCTATAGTAATGGATTGTTCTATTGTTTTAGTAGAAGTCTTTCCTTTAAATCAAAAATTTCAATTCTATATAACATAGATTTTTCTATTTTAGAGATTGTTCATTTATTGAGTTCATCGTTAAGAGGATATTTTGAGATTTCAATTTTTTTAATGTTTTGATTTTTCACAAAAGGTGAAGTCGATAAAATAGAATTAAATCGTGAACTAGATGCCAAGAAATTACTTAAGAGACTCATATGTATAGGGTGCTATTAATCTAAATAAACACAAAAATTATTGTCTTAGAAAATAAGTAATAACTTGAGCAGTACAAGATATTGTTATACCAGAATAATGAGATATTATTTCAACCTTATTCGGATCAGTAGTCTTGCACTGTCAGGTTTCCAGCTGATATACTAGCACAATATAATTTTCTTTCAAGATTTAGATTTTTAAAATAATATCCAGGCATAGACATACATACAAAACTTCAGATCAAGGACAAAAGCCAAGAAATCTCAAAAACTCAAAATCTTTAAAAAACTTACAAATTATATCTTATTTTTTTAGCATAGTAATTAAAGATTAATTAGTTTTTTTCGTCATACATAGTCAAGAATTTATAGAGTTCATAAGAACTCAAATCAATTTTAAGTATCAAGATGAAACCAAATAACCATTTTTATTAAAATTAATATTACATCTAAACATAAGAGTTTCTTATAAAGATTTATTCTAACATGACTTTGATACCAACTTGCTCCAGGATTATAAATAATAAAAAAAATCAAGAACGAAACAAATGAAATATATATAAAAAATAGACTTACAGACTATCTGTTTTGACTTTTTAGGAAGCACTTTCTCTCTTACTCTTTACAGATTAACAAAGTCTATTTCAAATATTGTATACTCTAAAACTAAACAACACTTTTATATATGGATTCAATCACAACCATGGAAATACAAAATAATACAAAATAATACAATAAACAGTAAACATGTAAGATTTCTTTCTAAGTGGATGAAATACAGAGCCACAAACATCTTTCAGGATTAATAATGGAGATGTTTTTGCACTGGATTAAGCTAGAAAGTATCCTTCGATTGATGTTGTAGATTATTGGTGGGGTCCATCTTTAAATTATGTCTGCCCGATTATTATTGATTTTTATGGATGATTGTCATGTGTATATCATCTCAATTCTCTTGTACATTTTCAATGGTCACTGATGTTTTGTCATCTTGATTCATTTTATTTTCTTCTTCAGAGAATAACTTAACAAGTTGCTTTTCCAACATTTCATTAATTTTCTCAAACGATTTATTAAGAAATGTTCTTCGAAGTTGATTATGTAAAACTTTAAAAGTGATTTCTTCTTTATAAGGATTTTTTAGCAAGTTGGATTTATTGGTCTAGATAATTTTATTAAATATAATCATTTTCTTCAATTTGAATAACAATCCACTATTTAACAACATAATTTATGAATAAACATTTACAATTTAAGGAATCATATTGAATTTATAAATTTCACGACCAGATTCATTGTTTTTAACATTATGTTAAAATTTAAAATTGTGATTGATCATCTATTAACGATTGAGTAGGAATTTTAGAAATGTAATGAGATGATTCAATCTTGTCACAATATTTAGATTTATTGGTGCTGGAGAAATTTGAGTAATAACATCACAATTATCCCATCACCCGATAAATTAGTGTGATATATCATTTGATAAGATTTTAAGCATTTGAACAAATGTTTAAGAATCTTCTCTTTGTGGGTTAATAAAAAAAAACTTTATGTATCACTTCAACACAAGTCCAGCAATTAAAAAAAAAAGATTACATTGTGATTCAGAGTTTTGATATTTAATGTTTTTAATTTGATATGGTGTAAGTCTTCATTCTTTATGTTTGAGAAAACGATAAGTAATAACTTTATTATAAACAATTAATTTTTTTCATCATTATAATTATGTTGAATTTCTATGCATTTCAAAGATATAAGTATGACTTCATATATAGTTCTATTGTAAAAACATTTTTTAGGAAATCGATTATTTTCTAAATATCATTCCAAGATTGCCCAAGATAAAGTAAGATAATCATTTCCATTAATATCTAAGATAGAAGATATAACTACCTTTGTGTAAATAAAATATTTAAATTCTAGGATTTCAAAATAAGTTTTAAGTGTGATAAGAGTCCCTTTTATTTGAGACAATAAAACATCAGCTGATTGAGTGCGTTGTTTGGGTGGAGATCCATATAAATATTATGTAAGACTATTATGCAGTAAGAAGAATTGCTACGACATTTTCTCCTCCCCCTAGGAAAAGAGCAATTGCGATTGTAATTAGGGGGTCATAAAACCCTTTTCTTTGGTGAAAACGAGTTATTTTTGCCCTTAATATGATCAATATCAAAATAAAAAATGGATAATTGGGCTTAGTAGGTGGCAAAAAATTTGTTTGAATGCTAAATTTTTAACATCTTTAAGTATCATGGACTTAGCAGCACTGCATTTAATGCATAATAATAATAATTTAATATTAAGTAAATCATCTTGAAATTTAGAAATAGATCTAACAATAACAGATATTTCTATTTTAATTGTGAAATATTTAGTTTTGAGTTGAATTCTATCGGCCAGAAGTGACTCAAATAAGTTCTTTAGAATAAACAATTAATTTTTGTTTTAACATTCTAACATAATCCAAATTTGATGCATCTATTTTGACAATTTTAAAACTAGAAGGATTGGCTAAATTGATGTCAGATAAAGTTTTGATTTTGGCTTTAGTTTTGTGGACTATAACAATATGAACTTTAGACCACATAGGAAGATTTTTTCTGAGTTTATCAAATAACGGTGCTGCATCTAATACAAGATTTTTACACAAATCGATAACATAATTCAATGCTTCGCTAAATCTTTGAAGTTAATTTTTATCAATTATTATATCAGGAAATTTATCAGTAAATTCTATACTACGATTAATAGGAACCACATAAGAGTTTGAAATATTACAAACTAATAATATCCTTATTGTCAAAAGAAGTTTTAATCGCATTGGACTAATTCAAAAGAGAAGGAAGACCTATATTAGTCATTAATTATAAATCATTAAATTAGGTACTTAAATGGATATGGTATCCTATCTCAAATAAAAAAAGATATTTTACATCGATTAAATTAAATAAGGCTATTCTTTTCTTTAAATTTAATCTCAAATCGGGATATTGACAAATCCAAATAAAAGAAAAGGAACACCCTTTACAATTCCATTTAGCCATTATGAGTGGAATGTGATGTCTTTTAGATTAAAAATTACTCCTTTTGAGTTTCAAGATATAATGAATGAAATATTTAATTCTTATTCTGCCAACATTATTGTTTATATCGATGATGCATTAATCTTTTATCAAACTATTAAAGAACATATTAAACATATTAATACTTTTAAATGACTTGCCAAGAAAAATAGATTAATTATTTAAGCACAAAAAATTAAAATCTTTCATACTCAAATTTGACTTCAGGTCATAATATTTTCAACTCTTCTATAGTTCCTATTAGTATAGTATAAAATTTGTGGATAAATTTCTCATATAATAACTGGTGAAAAACAAAAATGATTTCTCTGAGCATTGAATTATGTTGTCAATTTTTATAAAATTCTTGCTTTAGATGCTGCATCTTTATTTACGAGACTTGAGAAAATTTCCTCTATTTTGTCTAACATGCACACTGTCGCAGTCCAAAAATTAAATCCAAAGTCAAAATTTTATCATGTATGAATTTAGACAATCGTTTTAGTTTTGAAATTGTTGAAAGATATGTATCAAATTTAGGTTATGGTGGAGTCTTAAAATAAAAATTAATCTTTTCTTCTAAACGACTTGTTTGATTCACTTCCAGTCGCTTGAATCCAACTCAAACTAAATATTCAACTATCAAATTAGAAATGTTTGTTATTATCAAATCAATTTCTAAATTTTAAGATAATTTACTTTATATCAAATTTTTATTAAGTATTGATTGAGTGCCGCTTAATCCATTATACTTAAAGTTCTTAAAATTTTAGCATTCAAATACAGATCAAATTATCAGTTTTTAATTTTGATATTGAATATATTAATGACAAAATTAAATCACTCCTTGATTTTTAACTCGTAAATTTTTGCAGGAATTCTCAGGGGTGGATCAAACCCAAAGAAAAAGGTAGCAATTTTTCTCTAATTACAATCGATGTGGTTTTTTTCCTCGACGGAGGGGAAGAGGTCATGACAATTCTTCTCCTCACATGATTAGTTTTCACAATAATTTTATGGATCTCCACCTAATTAGCACACTTAATCAGCAGATCTCAAATAAAAAAATACCGCTATCACATTTAAAACTTAGTATGAAATTCTAGAATCAAAATTTGAATCTCTTATTTGCTCAAAAGGAGTTATATCTAATGTCTTATATATTAATAGAGATGGATTATTATCTTACTTTACCTTGGACAATCTTAGAACGATATTTAAGAGATAATTCGTTCCCTCAAGAATACTTTTAAGATCAAATTATATATAAAGCCATACTTATATTCTTGAAATGCATGAAAATTCAACATAGTTATAGTGATGAAAATAAATCAATTGCTTATATTAAAACTACCATTCATCGTATTCTCAATCATAAAGAATGAAGAATCACTTCCTATAAAATTAAAAGTATCGAATATTAAAACACTAAATTACAATATAAACAAACTCTCTTTTAATTACTAGACTTATGTTGAAGCGATGCATGAATGCTTTTTTTTATTAACCCATGAAATAAAATATTCTTGAATGTTTGTTATGATGTTTGAAATATTATCACATGATATGCATCATTAGTTTTATAAATATGGAAAAATTATGGTGCTATTACTCAAATTCTTTTAACACCAACAAAATGTAAATATTCTAACTGGGTTGAATTGTCTCATTACATTTTTAAAATTCCTACCGAATCATTAATAGAGGTTCAATCCGAATTATATTTTCTTACACAATGCGAAATACCTTATTCTGGTCATGAAATTTAGAAATTCAACATGATACCTTAAATCGTAAATGCTCATTCAAAAATTATGCTAGTCAATGATGAACTGCTATTCACATTTAAGAAAATATTATATCTATTAATTAAGTTATCCGGGCCAATAAATCCAACTCGCGAAAAAATTATTCTTAAGAATAAACCACTTTTTAATTTTTGTATAATCAACTTCAAAAAAATTTTCTATTGAATGATCTAAGAAAATTAAAGAAAGATTGCAAAAATAACTAGTTGATTTATTCTCTGAAGAAGATAAGTTAAATCAAAATGACAAGATATTAGTGACAATTGAAGATGATTCAGAAAATTGGGATGATATACACATGACAATCATCAAGAAAAATGAGTATTAATCAAACAGACAAAAGTCAAAAAATACTTTCTAGCTCAATTCAATACAAATGCATCTTCATTATTAACCCCGAAGGATGCTCGGGACTCTGTTTTCTATCCACATAGAAAGGAATCTTATACTTTTACTGTTTATTGTAGTGTTTTATAATTTTCATTTCCGCTAATTGTGGTTGAGTCTATATGTAGAAGTGTTGTTTATTTTTATATTGTGTAATATTTGAAATACTCTTTGCTAGTCTAAACGTGTTTGTAAGAGTGAGGATAATTCCTGGCAAGTCAAGACNTGCCAGAAGTGACTCAAATAAGTTCTTTAGAATAAACAATTAATATTTGTTTTAACATTCAAACATAATCCAAATTTGATGCATCAATTTTGACAATTTTAAAACTAGAAGGATTGGCTAAATTGATGTCAGATAAAATTTTGATTTTGGCTTTAGTTTTGTGGACTACGACAATATGAACTTTAGACCACATAGGAAGATTTTTTCTGAGTTTATCAAATAAAGGTGCTACATCTAATACAAGATTTTTACACAAATCGATAACATAAATTAATGCTTCGCTAAATCTTTGAAGTTAATTTTTATCAATTATTATATCAGGAAATTTATCAGTAAATTCTATACTACGATTAATAGGAACCACATAAGAGTTTGAAATATTACAAACTAATAATATCCTTATTGTCAAAAGAAGTTTTAATCGCATTGGACTAATTCAAAAGAGAAGGAAGACCTATATTAGTCATTAATTATAAATCATTAAATAAGGTACTTAAATGGATATGGTATCCTATCTCAAATAAAAAAGATATTTTACATGGATTAAATTAAATAAGGCTATTCTTTTCTTTAAATTTAATCTCAAATCGGGATATTGACAAATCCAAATAAAAGAAAAGGAACACCCTTTACAATTCCATTTAATGTGATGTCTTTTAGATTAAAAAATACTCCTTTTGAGTTTCAAGATATAATGAATAAAATATTTAATTTTTATTCTGCCAACATTATTGTTTATATCGATGATGCATTAATCTTTTATCAAACTATTAAAGAACATATTAAACATATTAATACTTTTAAATGACTTGCCAAGAAAAATAGATTAATTATTTAAGCACAAAAAATTAAAATCTTTCATACTCAAATTTGACTTCAGGTCATAATATTTTCAACTCTTCTATAGTTCCTATTAGTATAGTATAAAATTTGTGGATAAATTTCTCATATAATAACTGGTGAAAAACAAAAATGATTTCTAGGAGCATTGAATTATGTTGCCAATTTTTATAAAATTCTTGCTTTAGATGCTGCATCTTTATTTAAGAGACTTGAGAAAATTTCCTCTATTTTATCTAACATGCATACTGTCGCAGTCCAAAAATTAAATCCAAAGTCAAACTTTTACCATGTATCAATTTAGACAATCGTTTTAGTTTTGAAATTGTTGAAAGATATGTATCAAATTTAGGTTATGGTGGAGTCTTANCTGAGCATTGAATTATGTTGTCAATTTTTATAAAATTCTTGCTTTAGATGCTGCATCTTTATTTACGAGACTTGAGAAAATTTCCTCTATTTTGTCTAACATGCACACTGTCGCAGTCCAAAAATTAAATCCAAAGTCAAAATTTTATCATGTATGAATTTAGACAATCGTTTTAGTTTTGAAATTGTTGAAAGATATGTATCAAATTTAGGTTATGGTGGAGTCTTAAAATAAAAATTAATCTTTTCTTCTAAACAACTTGTTTGATTCACTTCCAGTCGCTTGAATCCAACTCAAACTAAATATTCAACTATCAAATTAGAAATGTTTGTTATTATCAAAACAATTTCTAAATTTTAAGATAATTTACTTTATATTAAATTTTTATTAAGTATTGATTGAGTGCCGCTTAATCCATTATACTTAAAGTTGTTAAAATTTTAGCATTCAAATACAGATCAAATTATCGGTTTTTAATTTTGATATTGAATATATTAATGACAAAATTAACTCACTCCTTGATTTTTAACTTGTAAATTTTTGCAGGAATTCTCACGGGTGGATCAGACCCAAAGAAAAAGGTAGCAATTTTTCTCTAAATACAATCGATGTGATTTTTTTCCTTGACGGAGGGGAAGAGGTCATGGCAATTCTTCTCCTCGCATGATTAGTTTTCACAATAATTTTATGGATCTCCACCTAATTAGCACACTTAATCANATCAATTTCTAAATTTTAAGATAATTTACTTTATATCAAATTTTTATTAAGTATTGATTGAGTGCCGCTTAATCCATTATACTTAAAGTTCTTAAAATTTTAGCATTCAAATACAGATCAAATTATCAGTTTTTAATTTTGATATTGAATATATTAATGACAAAATTAAATCACTCCTTGATTTTTAACTCGTAAATTTTTGCAGGAATTCTCAGGGGTGGATCAAACCCAAAGAAAAAGGTAGCAATTTTTCTCTAATTACAATCGATGTGGTTTTTTTCCTCGACGGAGGGGAAGAGGTCATGACAATTCTTCTCCTCACATGATTAGTTTTCACAATAATTTTATGGATCTCCACCTAATTAGCACACTTAATCAGCAGATCTCAAATAAAAAAATACCGCTATCACATTTAAAACTTAGTATGAAATTCTAGAATCAAAATTTGAATCTCTTATTTGCTCAAAAGGAGTTATATCTAATGTCTTATATATTAATAGAGATGGATTATTATCTTACTTTACCTTGGACAATCTTAGAACGATATTTAAGAGATAATTCGTTCCCTCAAGAATACTTTTAAGATCAAATTATATATAAAGCCATACTTATATTCTTGAAATGCATGAAAATTCAACATAGTTATAGTGATGAAAATAAATCAATTGCTTATATTAAAACTACCATTCATCGTATTCTCAATCATAAAGAATGAAGAATCACTTCCTATAAAATTAAAAGTATCGAATATTAAAACACTAAATTACAATATAAACAAACTCTCTTTTAATTACTAGACTTATGTTGAAGCGATGCATGAATGTTTTTTTTATTAACCCATGAAATAAAATATTCTTGAATGTTTGTTATGATGTTTGAAATATTATCACATGATATGGATCATTAGTTTTATCAGTATGGAAAAATTATGGTGCTATTACTCAAATTCTGTTAACACCAACAAAATATAAATATTCTGATTGGGTTGAATTGTCTCATTACATTTTTAAAATTCCTACCGAATCATTAATAGGGGTCAATCCGAATTATATTTTCTTACACAATGCGAAATACCTTATTCTGGTCATATAATTTAGAAATTCAACATGATACCTTAAATCGTAAATGCTCATTCAGAAATTATGCTAGTCAATGGTGAACTGCTATTAACATTTAAGAAAATATTTTATCTATTAATTACGTTATCCGGCCAATAAATCGAACTCGCGAAAAAATCATTCTTAAGAATAAACCAGTTTTTAATTTTTGTATAATCAACTTAAAAAAAATTTTCTATTGAATGATCTAAGAAAATTAAAGAAAGATTGCAAAAATAACTAGTTGATTTATTCTCTAAAGAAGATAAGTTAAATCAAAATGACAAGATATTAGTGACAATTGAAGATGATTCAGAGAATTGGGATGATATACACATGACAATCATCAAGAAAAATGAGTATTAATCAAACAGACAAAAGTCAAAAAATATTTTCTAGCTCAATTCAATACAAATGCATCTTCATTATTAACCCCGAAGGATGTTCGGGACTCTGTTTTCTATCCACAGAAATAAATCTTATACTTTTACTGTTTATTGTAGTGTTTTATAATTTTCATTTCCGCTAATTGTGGTTGAGTCTATATGTAGAAGTGTTGTTTATTTTTAAATTGTCTAATATTTGAAATACTCTTTGCTAGTCTAAACGTGTTTGTAAGAGTGAGGATAATTCCTGGCAAGTCAAGACGAATAGTCTGCAAGTCTTTATATAATTATCAAAGCTTAATCATCTATATATATATGTGTGTGTGTGTGTGTGTGTGTGTGTGTGCATATATATATATACATACATACATACATACATACATACACATCTATGTGTGTGTGTATATATATATATATATATAGCCATATACATATACATATATATGCTATGAAGGTTGAGACAACAAAATAATAAAAAGACTATCATAGTTCTGTGGATGATATTTTCTAAAGTTAGCAGTAAAACCATACCAGTGGTGTTCTTCCTCTTGAGTCGCTAGTATCCGGATCCATTCCAGCTTTCAGGAGCTCCTCAAGGAAATAGCTATTTCCAGTAGCAGTAACAGTTAGCAAATTGCAACGTATTGTAGCTTCATCACATTCACCTTTTTCTCCTATTAAATCCTCAAAGCTGATATTTTTATATTCAATTTGATGCTGCAAAATATGACATTTATGACAACCCCCAAATAAACTCGAAAGAAACAGTTTTTGATAACATCGTTCCACTTTACCTTCAAAATGTTCTTAATTATAGCCAAGCTATCTTCTTGTTTTGCTTTCATAGCTTCTTTGAGTGTGCTCCTCTTCAACCTCAATAACTGGCATAAAGTTTTAGAACGGAAAGTAAAGCTTTGAGGTCTGTTAGTGAGAGCACTTGCTTCCCCAAATATATCTCCTGTGGTTAACGTTCCCAAGATTTGTTCTCTCTCTTCCTCAGAGTGTATGATCTCAATTTCTCCTGAAACTATAATGTAAATGTCATCTGGTGCTTCACTTTGCATGATCACATCATCTTTGGGTGGAATATACTCTACTTTCATCTGTGCGACCTGTTGAATGTCTTTGATAAATACTTTCTATATTATTTTATTTTTAAAAGTCAAGTCAAAAATAATCTAACCAGAAGAAGGAGCATTTCCCTTGTAACTCCCTTAAATAGGTAAACATCCTTTACAGTAGGCAAGAAAAGTAGCTCGCATATGCTTTTGCGTATTGACTTGGGCAGTTGGTCTAGCAAATGTTGTTGATTTAAGCTTTCTGCTTTGAACTTGAGGCACATATAGGCCAATATTTGTTGTTTCAATCTGGGTGGTAGATGGTTCCGACTTACAAAATTAGAAGCAGCTTGGATACCATTCCTCTGCAACAATCAGTAAATTACAGTTAAGAAGCTTCACTTAACTTGGCTATTCTTATAAATAATTATTCATGATATTGGAAGACTTATACAAATTCCATTGTTCGTCGGGTTCCTTCTACAACTAAATTAGTCATGTTCCCAATCAAGTATGCAGTGAGGCCTAGGTTGAAAAGCATGTAGAATATGTTGAAGATCATTTCTGTTAGATTCACAGCATGAAGGTCACCATAACCAACAGTGGTCATGGTAGTAATAGACCAGTAAAGAGCAGATATGTAGCGAATCCACAAGTTTGCTTCTTGAAAATTTGGCATGACTGCACCAATCCATGTCCTCCCTTTATGTGGATATCGGTCTGCCAACAAGTAGTAGAGACAGCCAGCACAATGCACCAAGAATAGAGTAACCTGAAATATATTTACACATTTTTATTCAGTTTCTGTATATATATAGATTAACTAATTAATTAATTAATTAATTAAGTTGAGTAAGATAGAATTAAAAGCTTTACATACACAAATGAGTCTTGTACATCTTATCCAGAAGTAGCTGAATCTGATGTCCTTCTCAAGTCTGCAGGGATAGCCCAGACAATGAACTTACTAATTTCACATAACAAAGTTTCTTGACCCTACGAAAAAAGTGTGCTTGTTTTTAGGTAAGAATTCTGTAGATTTGAGAAATATGTTCAAACCTTGTGAAGAACTGCTTTATCTTCCTCAAACGCCAAAGTCTTAGCATGCCCAGAACACTGTAAGAGATCCCTGACTTGACTTTTCCAGTGAACAGATAACCTAAACCTTCAAAAGGGATTGTTGATGCCACATCCATGATGAACCAGGAGGATAGATACCTTTATGTCGTCATTTCACATAAGTATTGTTGGAATAAGTTTCACAAATCTTGTGTTATTAAATATCGCTTATTGAAAATCTAAATCTAAACTGAAATCTCTATGAAAAAGAAAATTACAAGATGAATGCTATGAACAAATCAGATAAGTATAACTGAACATTCAAGAATATGCTAAAAAGAAAGCAGAGATTTTGAGGTTTGAAGGCATATGCTTTGTCACATCCACGTGATAATCAAATGCAAAATGAAATTTTCAATTACAAGAGTTTTAGTTAAAGTAAATCATTGATATATTCTTTTTATTAATTTTTGTTCTTATTTAAATTATGACTTGATTCTTTATATCAGAGATATTCAAGATTAACATTCATGAAATAAAAGATAGCAAAAATCTAATAAAAATTTGAAATTCATTCACATAAAATCAAATTCATATACTTTAAGTCAAGATAGTCTTAAAAAGATTTAGAGAAGAATTGATTTTTAAAATGGTTAAGAAGAGTTATATATTGGGCATTTTCATATAGGAGATGAAATTTGGATTTATATAATATTGATAGTTAAGAAGAGTTGAAATTATTCAGTGATATTTAAATATGAATATTGCATCTATTATTTAGTGTTAACTAGTATTTAATTTTTTCCGACTTGCTTTATTGCCTATGTATGGGCACTTTTATGTCAACATATATTTCAATATAATGAAGAGCATTATAATTAAGTTTTATAATGTCGATGACAGTAACTTAGAGTGCCTTCACTTCCCAATAAAAAAATTTCAAATTGACAACTAATGTAGGCCATGTTTAGGGTAATGTTTTTGACAAAACTTTTGTGCAAGCTTATTCTTAGGGTGGTAAATGAACCAATGCACTTGGCGAACAACTCGAACTCGGCTTGATTAATACTCAATTAAGTTTTTTCAAGCTAATAAATATGATCATTTCTTAAAAACTCGAAGGTTAAATGAACTAAATTTATACATGACTCAACTCGTTTATTTTTGTTCACAAACAGACTTGTTTGTTGTTCAACAAGTAACTAGTTAAACTAGTATTAGAATATTAACATAAGAACAACTATCTATAGTCGTTAGTAATATTCAAATTTTCTTTTATTTGCTATTATTTGTTTTCCTATTTCTCTTTATTCAGTTTTTATTTCTTTTGTATTTCTCTTTACTCTATTTTTATTTCTTTCCTTATGAGTGCTCATTATAGTTGGGTTTATATACCCCTCTTACTATCAATAAGATATGCTGCTCTAGTATAATATTTCAACATTGTATCAGAGTCGGGATCTAACCGTAGATCCTAGCCACCGTCGGCCTCCCCCGCAGCCACCGCTGGCCTTCCTTGCACGGTCTTATGCAGGAACTCCTAGCCGCAGGCCCTTCTAGCTGAAGTCTGCAGCCGTCGACCCTCCTCTGCTATCCCTTACAACCGTTGTCATCCTTGGCAACCACCAACCTCCTCTTTGCAAATGTAGATTCTCCCATCAACCGTCCCTGCAGTTCATCTCTGTTGTTTTTCTCTAGTGGTTGGTCTCTCCTGAATTTATCTTGATTACTTATTTTTTTCTTGTCAGTTCGTGACCTACAAGCTGAAATCCGACGATGTCTCGGAATCATAAACAAATTGCTTTTGGCTTAGTTAGAATCACGACAAACTCCTCCTACAGTGAGCCATCCTCAGAAAGTGTTCTTGATTCCACCGGAGGTTCGACTCCAACCTCCATTCCTATGCAGGTCGGAGAACCAGAAACCAACTGAACATCTTGATCGCAACTCACAAACTAAACGAAATTAACTTTCTCCGATGATCTTAAGCAAATTCCTTATTCAGCAAAGGATGCGAAAAATTTGATCACGTCACAGACATGATCTATGAACCTCCAAAGACTAACCCAATATATAGGGCTTGAAAAATGGAGAACTTCATGGTCATGTCCCGGTTGATCAACTCCATGGGACTGTCAATTGGTCGTTCATATATGTACCTCCCTTCCGCTAGTGCCCTCTAAATGACATTCCCTGATACCTACTCGGATGTAAGAAACTCCGATCAACTCTATGAGATGTTTAAGAAGATCAAGGAGACAAAGTAGGGATCAAGGACTATGACACAACACTACAATGACATTGCGGTACTCTGGATGGAATGCAACATGTACTACTACACTTGGGACTCTCTGTCCGACCTTTCCCTCTTCCAGAAAATTGTAAAAAATGATCGCATGTTCCAATTCCTGACAGGCCTCAACAAAGATCTTGACGAAGTTCGGGGCAGTATTTTTTGTCGGGATCATCTTCATTCCGTTCGTGTTGCTTTCTCCGAGGTTTGTCGCGAAGAGAGCCAGTGACTTGTCATGCTCGACACTTCCACCCCTTCAACTGAATCGTTTGCCTTGGTCTCTAATAGTGCTGAGCTCTCTCGGCCAAGTCACCTCACTTATGATTACTGTCACAAACCCACACACTCGTGATCAGTGTTGAAAGCTCCATGGAAAGCCAACATACAAATTCGGCTAAATCCTCTGCTGCCAAGGGTCTTACTACGATATCAGAATCTGCCAAGATTCAACCTGCTTCTACCTAGAACATTTCGGAATCCTCCGACTTTTTAAAAATTCAGATGGAGCACTTAATCAAACTACTTGGATCCAATCAGTTCTGAGCTGGCATGTCGACCTCACACGTTTGTTAAGTTACCATCCCTATGACACCTACGTTTGTTTCTCCTCTAGACCATAGATCATTGTTTCAAGTGCCAAAGACCATATGAATGGATGCTCGCAAACTTTCTCGACATACTATCAATGTTCCAGAAAAAAGGGTCAGAATTGCGGATGACTCCTTTAATTACAATGCTAGTAAAGGGTTTGTTGTTTTAACGACTGATCTAATTTGTGTTTCATGCAACACTGTGAAGTTTAACATTTTATCTGTCAATAAGTTGACATACGTTATTGATTGTGTTGCTCATTTCTCTCCTGATGTGTGTCTTTCAGGATCGTCGTTAGGGGAGGATGATTGGAACTGCTAAGCGGTAGTTCTATTTTCATTTGGAGAACGAGGGCATGCCACTCAGTAGTTGTAGCCTATCTCGAGTGGCTGAATGTCCCATTATATTATTGTATTTTTGTTTGAGTAATCATAGTTTTCAATATTTAAAACATTTATATCCATTGATATTTTCTAATCAAAGTCTTTCTAGTTTCAAGGGTGAGACATATTAGTTAGCCAAACATCATCGGGTCCATTACCTACCCCACACTTACACACCTTCTGCTCATTTTCACTCCATGATTGTGACGTGTGGGGACCTTCTCGCATTGCAAGCTTTACCAATAAATGATGGTTTCTTAATTTGATTGATGATCACACTCGGATAATGTGAGTTTACATTTTAAAAGACAAGTCAGAAGTTGCTGTCACTTTTCAAAACTTTTACACCTTCATTTTCACCTAATTCAAAATTTTAATTCAGGTCCTTTGAACCGACAATGGTCGTAAGTTTTTTAACTCTATTTTAGGTAAATTATTAATAAGTAAGGGGATCTTCTACCATAACTCGTATACAGACATTCAACAAAAGGGTAGCCGAAAGAAAAAAATTGACATCTCTTCGGCGTTGTTCGCTTCATTATGTTTCAATCTAATTTTTCTAAATGTTTTGGCATGATGTCGGTCCCAAGCCCGGATGCAAAAAGTGGAGGGTTGCGTTAGGTAGTCGACAGCCAGCGTAAAACTTGTCNATTCAACAAGTAACTTGTTAAATTAGTATTAGAATATTAACATAAGAACAACTATCTCTAGTCATTAGTAATATTCAAATTTTCTTTGATTTGCTATTATTTGCTTTCGTGTTTCTTTTTATTCAGTTTTTATTTCTTTTGCATTTTCCTTTAGTCTATTTTTATTTCTTTCCTTATGAGTGCCCATTTTAGTTGGGTTTATATACCCCTTATTCTATCAATAAGATATGCTGCTCTACTCTAATATTTCAACGTGATATCAGAGTGGGGATCTAATCGTAGATCCTAGCCACCATCGGCCTCCCCTGCAGTCACCGCTGGCCTTCCTTGCAAGGTCTTATGCATGAACTCCTAGCCACAGGCCCTTCCAGCTGAAGTCTGCAGTTGTCGACCCTCCTCTGCCATCCCCTACAACCGTTATCCTCCTTGGCAACCGCCAGCCTCCTCTCTGCAAAGGTGGATTCTCCCATCAACCGTCCATGCAGTTCCTCTCTGTTGTTTTTCTCTGGTGGTTGGTCTCTCCTGCAGTTATCTTGATTACTTATTTTTTTCTTGTCAGTTGGTGACCTAAATGCTGAAATCTGGCAATGTCTCAAAATCCCAACCAAATTGCCTTTGGCTTAGTCAAAATCACGGGAAACTCCTCCAACACTGAGCCATCCTCAGAAAGTGTTCTTGATTCCACCGGACATTCGACTCCAACCTCCATTCCCATGCAGGCCAGAGAACCAGAAACCAACATGAGCATCTTGATCGCAACTCACAAACTAAACGACATTAACTTTCTCCAATGATCTCAAGCGGTTTCCTTATTCATCAAAGGATGCAAGAAATTCGATCACGCCACAGACATGATCTGTGAACCTCCAAAGACTAACTCAATATATAGGGCTTGAAAAATGGAGAACTTCATGGTCATGTCGCGGTTGATCAACTTCATGGAACCGTCAATTGGTCTTTCATATATGTTCCTACCTTCCGCTAGTACCCTCTAAACGACATTCCCTGATACCTACTCGGATGTAGGAAACTCCGACCAACTCTATGAGATGTTTAAGAAGATCAAGGAGACAAAGTAGGAATCAAGGACTATGACCCAACACTACAATGACATGGCGGTACTCTGGATGGAATGCGACCTGTATTACTACACTTGGGACTCTCTGGCCGACCTTTCCCTCTTCCAGAAAATTGTAAAAAGGATCGCATGTTCCAATTCCTGACAGGCCTCAACAAATATCTTAACGAAGTTCGGGGCAGTATTTTTTGTCGGGATCATCTTTCTTCCGTTCGTGTTGCTTTCTCCGAGGTCTGTCACGAAGAGAGCCAGAGACTTGTCATGCTCGACACTTCCTTGGTCTCTAATAATGCTGACTTGTCATGTCGGGATCATCTTTCTTCAACTGAATCGTCTGCTTTGGTCTCTAATAATGTTGAGCTCTCTCGGCAAATTCACTTCACTTATGATTACTGTCACAAACCCACACACTCATGACCAGTGTTGAAAGCTCCATGGAAAGCCAACATACAAATTCTCGGCTAAATCCTCTACTGCCAAGGGTCTTACTACGACATCAGAATCTGCCAAGATTTAACCTGCTCCTACCCAGAACATTTCGGAATCCTCTGACTTTTTAAAAAGTTAGATGGAGCACTTAATTAAACTACTTGGATCCAATCAGTTTTATGCTGGCATGTCGACCTCACACGTTTGTCAAGGTACCATCCCTATGACACTTATGTTTTTTTCTCCTCTAGACCATAGATCATTGTTTCAAGCGCCACAGATCATATGAATGGATGTTCGCAAAATTTCTCGACATACTATCAATGTTCCAGAAAAAAGGATCAGAATTGCGGATGACTCCTATAATTACATTGCTAATAAAGGGTTTGTTGTTCTAACGAATGATCTAATTTGTGTTTCATGTAAAACTGTTGAAGCGTAACATTTTATCTGTCAATAAGTTGTCATATGATATTGATTGTGTTGTTCATTTCTCTCCTGATGTGTGCCTTTCACGATCGTCGTTCGGGGAGGATGATTGGAACTGCTAAGCGGTAGTTTTGTTGTCACCTGGAAAACGAGGGCATGCCACTCAGTAGTTGTAGCCTATCTCGAGTCGCTGAATGTCCCATTATATTGTTGTATCTTTGTTAGAGTAATCATAGTTTTCAATATTTAAAACAATTGTATCCATTGATATTTTCTAATCAAAGTTTTTCTAATTTCAAGGGTGAGACATGTTAGTTAGCCAAACATCATCGGGTCCATTACCTACCCCACACTCACACACCTTCTGCTCATTTTCACTCCTTCATTATGACATGTGGGGACCCTTTCGCACTACAGCTTTACCAATAAACGATGGTTACTTAATTTTATTAATGACCACACTCGGATAACGTGAGTTTCTATTTTAAAAGACAAATCAGAAGTTTTTGTCACTTTTCGAAACTTTTACACCTTCATTTTCACCTAATTCAAAAATTCAATTCAGGTCATTCGAACCGACAATGGTCGTAAGTTTTTTAACTCTATCTTAGGTAAATTATTGATAAGGGGATCTTCTACCATAACTCGTATACGGACATTCAACAAAAGGGTAGCCGAGAGAAAAAATTGACATCTTTTCAGCGTTGTTCGCTTCATTATGTTTCAATCTAATGTTTTTAAACGTTTTGGCATGATGTCATACTGACTGTCATCTATCTCATAAGAAGAATCTCTTCTAAAATTCACAACTTTCGAACTCTTAATCATCTTGATGTCATGCTTTCCTACCAATTGAGTTTTCTCCATCTTAGATCTCAAAACATTTGGGTACACAGTCTTTGTTCGGAACACTGACCCCACTCGGAGTAAATTTGAACACAGATCCATAAAATGAAGGTGCTTTGTTTAGACACATTTTAGAATCAGAATAGAAAAGGGAATCAGTGAAAACTCGTGCTTTGAAACAACAAAATAGACATTTTATTCATCAAAATTAGTAAGTACAAAGTGAGTTTAAACCCGGAGTACACACTTAAGGTGCAGTACAAGTTCTTGTTCTCCATCTTTTCCACTTAGGATCACTAATTCTCTTGGGCAATCTTCTCCCTCTCACAGAATTTTTGATCTATCACCCTCCCTTACAAAATTGCTCACTCACACAGAGAGAAAGACTAGAGTAAATCTAGAGAAATCGATAAGTGACACATGGTTTTGGAGGAAGCGCCTAGGTTCCCCATACTTTGCGCCAAGGTGCTTGCTTGGCTCTCGATTCCTTGGGCATGCTTGGGCGCATGGGTGGCTCCTAGGTGCCACTCTAGGCGATTTGGGCTCTAGTGCTTGGTGCCTCCATTGGACATGTGTCTGAAGTAGCTTCTTTCTATTTCGCTCAAATATATGCTAAAACCTCTTTAAAGCATAATAACCTGCTTCTTGCAATTTCACAAAAAAATAACCAAAAGAAGATAAATAAGAACAAATGATAGAGAAAATTACAAGAAAATTTAAACAGTTTTTATCACATAATTCACACACATCAAAAGACTATTAGGTAAAATCAATCCTTGAAGGGTGTACGTTTTGCATTGAAACAAATCAAAAGATTACAAAAAATATCTATACAAGCTGTGGAGGGCATTAGCCTCAACCACATCCCAAACGAAAGACCTATCCGAAGGAAGCCTGGCTCAGAAAAGGGCTACTTTATTATATTCTTTATACACAAAAACGAATTGCACTTGCTTAAAGTCTGAGAGAAAGCCAAGTCAGTCTCAAAATCAAGCTGAGATTGCCAAACCTTAGCCTTCATGCTATCCTCAAATGAGGCATTGACCGTCGCATTATCACCTTCAATAATAACACCCTTGGTTTCATACATCCAAGGCCTCAAGAGAGTACGGAGAAACAAAACTGTTTCATGCTCCTTAAGAGAATTGTCCCAATATATCAAAGCTTGCACGACCACAATAATAACCTTGTCGATCTCATCACGAATCATGATACCCATGCCAACTTGGCCATTATTGTGAAGGGTGCCATCGAAGTTGGCTTTTAAACAGAAACACTTTATGGCTGGAACTGTGTTGGGTGTGCTACTCTTCTTGAGTTTCTTCTCACTCTAATCAACTCTGTCTTTCTTTTAAAATGTCGTCACACCTCCCCTAAGTGTGTTGTTGCTAGTATGTCCAGTTGCGTGTGGTTGTATAAATAGTGGTGGGTGTCTGCTCTGCCTCTATTATCTCTGCACCTTTAGTGTCAAGGTTTGAGCATCACCCAACTACCAATAAGATTGCAGCTAGACAACACTGCTAGTAGTTGGCTTCAAGCCTCCCGAATTTCTAGCTATAATGTGCTTCTCTGGCTCTGTCAGCTCACATTTCAGCATGAGCTGCTCAAACTCTATTGTGAACTCCTCCACTGACAACTCTCTCTATTGTAGGTGGTGGAGCTTCAAGTGCATATCTTAGTCGTAGTATGAAGGTAAGTAGTTTCTCTGCATCTAATTCTTCATATTCTCCCATTTGGTGATCTTGCTTCTACTTTCTCTCCGTTTTACCCTTTTTAGATTCGCCCATCACAAAGAAACTCTCCTTTAGTTTTATGATAATAAATTTCACTATTCTATTAGTTGACATCTCCTTATACTCAATAATCCTTTCAATAGTCTACAGCCACTCAATGAAGTCCTTTGGATTCTTTTTTTCCTATAAATCTATTAAGTCTACCTTTACTCCCCATCTCCATGTTCTCCCTTATCTCCATGTCCTCCAAAAGATGCTCCATCCCTCGTCCTCCTCTGATATTGGAGCCTAAAGCATCGTGGTTTGTCCTCTCCACTATAATCATTCTTATGGAAGGGATTCAGATTATGTCCCCTCTCTCCTCTATGAGCATCACTATCACTATCAATGGTGATGCCACTGTTGATCCCATTCTCAAATTGAGCAAGCATTTGCTGAAGTCGGCTGATTTTCTACTGTATCTCTTCCATAATACGATCCCTATCAGTATCCAGTTACTGCTCCTTGGTGGCATGATTAGGGTTTAGGTTAGGGGTGGAAAAATAGTGTATGTGGGTGGCTTAGTCTGGGGAAGAAAAGTAGGGTGGCTGATTTGAAATTTCAGCAAGAATGAATGGTTTTGGATGGAGTTTGGGTTATGTATTTGTGGATTTTTGGTAACTTTGCCATGGAGCTAAGGTTAGACTAGCTCCGATTCCAAATAATAAGAAAATTGTTGTGGAAATAAGATGAGGAGAACTACAACACAACCATTAATAATTTTAGAAAAGCCATAAATTGAAAATACAATAAACTAAAAACAAATAACAATGGCAAAAACTAGGGAATAGGGTGTACGTAGTGTCAGTTAGTGCTTGGATCTCCAGAGTGGTGGTAAGTGGTGGCTAGCAAGCTGGAAGGAGAGGACATAGAGACGACCACTATCCTTGGGCGGAGGCGGCAGTAGGTTGGATGCAGAAACAAGTTTCCTGTTTTATGGGTGGTGGCGACAGGCAAACAATGAAGGGGATGTGGCAGCCATGTTGGAAAGGATAGAGTAAAGATATATAAACGATAAATACCACCTGGAGATCAAGATACAATCGAAGCACTAATTGAACCCTATAATACAGCCCGTAGAGGGAGAAGAAGACGCCAACAATTGTTCCAAAACAAATCACAAAAAAATTAAACCCTAAACACCAACAAAGAAAATGTATATTCTTGGATAACTGGGAGTGGGCCCCGCTTAAAAAGAGGTGGCACTCCCAAGATTAGAGGGTCGGTCGACCCACATCCAGGTAAATAAGAAGCCCCACGTCGTCATAATTATGAAAAATTTAGTTTGAGTTATTTAGCTAGCATTTTGATAAGTAAAGTGTTAATTGAGTTATGCGGTCACTAAATTAGAAAATCAAATGTGAATAATTCATAAGTTTTCATTTTATTTATTCTGATGTGAATAATTCATAAGTTGGTAACCATAAATTTTGATAAAAAAAAATAAAATATTTTCTAAAATTGTTAAGGAAACTAGTCTTACACTCAATAAGATGGTCGTATGCAAGGCACTTTTTTGCATGGATGAAAAAAAATTATCAAGTGAATAATTGATTCCTTTACAAATCATTTCGGCAAAATNGTAAGTTTTCATTTTATTTATTCTGATGTGAATAATTCATAAGTTGGTAACCATAAATTTTGAAAAATAAAAATAAAATATTATCTAAAATTGTTAACGAAACTAGTCTTACACTCAATAAGATGGTCGTGTGCAAGACACTTTTTTGCATGGATGAAAAAAAATTATCAAGTGAATAATTGATTCCTTTACAAATCATTTCGGCAAAATATGCATACTTTATAACAAGAGAACTCAACATGAAATAAAAAATTGATCTGAGTTTTTGAAATTTAGATAGGCTAATTCTATGAAAATTCTAAAATATGCATACTTTATAAAAATATGTTTAGATGGGCTAATTAGATTTTCATAATCATGAACAAAGAAAGGCAACTCAATAATTGTAACNGAAAACTCAACATGAAATAAAAAATTCATTTGAGTTTTTGAAATTTAGATAGGCTAATTCTATGAAAATTCTAAAATATGCATACTTTATAAAAATATGTTTAGATGGGCTAATTAGATTTTCATAATCATGAACAAAGAAAGGCAACTCAATAATTGTAACATATAATGAAAATAGCTTTATTACATGAAAGATGAAAAAGAAAAATAGTAAATAACAAAAGAAAAAATTTGTCAAGAAAATTGTAGTGGTATTACATTTTGAAACCAGGAAATGTGAAAGAGTTTTATGATGACAATAGTTTTGANAAAAAGAAAAATAGTAAATAACAAAAGAAAAAAATTGTCAAGAAAATTGTAGTGGTATTACATTTTGAAACCAGGAAATGTGAAAGAGTCTTATGATGACAATAGTTTTGATGAAGCTCTAGAATTTTATTCTCTTGCCCAGTTTTACATGACATGAATATAATCAACTCATTCTTTTATTACTACTTATTTGGCTAACATCTATGTCTGATCTTATGATCGTGAAGATTACATCATCTTGATAGAGTTTATTTTGTGTGACTTCTAATGCTAACATGATTATGAAAATTCTCCAATGAGCTAATTCTATTACTACTATTATAATACATGAAGTAGTATCTTCATGGTTTAAGTCTGAATTTTGACATATTTTAAAGATTTTATTATTTCTTCTATACACCATATTTGTATAAATATTTGTCTCTCTTACATTATATTGAATAATATTATTAAACATCCTCCCAACTTTAATAAGCACAATTTTTGTTATTATTTATTTCATGAATGATAAAGGTGATTCTCTGATTTTATTAATTTTATGTGGATTTGAATANACAAGTTTTGTTATTATTTATTTCATGAATGATAAAGGTGATTCTCTGATTTTATTAATTTTATGTGGATTTGAATAAATATTAAAATAATAAATTAAACATATTTTAAGCACTTGACTTTTTGCTAGTTCAACCAAATAACTGCTAAATNTTAAAACAAACAATAATTCAGTCACAATCTGTTAACAGAGTTTCAATTATGAAAGGCCTAGGCCTAGATATGTACCGCATGTCNAAGGAGTAGTTGTAGTATACCATATTTGAGTTATTGCTACTTTTACTTCTATTCAATATTTCACTTACGTCAAAACAAACAATAATTCGGTCACAATCTGTTAACAGAGTTTCAATTATGAAAGGCCTAGGCCTAGATATGTACCGCGTGTCCATATAGCANATGTCCATATAGCACACAAATTTTTAAAAAATTTATTTTAAAAAACAATGGGGCATCCAATATACCTATAAGGTAATCAGCCAATTATGCATGTTATATTAATGAGAATATTGGACAATTTTAATGCACATGATGTTAATGATACGTCTCATCCATTTCCAGTCTTCTATGTTAGTTATTGAAGGAACTGCTTGTTATATATCTGAACCAGTGGTTTGTTTTTNTTTTTAAAATATTTATTTTAAAAAACAATGGGGCATCCAATATACCAATAAGATAATCAGCCAATTATGCATGTTATATTAATGAGAATATTGGACAATTTTAATACACATGATGTTAATGATACGTCTCTTCCATTTCCAGTCTTCTATGTTAGTTATTGAAGGAACTGCTTGTTATATATCTGAACCAGTGGTTTGTTTTTACATTGGGTTGCACTATAAACAAACCCTACATAGAGATTGTTGAGTGAGCTGATTGATATGTTTATACATAATCCTTTATACTTTATTTTTTAGTAGTGGTGTTTGCCTTATAATAATTAGGTCCCTCTGCAGTGGACAATTGGGCAACATTTTTTAATGGATGGCAAGGTTTTGTTCATGAAGGCATCACCTTCAATTAATCTCCACTAATACTGGATTCATGAGAAAACAGCATACAACAGAGAAGAAGAAACAGGAATTCGGGAAGAAGAAGATTCAAGAGTAATCCTGGAGTATATTACTAGCTATCCACCTTTTTCCACTATTTTGTAATACATAGCTATAGATATATATATAATAGAATTAGAAAGTTTTGGATACATATCTCTCCATAACCGAATCAGTTCGGATATGGTCCAGCTTCTCCTTTGGGGACCCCCTGGGTTGATGACTGTCAAGTGCGGCCTACTGCTGATAAGACCCTCCTGCGAGTTGATGGGTCAAGGAACAACTGTCAGCTTGTTGCGAAGTTGATGAAATGTACGCTTGGAGGGGCTTTGGTAAGAATGTCAACCGGTTGGTCCTGGGAGTGAAACATGTTGGATTGGGTGGCTGTTGGGCTTGGTGGAGAAGATTTAATTTCCAAATTGGTTTCAGATTCCCAGTTTTTATTCGAGTGATCATGGGGTGGGTTGGTGCTGTTCGGGTAGGTGATGGTGGTGTGGTAAACTTGGTCGAAGTATTAAGTGGTGCATTGGAGATGTTGGGAGGTGGAGGAGATGGTGTGGAGTATTGTTCAACTGTAGGTTGCAAGAGTGTTGTGGGTTGTAGAAAGTAGGATGGAATGTTGGTGGAATTGGATGAATTATTTGGTTGGAGTGAGGGCGAGGTTTGAAATAAGGGAAAGCTGTATTCATCAAATATCATATGTCTTGATATGATGATTTTATTAGCTAACCTTTGTGTTGTAGGGAATAACCAAGAAAAATGTATTGGAGTGATCGTGGTTTGAACTTGTGTTTTTTTTTAATATGTTTCTGCAGTCTTTGCTGAAGATAACGAAGGGTTACTTTCCACCATACAAGCTGAAAATCCCACTCTGCTACTTTGTATCATTAAAAGGTTAGTTTCAAATGATCATTATTGAGGCAACTTGCATTCGTAAAGAAACTGATGTTTAGAATATGTTCGGTAGTTCTTATAATTTTATTTTTAATGATTTTCAACTTGTTTGGTAGTTCTTATAACTTTATTCTGCTGCTAACTCAAGATGCTATAATGAATTTTTCAACAAAAAGCTTCCTAATTTGGTTAATCATTCCTCTCCTGCTTTTACTAGAAAGTGTTACTTTCCACCAAACAATATGCAGCCGGATTAAAAATCTGGCAATTTTCATAATTGATTATTGCTACAGTATCTCTCAGATATTCATATTTAAAGCAACATGATTGTTTGATTGGATGATTCAATTAAATTTGAGAACCTTATGATATACTTTTGCTTGTGACAACTTTCTTGGTTGGCCTCCTCAAATTCTTAGGTAACATTAATTTAAATGCTAATTTCTAAGGGAAAAATGTAAAATAATCTGTATAATTNGAGTAGTTGTAGTATACCATATTTGAGTTATTGCTAGTTTTACTTCTATTCAATATTTCACTTACGTCAAAACAAAGAATAATTCAGTCACAATCTGTTAACAGAGTTTCAATTATGAAAGGCCTAGGCCTAGATATGTACCGCGTGTCCATATAGCAAACAAAATTTTAAAATATTTATTTTACAAAACAATGGGGCATCCAATATACCTATAAGGCAATCAGCCAATTATGCAGGTTATATTAATGAGAATATAGGACAATTTTAATACACATGATGTTAATGATACGTCTCTTCCATTTCCAGTCTTCTATGTTAGTTATTGAAGGAACTGTATATCTGAACTAGTGGTTTGTTTGTACATTGGGTTGCACTATAAACAAACCCTACATAGAGATTGTTGAGTGAGCTGATTGATATGTTTATACATAATCCTTGATACTTTATTTTTTAGTAGTGGTGTTTGCCTTATAATAATTAGGTACCTCGCTGTGGACAATTGGGCAACATTTTTTAATGGTGGCAAGGTTTTGTTCATGAAGGCATCAGCTTCAATTAATCTCCACTAATACTGGATTCATGAGAAAACAGCATACAACAGAGAAGAAGAAACAGGAATTCGGGAAGAAGATTCAAGAGTAATCCTGGAGTATATTACTAGCTATCCATCTTTTTCCACTATTTTGTAATACATAGCTATAGCTATATATATAATAGAATTAGAAAGTTTTGGATACATATCTTTCCATAACCGAATCAGTTCGGATATGGTTGAGCTTCTCCTTTGGGGACCCCCTGGGTTGATGACTGTCCAGTGCGGCCTACTGCTGATAAGACCCTCCTGCGAGTTGATGGGTCAAGGAACAACTGTCAGCTTGTTGCGAAGTTGATGAAATGTACGCTTGGAGGGGCTTTGGTAAGAATGTCAACCGGTTGGTCCTGGGAGTGAAACATGTTGGATTGGGTGGCTGTTGGGCTTGGTGGAGAAGATTTAATTTCCAAATTGGTTTCAGATTCCCAGTTTTCATTCGAGTGATCATGGGGTGGGTAGGTGCAGTTCGGGTAGGTGATGGTGGTGTGGTAGACTTGGTCGAAGGATTAAGTGGTGCATTGCAGATGTTGGGAGGTGGAGGAGATAGTGTGGAGTATTGTTCAACTGCAGGTTGCAAGAGTGTTGTGGGTTGTAGAAAGTAGGATGGAATGTGGGTGGAATTGGATGAATTATTTGGTTGGAGTGAGGGCGAGGTTTGAAATAAGGGAAAGCTGTATTCATCAAATATCATATGTCTTGATATGATGATTTTATTAGCTAACCTTTGTGTTGTAGGGAGTAACCAAGAAAAATGTATTGGAGTGATCGTGGTTTAAACTTGTGTTTGGTTTGGAATATGCTTCTGCAGTCTTTGCTGAAGATAACGAAGGGCATATATGGTTTGCACTCTGCTACTTCGTATCATTAAAAGGTTAGTTTCAAATGATCATTATTGAGGCAACTTGCATTCGTAAAGAAACTGATGTTTAGAATATGTTCGGTAGTTCTTATAATTTTATTTTTAATGATTTTCAGCTTGTTTGGTAGTTGTTATAACTTTATTCTGCTGCTAACTCAAGATGCTATTATGAATTTTTCAACAAAAAGCTTCCTAATTTGGTTAATCATTCCTCTTCTGCTTTTACCAGAAAGTGTTACTTTCCACCAAGCAATATCCAGCCGGATTAAAAACCTGGCAATATTCTTAATTGATTATTGCTACAGTATCTCTCAGATGTTCATATTTAAAGCAACATCATTGTTTGATTGGATGATTCAATTAAATTTGAGAACCTTATGATATACTTGTGCTTGTGACAACTTTCTTGGCTGGCCCCCTCAAATTCTTAGGTAACATTAATTTAAATGCTAATTTCTAAGGGAAAAATGTAAAATAATCTGTATAATTTGGTGCTTTAATTCAGATTCAGCGTGATAACAACTTGATGTCATTCTTCACTTGGATTTTTTTTTATTATGTATAATGTTTGGCATCCATCATGGCTACAGTGACATGTTAAAGCAACCTGAAATCATGTTGGGACTTAGGTATAAAGTGGCCAGATATCACATCACGCATGCGCACGGATTTTATCAAATATATACTTTTTTTTCAGTGATAATCCGAGCGTCTGAGCATAACAGATATTTGTTTCATGAAAAAGAT
>JXCR01081897.1:0-13061 GCA_002079205.1 Phalaenopsis hybrid cultivar
GTATTTCTTCTTATTTTATTTGTTTTGATACTCACGAAGTGGTAAGCAATGTATTTTAATTTTTATAACTGAACTGTAATATTTTGAGACATATGTTTTATCTATTATTTTCCATAAACAGTTCTGTTGCAAACTGATTAACCAAACAGGGACATAATGGTCATTTATTCAACAATAACTCTCAGTAAGTTGTTCTGAATAAGCCGCCTCAAATAGCAAGCCAGCTTATTCTGATAATCTGCAGATTATACGAATAATCTGTTTATCAGCAAATTATAAATAATCAACAGCTGCCCAAACAGACCCTTATGCTAGGCAGGTCTACTATGGAAACTATACATTTATTGAGAGGATTCTTGGAGAAGTTCAAAGATAATAAGTAGAATCAACATTTGAATTTTATTGATTTAGAAAAAGCTTACAATAAGGTTCCAATAGATATCCTTTGGAAAGTTCTTGAGAAGAAAGGTGTTGATAAGATTTATATTCAGGTCATTAAAAATATGTATACTATAGTTGTTACTTGTGTTCGAACTGGAGGAGGATTGACCAAATATTTTCCTATTTCTATTGGATTACATCAGAGATCGGCTTTACGCCCATATCTTTTTGCTTTAGTTATGGATGGTCTTACTGGCATTTACAAGAGGATGTAATTCGGTGTATATTTTTTGCTGATGATATCCTTCTCGTGGATAAGACGAGAGAAAAAGCCTAGGAAAAACTTGAATTATGGAGGTCTACATTGGAGTCTAAAGGCCTTCATTTGAGTAAAACTAAGGCTGAATACATAGAATGTAATTTTAGTAGTATTAGCTCAAGTAACAGAAGTGTAACTTTGGGTGATCAAATTATTAAAAGGTGTGAACGATTTAGATATTTTGGGTCTGTTGTTCAAAAAGATAGTGATCTAGATAAGGATGTTAATAGTAGAATTCAAGTTGGTTAGTTGAAGTGGAAGAATGTTTCGGGCCTTTTGTGTGATAGAAAAGTGTCGCTTAGACTGAAAGGAAAATTTTATAAGATGGTGATGAGGCCTGCAATGCTCTATGACGCTGAATGTTGGCCTTTAAAAGAGAAGTATAATACTAAGTTAAGTGTTGCCGAGATGAGAATGATTAGGTGGATGAGTGACTTTAAACATAGAGACAAAATGAAAAATGAATATATCCGTGATAGGGTTGGTGCAGCTCTGGTAACGAACAAAATTAGAGAGAGTCGTCATAAATGGTTTGGTCACATTAAATGTCGACCATCTGATGATCCGATTAAGAGAGATGTTTTAGATTCAACTTTTGTTAAGAAAGGCAGAGGTAAACCTAGGAAGACTTGAGCTTACTGTATTAAAAATAATCTTAATTTATATGAACTAAATGAAAATATGACACTAAATAGGACGTAATAGAAAAAAGGATTCATGTAGCCGACCCCATGTAATGGGATTAAGGCTTTGTTGTTATAGTTGTACACTTTCAAAATACAATAAAAATAATACCAATATGCTAATCTTTTATATTACTGAGCATCACGAATCGTAGACATAGCTAGCTAGTGCAATAAATTCAAATTAAAAAAATGCTTTCACAATTATAAGAGTAAAAAAATATAATTATAAGCAATGTGTAATAACCCATTCTGAGAAATCGGATAGCATTTTTTTTGTGACATACAAAGTACCCCAAAATTTTCATCTCTCAAAATTTGATTGAAATAAATTTATTAAATTTTATGAAAATTATGAACGGATTGAGAGATATAATTTGAAAGTTATAAATTTATTAAATTAATCAACCAAATTAATTCCTATGTAATTATCCCTTAATCCTCGAATCCATTGTTCACAATTGACCCTCACACATTTTAATCTCATCATTCGGTCGATTAGGGCTGCTAAGCTTTGAACTCCTTCCCTTCTCTCCCGAATTCTTATCCTCTTCCTCTCTTCTCTCTCGCGACCCCTCCTTATTCCTTCCACTCACAGCGAGCAAAGATGCAACCATTGATACATGCAAGGGCCGCAGGTAGCAGGCGGGTTGAGCGGCACAGAGTGAAGTCGTAGTTCACAATTTAGAGCTCCGTGAATAGGGCTCCGTGAAAAATTTCGTAAGCACAGATCCCTCTTTCACGATATTTGAAGCTTTCATTTTCATCCTCACCTTTCTGAATTGAAGTTTGCCTTATTTTTCGTGCATCTTTCCTTTCCGATAGCCCTCGAGGCGAAGATTGTGTGTTGGAAGCGTCTAAAGTCTTTTATGAGTTTCCATAAGGATTTTAGGATGATATCAATGAAGGGGAAAGGAGATTGAGAAGATAGGAAGAAGAGAAATTATATTTTATAGCTTCGGAAAAATGAATTTGTGTTGAGAAGCTTATTTTGAGGTAAGAATTTTACTTTTTTGGGTTTAACTACTTTATAAGCCGAAAATATATAAAATGCTAAAATCTTTATAGATTCTAGGTTATTTACCTGAAGCGATAAATTTGAGGCAAGCATGTAGAAGATCGTCATAGAACAGCTCCATTAATTTCAGGTAAAGAATCCTATACTAATTTAAAAAGAATAATTGCATTTACGGAAATTACTTAAATCTTAAACTTTAATATGACATTTTATAGGTTATTGAGCTCAATATTAAAGTCACCGCAACATCTAGCCAGTTACCGAAAATCAAGAATCTAGCGTGGCGACTAAGGTGCGAAATTATATTCCTAAATTTTAGTAATCATTATTATTTTAAAATATATGTATGCTTGTTGACTCATTTTTGTGAGGTCTTCTCTTCTTCTCCTTAGGAGCCTAGTATCTAGCTCTAGGAGTTTCTATTAATCATCTTAGAAAACTAGAATTGAGACTCACCCTTTTAGAAATTCTAACCACTTCCTATTTTCCTTTAATGTCTAGCATTTATGGCACAAGACCATCGTCTTATGAACGAGCGATTATGGGTTATTTTGTGAAGACTCAAGGGAAAAGTTCTCAATAGGACTTCAAGCCTTAGGAAAACATTCGTCACGACTTTTTCGTCACATACACACACAAAATGCACAAAATTCAATGAATTGCACGAAATCGGACTTCAATTAAGCTTAAAGGACGGGTGAAAATGCGAACTTATCTGGATGACCTCCGACGACAAATTGGACTGCGCCAACGCGTCCGGGACACCAATTTTGGTAGGAAAGGACACCCATATTGCCATATTTTTTACACGAGAAAATTGACACGCAAATCGATGAATTCGTCAAAATGACCTCTGACGGCAAACAGACAGCACCGGTGCGTCCGGAATGTCGAAATTACCTAGGGAGGATACCCATTTTGTTGGGACGCCGCACACGAATAAATTGCACTAAATTTGATATTTTTTTATATAAATTAAAAAAATCCTTATTTTAAATCCCTAAAGCCCTAAATCACTACATCGAACACACGCGCCTCCCTTCCTCTCGTTCGCGAACCGACCGAGCCCTCCCCCTTCCTCTCGTTCGCGAACCGGCCCCCCTCTCCGATNAGAAAAGTTCCCAATAGGACTCCAAGCCTTAGGAAAATATTCGTCACGACTTTTTCGTCACATACAAACACAAAATGCACAAAATTCAATGAATTGCACGAAATCGGACTTCAATTAAGCTTAAAGGACGGGTGAAAATGCGAACTTATCTGGATGACCTTCGACGATAAATTGGACTGCGCCAACGCGTCCGGGACACCAATTTTGGTAGGAAAGGACACCCATATTGTCATATTTTTACACGAGAAAATTGACACGCAAATCGATGAATTCGTCAAAATGACCTCTTACGGCAAACAGACAGCGCCGGTGCGTCCAGAATGTCGAAATTACCTAGGGAGGATACCCATTTTGTCGGGACGCCGCACACGAATAAATTGCACTAAATTTGATATTTTTTTATATAAATTAAAAAAAATCCTTATTTTAAATCCCTAAAGCCCTAAATCCTTAAATCGAACACACGCGCCTCCCTTCCTTCCTCTCGTTCGCGAACCGACTGAGCCCTCCCCCTTCCTCTCGTTCGCGAACCGGCCCCCCTCTCCGATCGCGAGGCTTCGGCCCGCGGTCCCCTCCTCGTACGCCTGCCGCCCTGCGAAAAGCTTCCACCTACTCCCTCTAACGCGCTCCGGCTTTCCCCTCCCACGCCTCTGCGATTCTCGTTGTCTTCTCCCGCGCGACTTGTCGTTTCTCTTGGCTCGGCTCACCGCCCAGGTGAGGGATGGTATTCTTCCTCCTCCCTCTTTTGCTATAAAAACCCCATTCGGGGAGTTCTTGAAGGCTGACCGAAATTTCTGAGAGTGGGGAGATGCTGCCAAAATCTCTTCTAATTTCATTCTTACTTTTTCCTCTCATCTTCTGTGGCTTGGGGGTTGTTGAAAATTTTGAGAGAGTTCTTGAGAGATTTTTAGGGAGATTCGAGTGATTTTCTACCTCTATTCTTCATTTGATTAAGGTGATTTCTTTTTTGTTTTCCCTGTTGGAGAGGAAGTTTTGTTCCTTTGCTGTTCGAAGATCCCGGAGACTCGAATTTGTCGTGCCACAAGATGGAAATCGTGAGGAATTTTCGTGGGTTGCTATTGGAGCGATTTTCTCAAGCCTACTTTACTCTTTCTTTGCTTTAAATTTACAAAAAGGAAAAGGTATTCTTCTTCCTATCCTCTATATTGCACTATTTCGGATGGCATGGAATAGAGAAAGCATAACTTTNCTGACCGAAATTTCTGAGAGTGGGGAGGTGCTGCCAAAATCTCTTCTAATTTCATTCTTACCTTTTCCTCTCATCTTCTGTGGCTTGGGGGTTGTTGAAAATTTTGAGAGAGTTCTTGAGAGATTTTCAGGGAGATTCGGGTGATTTTCTACCTCTATTCTTCATTTGATTAGGGTGATTTCTTTTTTGTTTTCCCTGTTGGAGAGGAAGTTTTGTTCCTTTGCTGTTCGAAGATCCCGGAGACTCGAATTTGTCGTGCCACAAGCTGGAAATCGTGAGGAATTTTCGTGGGTTGCTATTGGAGTGATTTTCTTAAGCCTACTTTACTCTTTCTTTGCTTTAAATTTACAAAAAGGAAAAGATATTCTTCTTCATATCCTCTATATTGCACTATTTCGGATGGCATGAAATAGGGAAAGCATAACTTTGTTTAACTTGAAATTTAAGCATGAATACATGTTAGATTAAGTGAAAATAAGGCATGTTTGGGGCCTATCTTTGCTTCTTTTGCTGCTCCCGTCATTGGAACATATGCTGAATTTTTTTTTTTTTAAATGCTGGAATTATATTAGGGGCTTACCTTTGCTTCTTTTGGCTGCCCCCGTTGCTGGAACACATGCTGAATTCGTTTTGTGTGTTCGAAAGTTACATTTGGGGCTTATCTTGCTTCTTTTATTCCCCCGGTTATTGGAATACATGTTGAAATAGTTTTATATGTTAGAAAAATTATATTTGGGGTTTACTTTGCTTCATTTGTTGCCCCCTGTTGTTGGAACATATGCTGAAATCGTTTTATAAGTTGGAAAATTATGTTTGAGGCTCATTTCTTTCCTCCCTTGTTGCCCCTTATTTTGGTCCCGATTTTGGCTATGCTGGAATAAATGTAAAAAAAAAAAAATTTACTCTTTGTTTTGGCCCATCTAGTGGTTTCGATTTGGATCTTTTTGAAGTGAAACTATGATGGAATATGTGTTCTGTTTTGGCTTATCTAGTGGTCACGATTTGGCTCGGTTTGGGACTCGTTTGCTCCCTTTGCCATGCTTGGCCTTGAGCCCATTTGATGTTTATTGCTTTAGAATTGTCTTTGGGTTTGTCCTTGGCCGCGAGCTGAATTTGAAGCCTTTTCTGTTGAGTTTGGTTTGTCCTTGTGGGGAGAATGATTTAATTGTTTCATTGGCTTGATGGGCATTAGTCTGCTGTTTGGCCGTGAGCCTCATTTGATGTCTATTGTTTGGAGATTGCCCTTGGGTTGTCCTTACCCGTGAGCTTGGTTATGCCCTCTGTTGCCTTACCCGTGGAACTCTCTTTTTGGCCCTACCCGAAAGATACATTTGGTTTCTTTTGTGAGATATTGGACATATATTTCATTGTAAACTATTAATGGAGGATGAAATTAAATTGTTTTGACATTGGTATGATTTTCTAGAAGGTTAGGAAGTTATTTCTCCTATTAATCAGTGACTTTTCTTTGTGAAATAAAAAAAGGTTGTACAATTTCATTTGAAGAAAATATGGGGTTGATGTAAATTGAATTCATTAGGGGTTTGGAAATGCGTAAGATTGATATTTGGAAAGGATATCATTCTCGGGATTGATCCGATCATTTTCTTTTTAACGAATTTAAACGTTTTATACCGATACATTCATGATTTTATTTTAAGCTTCATTGATTTGGCTTGGTTTTAAAAATTGGATCGGTCTCCTTTTCGTTCGTTTTGTTTTCTTTTTTTTAACGGTCAAGTTAAAAATGAGAATTTTTGATTTAATTATATTCAGAAATGATTCACAGTCTTAAGGGAAATATGAGGGAAAGAGAAAGAGAGAGAAAATTAAAAATAAGATTTGGATCTTCGAGGTGATAAAACCTAAAGGGGATAGAATAGTGAACCATCTACCGTTCCTTTTTGCATATGAAAGATAAAACTGTAAATTGGAAGAATATTTGGGGGTTGGAAGAAAGTGAGAGTTTAGATAACAATTAGGAACATGGATTGGAAATATTAGTAGACCTGCACTTAGGTCCCTTAAGTTTTGAATAAACTTACATCCAATTGTTCTAATTAGGTTTGAAGCACACCTCACAACCCTTTTGCCAAATTATAGGTTTACCCCTTAGATTTTAGGAGTCTGATGATGAGTTAAGCTTAATCTAAAGAGGTTTGAGGGTTAGTTGAAAGATACTTAGTTGAAGTTAGACACTTTAAGACACTTCAAGTTTAAACTAAAGTGTAGGCTTCCTGGGTCTTAGGAGCACACCTTAAGAGAGTGTTTATCATCCTAATTTTTAAATAACCCTAAGAAGCCAAACATCTGACCCTAGTTTGTGAGATAATTAGGACACTAGACACAAAGGTGCACTAAATTGTGATTCATGACTGATTTAATTAAATCAAATAATGAAATTCTTACCTTAATTTGACCAAAACTGAAACCAATGCTCCGGGATTCGAGTTTGTCCTACACTCAAATCCTCCTGGCAATTGGGGACATTCCAATACCACATATAATTCCAGTCTGTCTTACACTCAAATCCTCCTGGCGATTGGGGACATCCCCAATATCACATATAAATCTCTTATTCTTGGTTCTTTATATGTGATATTGCATTTTGTTTTATTTGTTCGTCTTTTTCCTACAATTTACCTGCTTTCTTAAGCTTTTCAGGACGTGGTTTCTCCTTTCACACAGCGCATAATAGCTAAACTTAAAGGAGCAATGAACCTCTCAGGTGTATAAGTTTAATTTATATTGCAATATTTTATTTTCTCAGCATGTTATACTACCTTTTCATAGCCTCTTATATTTTATATTTTCTTTCTACCGTACACTATACTGTTCCATTCTTTTATACTGCATGTTTTGTTATTTTGATATACACTATGCCTTAGATTAGGATAATCTAGTGGTTAGGTGAATTTTCAAAACTAAAACTAAACCAGGAGGTGCTATTATGAGAAGTTTGGGGCGAACATCGTGGGCAGCACGACGAGAAACAACTTCAAGGTGGATCTGCAACAACAAAACATCAAAACACATCACATAAAGATCTTCACATCACCTATCACTTCATTTAGTTTAAATAACAACCCATAGAATCACCCTTCAGGCTTTTGCACAACTCTATTGTGCAATTATAAGTCCTAACACTTTAGAATTCTGAGGTTACCGTGCGGTACGGTGTAAATCCTCCTGTCTTTTTAGGCTATTTGCACAGTACGATATTGTGTAAACATAAGTCCTAAATCATAAATAATTTGCAGGATTGAAATATCAAATTATATCATTTCGAAGACATAAAGCCAAACAATAGGATAGCTGGGAGTTCACCGGGGTTTCCCCGGATCTGTGATATCCCCTACTTTTCTTCCCTTTGGATTCTTTAAATAATTGTTCCTATTTTGATTCATTTTCATTTGATTTTTTCATGTCCAATCGTGAAAACCTAAACTTCAAAATCTTGAAAGCAAAACCACTTGATCTTAATCGAGAGTTTTCTTAAGTGACCTCCAGTCATTTAAGATGTAATTAACTATAGGGGTTTGTATTTATAGGGAACCTGGAACCCAGATAAAATAAACCCTATCTAATTTTTATGTTAGGTAGGGGAATTTGTTGGCCTTTTTATAAAATATTTTGCAGACCAAAATGGATGTCACAAATTCTTTAGTCTAGGTGATTGAATCCCTATTACAAGTGATATATTTATTTCTCGGGATAAGTGTATTGTCTGTAATATTGTATTCAATCATTTAAACTATTTAAAATATTTGATCTCACCTATTTTAAAATTAAAACATTACTTATAAAAAAAAAAAGATTATATTCATATTTAAATTATTTTTAAAATCACAAAATCATCACTCTTTCAAATCACGAAGGTTAAAAAAAAACGGCCGACAATGCTTTAGTTCAGTTAGATTTATATTGTAGTAGATTCTTCATGTTGTGGATAGAAAAGTTATGTATGACTGAAAAGTTATAAAGGATGTGCATACATGAAAAATATGCATGAGATAAATGATATTTAGATAGACATTTTATGTAAGATAGACATGTAAAATAGGTATGTATGAAATGATTATCGAAGGCGTGAACAAATGAGAGAACCAAAAATGCGTATACGACTACATTACTTGTAAATTGATTTAAATTTCATTTATTTGTGGCTCTTTCAATTTATGGGATAATTTTTTGCATGAGTTAGTGATAGTAATTGTAATTTGAATTTTATGGTTGGTTATTTGTTCCCGTCTTAGTAATTCCATACAACCGGGCTAAGCCGTGGTGACTTTGGTGTTGCTCTTAGTTGGAGCATATGAAAGATAAACTATAAGAATCTTTTGTATAAATCTACTTCTTAGAGAAATTTTGGCTCTTGAAAAAATTTAAGAATGAGGGGATGAGATATCAACTTCCCTAAGATATGGGCAAAAGAAGTGAATAACCTACAATGAAGATTGATTCTAGTTCAAGTGAACCTGATAGAAGCAAGATGACCTCTTTATTTCTCCTCGCCCATTTTTCTATCATGCTTTCATGGTGATAAGCATTTGGAGTGGCTTTGTTGCGTGAGCNGTCTTCGTAAACTATTAATGGAGGATGGAATTAAATTGTTTTGACATTGGTATGATTTCTAGAAGGTTAGGAAGTTATTTCTCCTATTAATCAGTGACTTTTCTTTTGTGAAATAAAAAAAGGTTGTACAATTTCATTTGAAGAAAATATGGAGTTGATGTAAATTGAATTCATTAGGGGTTTGGAAATGCGCAAGATTGATATTTGGAAAGGATATCCTTCTCGGGATTGATCCGATCATTTTCTTTTTAACGAATTTAAACGTTTTAGACCGATACATTCATGATTTTATTTTAAGCTTCACTGATTGGCTTGGTTTTAAAAAAATGATCGGTCTCCTTTTCGTTCGTTTTGTTTTCTTTTTCTTAACGGTCAAGTTAAAAATGAGAATTTCCGATTTAATTATATTCAGAAATGATTCACAGTCTTAAGGGAAATATGAGGGAAAGAGAAAGAGAGAGAAAATTAAAAATAAGATTTGGATCTTCGAGGTGATAAAACCTAAAGAGGATGGAATAGTGAACCATCTATCGTTCATTTTTGCATATGAAAGATAAAACTGTAAATTGGAAGAATATTTGGGGATTAGAAGAAAGTGAGAGTTTAGATAACAATTAGGAATATGGATTGGAAATATTAGTAGACCTGCACTTAGGTCCCTTAAGTTTTGAATAAACTTACATCCAATTGTTCTAATTAGGTTTGAAGCACACCTCACAACCCTTTTGCCAAACTATAGGTTTACCCCTTAGGTTTTAGGAGTCTGGTGATGAGTTAAGCTTAATCTAAAGAGGTTTGAGGGTTAGTTGAAAGACACTTAGTTGAAGCTAGACACTTTAAGACACTTCAAGTTTAAACTAAAGTGTAGGCTTCCTGGGTCTTAGGAGCACACCTTAAGAGAGAGTTTATCATCCTAATTTTCAAATAACCCTAAGAAGCCAAACATCTGACCCCATTTTGTGAGATAATTAGGACACTAGACACGAAAGTGCACTAGATTGTGATTCATGACTGATTTTATTAAATCAAATAACGAAATTCTTACCTTAATTTGACCAAAACTGAAACTCAATGCTCCGGGATTTCAGTATGTCTTACACTCAGATCCTCCTGGCGATTGGGGACATCCCCAATATCACATATAAATCTCCTATTCTTAGTTCTTTATATGTGATATTGCATTTTGTTTTATTTGTTCGTCTTTTTCCTACAATTTACCTGCTTTCTTAAGCTTTTCAGGACGTGGTTTCTCCTTTCACACAGCGCATAATAGCTAAACTTAAAGGAGCAATGAACCTCTCAGGTGTATAAGTTTAATTTATATTACAACATTTTATTTTCTCAGCATGTTATACTGTCTTTTCATAGTCTCTTATATTCTGTCTTTTCTTTCTATCGTACACTATACTGTTCCATTCTTTTATACTGCATGTTTTGTTATTTTGATATACACTATGCCTTAGATTAGGATAATCTAGTGGTTAGGTGAATTTTCAAAACTAAAACTAAACCAGGAGGTTCTACTATGAGGAGTTTGGGGCAAACATCGTGGGCAGCACGACGAGGAACAACTTCAAGGTGGATCTGCAACAGCAAAACATCAAAACACATCACATAGACATCTTCACATCACCTATCACTTCATTTAGTTTAAATAACAACTCATAGAATCACCCTTCAGGCTTTTGCACTAACTCTGTTGTGCAATTATAAGTCCTAACACTTTAGGATTCTTAGGTTACCGTGCGGTACGGTGCAAATCCTCCTGTCTTTTTAGGCTATTTGCACAGTACGATATTGCGTAAACATAAGTCCTAAATCATAAATAATTTGCAGGATTGAAATATCAAATTAAATCATTTCGAAGACATAAAGTCAAAAAATAGGATAGTTGGGAGTTCACCGGGGTTTCCCCGGATCTGTGATATCCCCTACTTTTCTTCCCTTTAAATAATTGTTCCTATTTTGAGTCATTCTCATTTGATTTTTTCATGTCCAATCATGAAAACCTAAACTTTAAAATCTTGAAAGCAAAACCACTTGATCTTAATCGAGAGTTTTCTTAAGTGAGCTTCAGTCATTTAAGATGTAATTAACTATAGGAGTTTGTCTTTATAGGGAACCTCGAACCCAGATAAAATAAACCCTACCTAATTTTTATGTTAGGTAGAGGAATTTGTTGGCCTTTTTATAAAATATTTTGCAGACAAAAACGGATGTCACAAATTATTTAGTCGAGGTGATTGAATCCCTATTACAAGTGATATATTTATTTCTTCGGGATAAGTGTATTACCTGTAATATTGTATTCAATCATTTAAACTATTTAAATATTTGGTCTCACCTATTTTAAAATTAAAACGTTACTTAAAAAGAAAAAAAAAGATTATATTCATATTTAAATTATTTTCAAAATCACAAAATCATCACTCTTTCAAATCACGAAGGTTAAAAAAAAAACGGCCGACAATGCTTTAGTTGAGTTAAATTTATATTGTAGTAGATTCTTCATGTTGTGGATAGAAAAGTTATATATGACTGAAAAGTTATAAAGGATGTGCATGCATGAAAAATATGCATGAGATGAATGATATTTAGATGGACATTTTATGTAAGATAGACATGTAAAATAGGTATGTATGAAATGATTATCGAAGGCGTGAACAAATGAGAGAACCAAAAATGCGTATACGACTACATTACTTGTAAATTGATTTAAATTTTATTTATTTGTGGCTCTTTCAATTTATGGGATAATTTTTTGCATGAGTTAGTNTGAAGGAAGAGTATTTTGGTCCCCATTTTTAAGAATAAAGGGGATGCACAAGAGAGTGCAAATTATAGAGGATTAAATTGTCGAGGAGTGGAGGAAGAGTATTTTGGTTCTCATTTTTAAGAATAAAGGGGATGCACGAGAGTGTGCAAATTATAGAGGAATTAAGTTGATGTGTTTTGCTTTAAAGTTATGGGAGAGGGTAATTGAACATAGGTTAAGACGCACTACAAAGATTTCTCATAATCAATTTGAATTTATGTCGGGCAGGTCTACTATAGAAGTTATACATTTATTGAGAGGTTTGATGGAGTTCAGAGATAATAAGGAGAATCTACATTTGATTTTTATTAATTTAGAAAAAGCTTACGATAAGATTCCAANGATTTATGTCCGGCAGGTCTACTATAGAAGTTATACATTTATTGAGAGGTTTGATGGAGTTCAGAGGTAATAAGGAGAATCTACATTTGATTTTTATTAATTTAGAAAAAGCTTACGATAAGATTGCAAGAGATATTCTTTGGAGAGTCCTCGAGAAGAAAGGTGTTAATATGACTTATATTGAAGACATTACAGATATGTATACTAGAGTTGTTACTAGTGTTCAACCTGAAGGAGGATTGACCAAATATTTTCCTATTTCTGTTGGATTACATTAGGGATCGGCTTAAGCCCTGATCTNAATATGACTTATATTGAAGTCATTAAAGATATGTATACTAGAGTTGTTACTAGTGTTCAAACTGAAGGAGGATTGACCAAATATTTTCCTATTTCTGTTGGATTACATTAGGGATCGGCTTAAGCCCTGATCTTTTTGCTTTAGTTATGGATGGTCTTATTAGACATCTACAGGNTAAGTGTTGTCGAGACGAGAATGATTAGGTGAATGAGTGGCTTTACACTTAGAGACAAAATGCAAAATAAATATATTCGTGATAGGGTTGGTGTAACTCCTGTGACGGACAAAATTAGAGAAAGTCGTCTT
>JXCR01081898.1:0-17942 GCA_002079205.1 Phalaenopsis hybrid cultivar
TACTGGCTGCATCATCTACTAGTTGTACCGACCTTTTCCTCAAACATGATATCCTCCACCTTTGCAACTTAAAGCCCTAGCCTTCATGCCATAAGATCGGTTGAAGTCGAGCACAACTTCAGCTTCTCACAAGTAACGCCCTTAGTTGACATATCACCGTCAACGTAGCCTTGTACCACCAAACTCTTTCTTGGGTTATTCTTGTATCTTACAACTCCCACTGCATAAGCAATATTCTACCCATGCTGAAAGCCTTTTTCAACAAGTACAGTCTTGTACCTCTTACTGCCACCAAGCGTAGTATTCACTCGACACACCCACTTATTGTGCAATGTTTTCTTTTCTGGTGGAAGTTCTATCAGCTCCCAATCTGATTCCTTGGCAGGGAATCCGTCTCAATCTTCCTAGTCAGCTCCCACTTGCTCGAATTCTCATCTTACAAAATTTCTTCATAGCTCTGTGGTTCTCCACCATTTGTCTGTACAAGGTACGATTTTCCTACTTTTGGTGCTCTATCACTTTTCAGGAAAATTGACTTTTTTCTGCTTCCCCATAACGCACTTCTGACTCAAGTGTCCATGCATGAGTAAACCTATATTCATATATAGTGTGTCAGTTTTCTTACCCCGAACAGTACTAATGCTCCTTTGATAACCTTCTAGGTGCTAGATGAGAACACTACCAAATGACCACTGACCAAAGTAAAATATGTTGAGATTTTCGCATATCTTTTACATTGTTTTTAATGATATTGCATTTTAAAGAAAGATATTTTTGATGTTTTTTTGCAGGAATGATGAATTAAGGTCAATGGAGCAAAAAGATGTAAAAAGGAGCAAATTTAGAGCAAAAATGTCCAAAATGTGGAGAATTACACTAGGGCGTCGACGACGCCATCGACGACGCCGACGGCGAGATTTTCTCGAGGCTACAGGACAAAATCTCCAGAAGGCCGCCGACAGCGCCATCGAGGCTGCCGACAGCGGGATCGACGGTTATGTGTACTTGTACAATGGATACGGCCGGATTTTGGAGGAGTGCATAAGCAACTCTTGGGAAAACTAATCCACATCTTTGAAGAGAAGATTTTGGGCGAAAATAGAAGAGTCCTGGAGGTTAGATAGGTTCCATTAGTGTGTAGAGAGCTTGCTAGAGTGGCCAAAAATAGAGAAGTCCTGGAGATTAGATAGGTTCCATTAGTGTGTAGAGAGCTTGCTAGAGCGTGTAACTGTGAGAAATTCTTTGAGAAATTGTGAGAGTGGAGGGAAAGTTAGAGATTTCTTCCTCCTTGCTACTTCAAAGAAAAATTTCGTGTGCTGTAAAGAAAGGAAGAGATTCAGAGAAACTTCAAGGAGTGTTCTTGAGGAGAAATTTAGAGATAAGTTATTTACTTGTTATAATTTGTATGATTTTGATGTTATATATGAATTCTGAGTTTTGTTGTGCTTTCCCCATGAGTTCTGAGTAGTTTTNTTTTAAAAGAAGCTTTTGACAAAAAATAGAGTGGGTGTTAAGTGTTGAGAGAGTGTAGAGAGTCTAATTGTGAGAAATTCTTCGAGAGATTGTAAGGGTGGAGGGAAAGTGAGAGATTTCTTCCTCCTTACTACTTCGAAGAAGAATTCAGTGTGCTGTAAAGAAAAGAAGAGATTCAGAGGAACTTCGAGGAGTTTGTTTAGGGAGAAATTAGATATACGTGTTATTTACTTATTGTAGTTTGTATGACTTCACTTTTATATATGAATTCTAAGTTTTGTTGTGTCTTCCCCATGAGTTCTAAGTAGTTTTCTCTGTCTTTCTCCTTGTCTTGAGATTTGTGAAACGGTGATTTGAATTAGTTGAGCCATAAAAATGTTAAAGAAATTGTGATGATCTTTTCACTACGATCTTAATTTAATTTCAATCTGGCCAATTGATTTGTTAAAATATGTTGAGTTTTACAACTAAAGTGAAGATTACATCCAAGATTCAGGGAGGTCAAAACCCTTGAAAATTGGGTGCAAATAAATAGGGAACTAAAATTATCGGGCGTAGAATTGAAAATTTTAGAGTGACAGACTAAAATCCCCAATTTGGTCCTATCGTTTGGGTGCTGAAGTGTATATTAGCCCTCAGTCTAGGGGAACGTGGGAGCTCCGAAGTGAGAGCCGGTATCCTCCCAGTCTAGCCGCAGATTTAGTAAACAAGCATAGAATTAGTCAATATTATTTCTGCCTGGACTAAAGGGTAAAGAATAGGTATGTTTCTATTTGGCACAATACAATTTAAACTGATTCACTTTATCAATTCACTATAATTTCTTGACAATGAGAAGGATGATTTCTTATATACTGAATATCACATTAAAACCTTTATTAGTATAATTAATTATTTAAGAGTTATTAAAATTATATATTTATTTCAATTGTCTATTAGTGAGAGATAAGCAATTTGAATTCCATTGTTGCGATTGAGTATTGCTTTTCTAAAATCTTAGCTCATAACTTCTAATATTACTCCCTGTGGGATCGATATCTAGGACTCAATTAGAGCCCTATATTACTTGAGTGATACGTATACTTGCGTCGATAAGTGTGGCTTTACCATTATTAAATATTTTATATATACATCTTTATCAAATCTATAAGTGTTGTTAAGTTTTTGATGTTATTGCTGAGGAATTAAATCTTTTAGCAGCAGTATTAAATACTTATATTTTAAGCATATATAAAGTCGCTATCAGTAATGTAGAGGAATCACCTAAAAAGGCATATTCTAATGCTCAAGAAGCAACTTCAACTCAAGCTCGGGAGGTTTTTTAATTGATAAACAAAAAGATGTATCTTTCTCTATAGTGTCCAAAACTTCCAAAATTTCTCGAACATAATTTGAATCTTCCTTATAAGAAACTTCATATTTATCCAATTCCTCTTCTTGCTTGTGTTCAAACTCTTTAATCTCAGATTTCTCTTCATAAATTATTTTGAAATGGCATTCACTTAAGTATCTTATCACATCCATCCTATAGCATTCATCATATTTACCTTTTGCACGCTACTTCATTGATTTGGAAGTATTAAATGTAACTGTTTGATCATTGATGTGCATAGTTAATTCTCCTTTCTGCACATCTATCATTGCTCTTTCAGTGGCTAGGAAAGGTCTCCCCAAAATGATAGGCATCTCTTTATCTTCCTCCATGTATAACACAATGAAATCAACAGAAAAGATAAATTGATCCACTTTCACTAGGATATCTTCAATAACTCCTTTAGGGTAAGTTATTGATCTATCTGCTAACTGCAGAGTTACAGTAGTAGGGGATATTTCTCCTAATCCCAATCTTTCAAATATTGATAATGACATAAGTTTGATGCTTGCTCCAAAATCACATAAAGCTTTTCCATAAAATCTCTCCTATTGCACATGGAATTGTAAAGCTACCATGATCTTTAAGCTTTTCATGAAGCTTTTTTTGAATTGTAGCATTGCACTCATCACTAAGTGCAACAGTCTCATTATCTTCAAAATTTCTTTTTCTGTTAAGAATATCCTTTCATAAACTTCACATAGCTTGACATTTGTTTAAGGCTTCAACAATCAAAATATTAATTGTAAGCTTCTTAAAAATTTCCATGAATTTTGAAAATTGCTTATCTAACCTTTGTCGTCGAGGCCTTTGAGGAAATGGTGATAGTGGTCTTTCCAAATCAACTTTAAGTGGAGAAATAGGTCTTTTTAAACCTTTCAGAGCCTCCTCTTTTGGTTCTTCAATCTCTTCTCTCTCTACTTCAGTTTTTTTTTGAACTCTACCTTCCAATTCTCTTTCACTTCTAAGTTGAACGGCTTTTACTTGCTCTTTATTCTGATTTTTTAGATTTACTTTCGTATTACTAGGAAATGTTCCTTGGGATCTATAATTTAATGAATTTGTTATTTATCCAAGTTGATTCTCAATATTTCTAATTTTAACTCCTTAACTTTGTAACTAATTTCTTATTTGTAACACCACTTCTTCTATAGACAACTTATTCTCCTTAAATTGTGAATTACTGTTAAAACCTGGAGGATAAGTAGGTCTATACTTACTATTCCCTTGGTTGTTTCAGTTTCCTAATGGGTTTACTTGATTATTCGCCCATTGCTGATTATTACCACCCGTAGTATTATTCTAATTAAAATTGGGATAGTTCTTCCAACCTAGGTTATAATAATTTGAATATGGTTTATTCTATTTGTTATTTATGGCATTCAAAGTTTCTAATGATGCTTGAGAATTTATCATTTTTTCTAATGGTTCTCTTCAATCATAGGTGTTGGTTGAGACAAATTCATTCTAAATTTATCTAACTTCCTTGAAATTGCAGCAATTAGATTTGCTAACATGGCAAAAGCATCAGTTTCATAAACGTTGGCTACTTTCTTAAGATTTACCTTTCTAAAGGCCATTGAAAATTATTGGTAGTCGTCTCTTCTATTAAAGCAAAAGTGTCATTAAATGGTTTTGACATCAATGAACCACCAACAGTGGCATCGATAATTGATCTAAGAGATCCAGCTAATCCATTGTAAAATGTTTGAATTATTAACAAAACTGGTATAACATGGTGTGGACACTTTCTTAAGAGTTCTTTAAATCTCTCCCATGCTTCATAAATTGATTCCTCTTCAAATTGACTAAAAGATGTAGCATGATTTCTAATCTTAGCAGTCTTCGATAGTAGAAAATATTTAGCAAGGAATCTATGTGCAAAATCACTTCAAATTTTGATAGATCTAGGTGATAATGAATATAACCATATCTTAGCTTTATCCCTCAATGAGAAACGAAATAATCTAAATCTTATAGCATCATCTGATACAACATCATATTTAAATGTAACAAACAATTCTAGAAAATTGGTAAGATGTAAATTTGGATCTTCAGTCGGTGCTCCCCCAAACTGATTATTTGATATAATTTAGATAATAGCAAGTTTAAGCTGAAATGAATTAGCTACTACAACAGGTTTTTGAATACTACAATGAATTTCATCAACCGTAGTGTTTGCATAATCTCTTAAAGGTCTAAACCCTTTAATATTTTGATTGTTTTGACTTGTCAATTCTTGAAAATTTTCAGTAATTTTTAATTTTTTTTTATTTTTTTAACAAGTCCTGCGGAACCTGAACTACGCAAACATTACTATAAAACACAAAATAAAAAAAATTAAAAAAAATAAAAACACACAAACAAAAACCTTATATAAAAACGACACGACAATATTCTTAAAATAAATCTTAAAACGGGTATGGCTAAACTGCATCTTAAGTTACCATCCAAATTGATCCAGATGTGTGTTAACTTCCATCACTTTTGCTTCAATTAAAGCCACATCAGTCTCAATTTTAGTGATTTTTCCTGTTATTCCTTCGATACTAACGGTCAGGAAAATGTTATACATCTCTTGAGCACTATGACTAATAAACTTCTTTCTCATTGCTTCCTCCTTCTTCAAATCACTCTCTCAAAAATACATTTTCCAAAACTTCTATCTTTTCACTTAGAATTTAAGGGTTAAAAGGAGGTGTGCAGAAATTTCTCTTTATTCCCTTGTATTTATAGACTCTAAACCTCCCCCATAACTCTGAGGCACATCCTAGATTTTCTCTTACATGTTCAAGCCAACCAATTCATAATTAAAAGTTCTAGAAACCAAACTTGCACAAGTTTTTTAACTGTCATGCTTAAGAACCGGATCTTGGCGCTTAAGCACCAGTGCTCAATTTAGCACAGGTCAATTTAACGTCCAAACATTTTTTTTTCTAACATGTCTAAGTCATCTTTTAAGGTCTTAGAATAATCCCTAACTCATTATATGATCAAAATACTACCATAATTTTTTAAATCACACACAACTACATAAAAATGAAAATAAACATACAAATAACTATGGGGTATCTCCCACAGAGCGTTTGATTTAACGTCGTCAACCCAAGGTAACCAGTGCTTATTCTGGTTGACCCAACATCAGAAAATTATTTAATTTAAGTTGGTCACTTAAAAAAGTAAGATTTCAGTCTGTGACCATTCACTTTGAATATTTTATCAGTTTTAAGATCTTTGATATCCACAACTCCATAGGGATAAACTTTCATCACAAAGAATGGACCCATCCACCTTGACTTAAGTTTGCCTAGAAATAATCTTAATCTTGTATTGTAAAGCAAAACTTGTTGCCCTGGCTGAAATTTTTTAGTTAGAATTCTTCAATCATGTCACATCTTCATCTTTTCTTTATAACTCTTAGCACTTTCATAAGATTCATTCCTTATCTCTTCAAACTCATTTAATTGCAATAACCTATTCTCACCAGCATCTTTCAAATTATAATTAAATTCCTTAATTTATTAATATCATTTATGCTCAAGTTCAACTGATAAGTGATACGCTTTCCCAAATATTAGCCTGTATGGGGACATTCTTATAGGAGTTATGTATGCAATCCTATAAGCCCATAAAGCATAGTTAAGTTTAGTTGACCAATCCATTTTAGTTGGATTTACATATTTTTCCAATATTAACTTAATTTCACGATTGAATAATTTAGCTAAACCACTTATCTGAGGATAATAAGCAGTAGCAATTATATGGTTAATATAATATTTCTTTAATAATTTATCCATTATTGCATTTCTGAAATGACTTCCCCCGTCAGTTATGATCACTCTTAGCATCCCAAATCTACAAAATATGTTCATTCTTAAAAACTTTGCAACACTTTGAGCATCACATCGAGGTAAAACAACAACATCTATCCATTTGGATACATAATCTACCGCTAACGATATATATAATTTTCTGAAAGATGGTTTAAATGGTCCCATGAAATCTAATCATCAAACATTAAATATCTTAACTTCTAACACATGATTGAGGGGCATCTCATTCCTCATAGAAATATTTTCTACTCATTGACATCGATCACAAGTTTTGATATAAGCGTTAACATGTCTAATGATTGTAGGACAATAAAATCTATATTATAAAATTTTGTATGATGTTTTATCAACACAAAATGTCCCTCAAAATTAGAATTATAACATTTTTGGATAATTTCATAAGTTTCTTCTAAAGGCATGCATCTTTGAATAATTATATCATTTTCTTATTTATATAAAAATGGGTCATCCCAAAAATAAGACTTAGCTTCAAATATAAATTTCTTCTTTTGTTGGTATGTCATTCCATAGGGTAAAATATCACTAACAATAAAATTCACAATGTCAGTACTCCATGGAACACACCACTCATTAACATTGAACAATTCTTCATCAGAAAAATATTCATTAATTTCTTTTTCAAAATAGAGTAGTTTTTCTAAATCAAGCCTGGACAGATGATCAACAATTTGATTCTCAACTTTCTTCTTATCTACTATTTCAAATTCAACATCTTGCAAAAGAGGAACCTATCTTATCAGCCTTAGTTTTGCATCCTTCTTTTTCATTAAATACTTAATAGCAGAATGATTTGTATGCACTATACATTTAGTTCCAATTAAGTATGATTTAAATTTATCAAAAGCATATACTATTGTTAATAACTTTTTCTCAGTTGTGGTATAATTAATTTAAGCTTCATTAAGAGTTATACTTGCGTAGCAGATAACCTTGAAAATCTTATTATACTTTTGTCCTAAAACATCTCCAATAGCATAATCACTAGCATTGCACTTTAAATCAAAAGGTTTTTCCTAATTTGATGAAATGATAATTAGTGCAGTGACTAATTTTTTCGTTAATAATTCAAAAGCTTTTAGGCACTCATCATCAAAATAAAAAAAATACATCTTTTTCAATTAAATGGCATAGAGGCTTAGCAATTTTTGAAAAGTTTTTAATATAACGCTTTTAAAATCTAGCATATCCTAAAAAACTCCTAAGTTCCTTCACACTTGTTGGGTGAGGTAAATTAGCGATCACTTGAATTTTCGTAGGGTCTACTTCCATACCATTTTCTGAAATTTGATGTCCCCAAACTATTCCTCATGCTACCATAAATTGGCATTTTTCCCAATTAAGGACTAAATTTGTTTCTTCACATCGCTTAAAAACTTTTGATAGATGTTCTAAACATGAGTCAAATGAAATTCCAAATACTAAAAAATCATTCATAAAAACTTCAATCCCTTTTTCAATTAAACCACAAAAATAATTATCATGCTTCTTTGAAATGTAGCTGGTGCTTTCTATAAACCAATGGACATTCTTCTAAAAGCAAATGTACCATAAAAACTGGTAAAAGTTATTTTCTCTTGATCCTCAATAACTATTTGTATTTGGTGATAACCAGTATACCCATCCAGAAAATAAAAGTATTTATGCCCAGCTGGTTTATCTAGCATCTGATCTATAAATGGTAGTGGAAAATGATCTTTCCTAGTGACGAGATTTAATTTTTTATAATCAATGCATATTTACCATATTGTGACTTATCTTGTTGGTATTAACTCATTATGTTCATTCAAAGTCACAGTCACTCCTCGTTTCTCAGGAACACAGTGAATTGGACTAACACACTCACTATCTAAAATAGGGTAGATAATTATAACATCTAACCACTTTAAAAATTTTTCCTTAACAACTTCTTTCATAACAGGATTCAATCACCTTTGAGGATCAGCCTTGGGTTTGTAGTTCTCTTTCATATGAATTCTATGCATACAAATTGAAGGATTGATTCCTTTTATATCAATAATTGCCCATCCAAAGGCTTTCCTATAATTATTTAAAGTTTTCATCAAACTCACTTCTTCTTTTGTAGTTAATTTTGAGGAAATTATAACAGGTAATGTAGAGGAATCATCTAAAAAGGCATACTTCAAATGTTCAGGAAGCAACTTCAACTCAAGCTCGGAAGGTTTTTCAATTGATGGACAAGTAAATGTATCTTTTAATTGGAGCTGATTTTTGAAGATGTGTTTGAAGCAACCCTTGATAAAAACATGGGATATAGCCCATGAATACGAAAATTCATTCAATTGACTTATGAGGAGGCAGCTTCAAGAAGATTCATTGAATAGAGACATCTTTTTGAAGAGACCAAGACTTCCCTTAGATTTTTATAAGAAAATACTTAGATTTTCCAAGGAGGCTAGCTATTCATCAAACTTTATAGTCCATCGCCATTGCCGCCGTCAGCCACCTTTACTTTATTTTATTTTATTTTAAGTATTAATTTGTATTGTGAGAGAAAGAAGAGAATTCAAATGAACTTCAAGACATTTGGTGGAGAGAATTGATACAAGTGTTTATCTATGTGTCTACACTTGGCTATAATTTAGATTTCTTATTTGTGTGAATGATTTCTACTTTTAAACTCATGTGTGGTTGTGTTTTCTCCATGAAGTATGAGTAGTTTTCTTTATATTTTTCCTTAAAATGATAACTCATTAAATATTTAAAGAAAGTTGTGTGAAATATTAGGCTTCAATCTTGGAAGAAATTGTGATGATTTGAAACCTTGCAATTCATTTATTTCTGGACCAATTAAGATGTTAATACATGTTGTGGGAACATGTAAGATTCGAGATGGTATTGTCTCAGTCCACAAATGTTTGAATCACATATTGATTTCATGAATGAAAATGTAGTTTATGGGGTTGAATGCAAATAAAATAGAGAAATATATTTTGAAGGATATAGAATTAGAGGACTTTAGAATGATAGACTAAAACCCATAATTTTATTTATAGTTTTAGTTTTTGATATGTGATGTTAGCCCTCAAGTGGAGAGAGAAGAGAGAACTCTAGAGTGAGACTTAGTATCTTCCCTTCCTCGCCGGTCTTCAAGACTATTTAAACTATAAATTAGCCAATGTTCTTTATAGAATCTCTAGTAAGGGTAAAAAATATTATTGCTCCTATTTGACATGACATATTTAACATACTTCCACAACAAAATTTCATCGTTTATCATTGATTCATGATAAGGAAACAATACTTTATTTATATTGCCTTTATCTTGCAACTATTTTAGTTAAGTTAATTAGTTGCTTACTTTATTTTTATTATAAAAAATTTACAAAAAGAATCAAACTTTCATTCATATTTTAGCATCTTAAGTTTAAGTAAGAATATATTGCTAAGTAAAATTTTGTTATCTAAAATTAGTCCTTGTGGGATCGATATTCAAGACTTAATCAGAAAGTTCTATATTACTTGATAACGATACGTATACTTGCGTAGTATCCCATATTAAATTATTATAATTGCATTCTTATTTGCTTCATAGTGAAAGATTTACCTAGTTTTTGCTTTAGATCAAGTTTTTGACTTTGTTTCAAATTAAGAATATCTATTAAGAAAATTAATTGTATACATCAAATTTTAAATATATATATATATATATATATATATATATACATACAATATTTATAATTTTTACCACACTCAAATGTTTTATTTGGTTAACACTTAGTGTCTTGTGATAAAGCAAGTTGTGTAGGGAATGCATGTCATTGATGATGTGTGTACAGCAGATCATTTTACAGGCCAATCGATACGTAAAGACAGACTAGCTTGATAATGTAGTGGTCCTTAAAGAAAAAATCACACCTTTTATGCAATGAGAGATAAGAAAGAAAACAAATATGATTGCCTATGCATAAAGGTGATTTTTTTGTGGTCATTCATATATCAAAAAAGACTTTTAGTTTTTTTTTTAAATTTAATTTTCATTTTGGTATTGAAATGCAATAAATTTTTAAGGTGTAAATACAATGTGTAATTTTGATTCTTTGTTATGGTCATGAAATTCTTAATTTTAAAAAACTATGTTTGAATTATTTAATTTTGGTAGATAAATGAGTCTTTAAAGAGCCTAACAATAAATCAAGGCAAAAGCAAACATGCATCAACCTAATANATTTTTAGCGAGTCTTATTTAAACTTTAATATTTTTTTAGGAATATTGTAGTGTCGTTTTTATTTAAAGTTCTTATTTTTTTTGTTTTTCACTTTATTTTATTTTGTGTTTTATAGTAATGTATGCATAGTTCAGGTTCCATAGGACTTGTGCCTTACGTTTCTAAATTAGAAAGAACTCATATAAAAAATAAAAAATAAAAAATGGTTGAAAATTTTCAAGAAATGACAAATTAGAATATTTAAAATGTTGAAGAGTTTAGACCTTTAAGAGATTATGCAAACTCTATGATGGATGAACTTCATTGTAGTATTCAAAAACCCGCTGTTGTGGCTAATTCATTTGAGCTTAAACCTGTTATTATCCAAATGATATCAAATAATCAGCTTGGGGAGCACCAACTGAAGATCCACATCTACATCTTGCCAATTTTCTAAAATTGTGTGTTACATTTAAATATGATGGTGTATCAAATGATGCTATAAGACTTAGATTATTTTTTTTCTCATTGAAGGATAAGGATAAGATATGGTTACATTTGTTATCACCTAGATCTATAAGAACTTAGAGTGATTAAGCACAAAAATTCCTTGTTAAATATTTTCCACCATAAAAAACTGTGAAGTTTAGAAATGATATTATATATTTTAGTCAGTTTGAAGGGGAATCTATTAATGAAGCACGTGAACAATTTAAAGAACTCTTAAGAAAGTGTCCACACTATGTTATACCAGATTGGTTAATAATTCAAACTTTTTTATAATGGATTAGCTGGATCTCCTTATCGATGTCGTTGTTGGTGGTTCATTGATCTCAAAACCATTTCATAACGCTTATGCTTTAATAGAAGAGATTGCTACTAATAAATTTCAATGGCCTTCTTAAAGGGTAAATCTTAAGAAAGTGGCCAATGTTCATGAAACTGATGCTTTTGCATGCTAGCAAATCAAATTGCTGCAACTTCAAGGAAGTTAGACAAATTTAGAATGAATTTTTCTCAACCCATTCCTATGATTGAAAAGAATTCATTAAGTCAAATGGTAGACTCTGAAGCATCATTAGAGACTTTGAATGCCATAAGTAATAAGTAGAATAAACCCTTTTCAAATTATTATAACCGAGGTTGGAAGAACCATCCTTACTTTAGCTGGAACAATACTTTGGGTGGTAATAATCAGCAATGGGGGAACAATCAAGTAAATATATTGGGAAACTGGAACAATCAAAGGAATAGTAATTATAGACCAACTTATCCTCTGGGTTTTAACAGTAATCCACAATTTAAGGAGAAGAAGTTGTTTATAGAAGAAATGACGTTACACATATGAAATTAGTTGCAAAGTCAAGGAGCTACAATTATAAATATTGAGAATCAATTAGGAAAAATAGTGAATTCATTAAGTAATAGATCCTAAGGAATACTTCCAAGTAATACAACAGTAAGTCTGAAATACCAAGATAAAGATTAAGTAAAAGTCGTTCAACTCAGAAGTAGAAAAGAATTGGAAGGTAGAGTTCAAAAAGAGACTAAAATATAGAGAGAAGAGATTGAAGAACCAAAAGAGGATGCTCCAAAAGGTTTAGAGAGACATATTTCTCCACTTAAAGTTGATTTGGAAAAACCACCATCTCCATTTCCTCATAGGCTTCGACAACAAAGGTTGGATAGCAATTTTCAAAGTTTCTGGAAATTTTTAAGAAGCTTACAATTATGATTCCATTTGCTGAAGCTCTATAATAAATGTCAAACTATGTGAAGTTTATGAAGAATATTCTTAACAAGAAAAGGAAGTTTGAAGATAATGAGATTGTTGCACTTAATGAGGAGTGCAGTGCTATAATTCAGAAAAAACTTCCTGAAAAGCTTAAAGATCCTAGTAGCTTTACAAATCTATGTGCAATAGGAGACATATTTTATGGGAAAATTTTATGTGATTTAGGAGCAAGCATCAACCTTATGTCATTTAAAATATTTAAAAGATTAGGAGAAATAACCGCTACTACTGTAAACCTGCAATTAGTAGACCGTTCAATAACATATCCTAAAGGAGTTATAGAAGATGTCCTAGAAAAAGTGGATCAATTTATTTTTTTTTTTTGATTTAATTATGCTAGATCTGGAAGAAGATAAGGAGATACCTATCATTTTGAGGAGACCTTTCCTAGCCATAGGAAGAGCAATGATAAATATGCAAAAAGAAGAATTAGCTACGCGCGACAATGATATTTTCAAATCTTTGAAATACCATGTAAAAGGTAAAGATGATGAATGCTATAGAATGAATATTATAAGATATTTAAGTGAATGTCATTTCAAAACAACTTATGAAGAGAAATCTGAGATGAAAGAGTTGGAACATGAAAAAGAAGAAGAATTGACGCTTAGACGCCCTAGTTCATTTTTGCACATTTCTTTATTTTTCCCCCAAATTTAACCATTTTTCACTCATTTTAGCATTTTTCATCCATTTGATTGTATTTGTAAGAAAAACACAAAAATATATTTCATTAAAGCGCAATATCTTAAAAATAAGTATAAAAATTTGTATAAAAAAACTATATATATTTTAAGTGTATCAGTCATCCACATGAGTTTCCAAAGGAGTAGGGAATCAGGCTAAAGCATGTTTGGTTTAGGATTTCAGGTTTTGAGTGAAAGTGAGGGGTTCAAATGTGTGTGTGCAAACTGAGCAAGTCCACACCACGCAAGTCTAACCCTAAAACAAGACAGTCCTATGGGGACTCTTGTTGAGCTCTCCCATGTTGATTCCATCCTACTAAGAGTTAGAGCTTAGAACCAAACATGTTGAACTCCAAGAAAAGTAAACTGGTGTTTAGAATTTCTAATATGATAGGTTTCATCACTAGTCCTCTAGGATAGTGTCGGCACTATTTTTTGGTTAAGGAGTCGTCCGTTGGAAGCTAACGGTCACCGGAATCGAAATTCCGTCGCCCACTTCGGAAGGACATTTTAATTTATATATATACATATATATGTATATATACATATGTATATATATATATATACATATATATGTATACATACATACATATATACATATATATATGTATATATATACACATATATGTATATATATACACATACATATGTATGTATACACACATACATATGTATGTATACACACATACATATGTATGTATACATACATACATACATACATACATATGTATGTATACATATGTATGTATACATATGTATGTATACATATGTATGTATACATATGTATGTATATATGTATACATATGTATGTATATATGTATACATATATATATATGTATACATATATATATATATATGTATACATATATATATATATATATGTATACACATATATATATGTGTATATATATATATATATATGTGTATATATATATATATATATATGTGTATATATATATATATANAAGTAATCCCCTGTATACGCCGCCGAACCCCCCTTGTCCGAGCTTGAGCTCGTCGGCGAAGTTCCTAGTCGCCGCCGCGAGCTGTCCAAAGGGAAATTTTTTCGGCCCTCTGCCCTTCTCAAACTCACCCTCGTCTATATCTTCAGCATCGTCTTCTTCTTCTTTCAAGTCGCCAGCTTTTTTCTTTCTCCGTAGAAAGAACCAGAGGAAGCTTGCAGCTACCAAGAGCAAGCCTGTACTAACACTTATTCCTACGATCAAACCAACTCTTTTCTTCTTCCCAACATTCATGGGAGTAGAACTGAACTCCCATGACAGAATACTGTGCGTCTCCGCAGACGACCCTGTTGCTGCCGAGAACCCAATGGCGATCTCCTCCGGGAGGATCTTGCTGAGGTTAACGATGTGGTAAAGGCTGGACTTTCCCTCCAAGTTTGGTTTATTGTCGTAAGTCAATAAAACGCTGAGATTCATGGTGGTGGCGTTGTAACTGATCCAAGCGTTCGCTTTCCGGCCATCCTTGATGTTGCTGTTCCACGTGACGGTTGCAGCTGACTTCATAGAGTTGATGTTGATGCCAACATGGTTGGCGTTGGGATCCCAATCGTTCTTGTAAGTATCGNAACGGTTGCAGCTGACTTCATACAGCTGACTTCATAGAGTTGGCGTTGGGATCCCAATTGTTCTTGTAAGTATCGAACTCGACGGCGAGGATTCGGTTGGCGGATTCGTTGAGGGTGTTGTTTCTTTCGACAAGGCCCATTGATCCACCTGCGGAGTCGGGGGGGACGACGGAGGGGAAGGGGGAGAGGAAAAAGGCGAGGCCGTCGGCGGAGTAGGATTGGTTGAAGGCGTTGATGGTGAAGGAGAAGTGGGTGGTAAAGTCTGCGGACTTGCAGGTGGTGGAGTCGTGGAGTGGGATGGGTGTTTTGTAGTAGGCTCTGCCCACGCTTCCGGTGATTTCGGAATTGTACTCGTTTTTGGTGAGAATGATGGCGCCGTTCAAAAAGGTGTCGTTTTGGAAGGCGATGAACTGCTCCGTGGATGAATTGAAGGAGGGGAAGCTGAAAGAGAGGGAGGTTGCAGTCGGGAGCACTAGGTAGACGAAGATGAACAATAGACAAGAAGAAGAAGAAGAAGAAGAAGAAGAAGAAGCCATTGCTTGGTGCCAGTGGAAAGGAAGCTTTTTTTAAGTTGTTTTGAGGAAAGGGATTGCAATTGAGGAAGAAGCCGCTGAATTGGTATGCTTGATTTTCGTCAACGCAAGGATTGGAAGGAGTCAGGGGTGGTGATTTGGTCCTCCCTTGTGGCGGGGCCTGTGATGTGTTTTTTTGTGAATTGAAGGGCGGGCGAAGGAGTGCTAAGTGCCATCTTGTAACCGGTNTAGGTAGACGAAGATGAACAATAGACAAGAAGAAGAAGAAGAAGAAGAAGAAGCCATTGCTTGGTGCCAGTGGAAAGGAAGCTTTTCTTAAGTTGTTTTGGGGAAAGGGATTGCAATTGAGGAAGAAGCCGTAGAATTGGTATGCTTGGTTTTCGTCAACGCAAGGATTGGAAGGAGTCAGGGGTGGTGATTTGGTCCTCCCTTGTTGTGGGAAAAATTAATACATACGGATCGATCCCGTAGATCACCTGATCTACGGTTTCGATGTATTTTGGTGGGTGCCACCGTGATCTACGGTCAGGATCGGATACCGCATGCAGAGACGCAATAATCTCTTCCCTTGTGGTGGGGCCTGTGATGTGTTTTTTTGTGAATTGAAGGGCGGGCGAAGGAGTGCTAAGTGCCATCTTGTAACCGGTGCATGTCAACTCTTTATTGTATAAGAATGATATGCTTTTAAAGCCTAATTTTAAATTGAAATTAAGCTGATAAAGAAGTGTTTCAAGGATTTTGTATTTAAATCAAAGGTTTCATATGGAGCAAATATATTTTTTATCTGGATAAAATATCATAAATTTGATAGAANTAAGTGTTTCAAGGATTTTTTTTATTTAAATCAAAGGTTTCATATGGAGCAAATATATTTTTTATCTGGATAAAATATCATAAATTTGATAGAATATTACATTTAAATAACTTTTTGGAAAATATTTTTATATATGGGCTTTAAAGGTTTCACCTGGTCAATACTTATGTAAATTAAGAAAAAATATATTTTTTTTATTATTTATGTAAAAAAATTATAAATTTTATAGGGGCAATTGTCTGCTTTAGACATAACCTGATTAATAAATCATTTCACCATATTTTAGTTTATTTATTACTCTATTTTATCATTTTATCTTATTTCTATTTCTTATATATATATATNATTTACCTGCAGAACTGCTAATAACCATTCTCATGACTTCCCAGCTATTTGACATTGAAACCAACAATATTAGCGCACGTATCTCATCATCAAAATCAATTTCAACAGAAGTCAATTAATTTGTGATCATATTGAAATCATTTAGGTGTTGAGCAATAGAGACACATTTTATCATCTTCAAGTTGAATAACTTTTTCGTCAAATGCACATTGTTATTCGTCGATGACTTTTCATACATACCTGATAAAGTCGCCATGAGATCTACGGTAGTCCTCTCATTGATCACGTTGTGGGCAACCGATCTCGATAGGGTTAATCGAATAACCCCTAGAACCTATCGAACTAACAGATTCCATTCTGCCTCATCTATCTTTTCTGGTGGCTTTCCCAGTAACAGAAAATGAAGTTTCTTCCCATAGAGGTAGTCTTATATCTGCATCCTCCAATAAGCAAAATCTATGTCATTGAACTTCTCGATCCCAAATGTCATTACTTCGTCCTCACCAATCACTCTTCCTTAGATCTGAATCCAAGACTCTGATACCAGTTATTGTGAAAAACAACGACAATAGAGTAAAAAAAAGAACTAGAAAAATTACACGCAGAAAAACACTTGAGCGACACACAGATTTACGTGGTTCGACAAATTTGCCTACGTCCACGGAGCTGTAGAGGATTTTATTTTTTCGAGGAATTACACCGTCGAGCGCCTCAATGTTTATAAGAAAATCTTTATTTTCTTCTCTTCATTCCCCTCTCTCTCTCTCTTCTTCTTTTTCTCTTTTAGAGGACTTGACTTTGCCTTGCTTGGCTTTTAGCTTGGCTTATAACAAGCTATAAAGAAGCTATTTATAGAAACTAGGAGAGCAGTAAGCGGGAGGTAGATGTGCGGTAGGTGGGTGTGGTAGGTGGGAATGTAGGTGAGCGGTAGGTGGGATTCTTAATTAGGAAGTTAATTAAATTGTGGTAAACCAAGTCTCCACATTACCCAACAGTTATGACTTCATTTTCTGGGAGCTAGGGTGTTAATTGGCGATGCACTGTTGGTTGGACGCTGGGGCAAGTTTGATTGGCAAAACTGAAAATTCTGAGTTAATAATTGATTTACACATTGTAGCTCCGCATCATAACAAGATCCAAGTATATCATCAGCTAAAAATATTTCAAAAAAAAATCATTTAATTTTCTTATTAAAATGGCCTCAAAGGATTATCAATAGTCATTGGATCTTCGGTGAGATTTGACCTTCTCAATATTTGGATCATCACCAAATAAAATAACAATGATTTTTCATTGCATTTAATTGATAAAAAAAA
>JXCR01081898.1:20216-37829 GCA_002079205.1 Phalaenopsis hybrid cultivar
TGAAAAACTAAGAGAGCGCAGGGAAATTCATGTGAGAAATATATTTATATTAATGGCTCGAAAAATGGATATGTAGATATTAAATTTATGTGTGAAATATATAGATTTGAATGTTTTAGATGATAAGTATATATATTATTGAACTAGCCGACTCTCGAGCTAATGAGTCTTGTTGGTAGGACTGTAAATTTAACTCAAAGGTTGTTAAAGACACATAAGTGATTTGAATTTTGGCTTGGATTGAAATAAAAGCCGATCTACGAGCCAAAATTTTGGATCGAATTTTGTTCGATCTTTAATAGCCATGGTGATGTTGAGGCTGTGAATTTAGTGAAATTAACCCGAAGAATGTTGATCGTTTGAAAATTGTTTCGAATTTTGACTCAGATCGAGATCGTATCGAAATAAATGAGCTGGACTCAAAGTTAAATTTTTTAATCATTTTTTTTTAAGTTGTTTTTGAGCAGATCTCAACTCGGCTTGAAATCAGATTGTTAATAGCTCTATTTGTTGGGGTTGGCTCGAACTTATGAGCTCGTTGAGCTCAATTCACGAGCCACTTATCGCGTCGAGTCTATATCGTTTTATGAGTCCGCTTGACTCACTTAAACCCGTGAGCCCAACCCTCCTGTCCCGTGACCAACCTACCACCACACCAACTCTGGTATACCATCGAATTAAAGTAGAATAAAAAGTATAAATAAAACACGAGAGAAGAAAAAGAATAAGAAATGGAATCTGGATCATCCCTCCAGTTCGATTCACCGTCATCCGCTTCGCCGGCGTTGAGCTATCTCTGGCCGCCGGTCGTCGCCGTGATGGAAAATGATAGTGAGAGAGAGAACAGCGGATGCGTACTTCATTGGCTTCCGCTACAACCCATGCCTCTGTCCCCACGCACGTGGCGCTCCGATATTGGCGCCGCACCCGGAGCGGTGTCGGGTTGGGAGTCCCATGGTCGCTTTCGCCCTCACGTCGCCTCCTATACTTCTCTCTCTCCTATCGAGGGGACAGAGAGAAAGGCGGCAAAAAATGCAATTCCCCATTATCCTTCATTCCGCATCGAGAGCATTCCGCGATCGGGGAAGGAACGAGGGCAGCAGATCTCGCCACCTACGCCGCATCCCAAGTTGATCTAGGTGAATTTTTACGGATTTTATGGTTTCTTTGGCTTAATTTCTAGTTGCTCGGGTTGTCATCCAGATTTTACCCTTAACTCACTTCTTCTCTTCTTAGCGTCTTTTTTCACGCTTTCTCCGCTCGTCTGAGAACTCATTTTGGATGTTTCTGGGTGCGTCTGGGTTGATTTGTCTATTTACAGTCGGTTGGAGCTTTTTTAAGGGACGGTGTTTTGTTGTGCCGTTAGTTTGGGTAAAGATGTAGCGAGACCTTTCGAGTGTACTGCCGGGTTCAAGTGCGGGAACAGGATGTGGCCTTGAGGTTTACTGGGTTGATAAATCTGGTGCAACCGGAAATTATAGCAGTTTGTTCGATATGGATAGAGTTTGATTTTCTTGTTTTCTATTTCTTTTTAGAGTTGGTGGTTTTAGGTGAATGGATATGGATAGAGTTTGGTTCTTTGTAGGAATATTTTTTAAGTCTAGAGTTCTGGACCAGCAACAGCTTCAGAATGCTGCTTTTTGGTTCATTATTTTGTGATGGATTATATAACTTCTGCTTTTCCATAGTTCTATTTCACCTTAGAACAAGTACCAGGTGGAAATCTTTGTTTGCCAGTCTCCATNGGAACTGCTAATAACCATTCTCATGACTTCCCAGCTATTTGACATTGAAACCAACAATATCAGCGCACGTATCTCATCATCAAAATCAATTTCAACAGAAGTCAATTAATTTGTGATCATATTGAAATCATTTAGGTGTTGAGCAATAGAGACACATTTTGTCATCTTCAAGTTGAATAACTTTTTAGTCAAATGCACATTGTTATTCGTCGATGACTTTTCATACACACCTGATAAAGTCGCCATGAGATCTACGGTAGTCCTCTCATTGATGACGTTGTGGGCAACCGATCTCGATAGAGTTAATCGAATAACCCCTAGAACCTATCGATCTAACATATTCCATTCCGTCTCATCTATCTTTTCTGGTCTCTTTCCCAGTAACGGAAAATGAAGTTTCTTTCCATAGAGGTAGTCTTATATCTGCATCCTCCGATAAGCAAAATCTGTGTCATTGAACTTCTCGATCCCAAATGTCATTACTTCGTTCTCACCCATCGCTCTTCCTTAGATCTGAACCCAAGGCTCTGATACCAGTTATTGTGAAAAACAACGACAATAGAGTAAAAAAAAGAACGAGAAAAATTACACGCAGAAAAACACTAGAGCGACACACAGATTTACGTGGTTCGACAAATTTGCATACGTCCACGGAGCTGCAGAGGATTTTATTTTTTCGAGGAATTACACCGTCGAGCGCCTCAATGTTTATAAGAAAATCTTTATTTTCTTCTTTTCATTCCCTTCTCTCTCTCTCTTCTTCTCTTTCTCTTTTAGAGGACTTGACTTTGCCTTGCTTGGCTTTTAGCTTGGCTTATAACAAGCTATAAAGAGGCTATTTATAGAAACTAGGAGAGCAGTAAGCGGGAGGTAGATGTGCGGTAGGTGGGTGTGGTAGGTGGGAATGTAGGTGAGCGGTAGGTGAGATTCTTAATTAGGAAGTTAATTAAATTGCGGTAAACCAAGTCTCCACATTACCCAACAGTTATGACTTCATTTTCTGGGAGCTAGGGTGTTAATTGGCGATGCACTGTTGGTTGGACGCTGGGGCAAGTTTGATTGGCAAAACTGAAAATTCTGAGTTAATAATTGATTTACACATTGTAGCTCCGCATCATAACAAGATCCAAGTATATCATCAGCTAAAAATATTTCAAAAAAAAATCATTTAATTTTCTTATTAAAATGGCCTCAAAGGATTATCAATAGTCATTGGATCTTCGGTGAGATTTGACCTTCTCAATATTTGGATCATCACCAAATAAAATAACAATGATTTTTCATTGCATTTAATTGATAAAAAAAACAAGTCAATGCACCGAATATCATTTTTACATAGAAACTTTTTACTCATACGCCTTCAGCAAATTTCAAACATTTAGCGTGAATCTCGAGACATTTTACAGACAACAAGATCAATTTTTTGAGCGAGAAACATTCAAACTGTGATAAAAGGTCGTCATGGAGTCTGATTTCAGCAAATATATAGTCAAACTGATGAGCTTGAATAAAAAAAGCTAACGACATCAAAATTGAAACCATCATTAAGGAAATCAAACATGCATATAGTCAAATCTGAGTCAGATCAAACAAAAAAAATGACTCGTAATTTTTTTTTTTGCATAAATCGAAGATCAAATAGATGTCAAATATGACATACTTATAGTTAAATCGAGCGTCTCATCGAGACGAATCCAACGAGCCCAAGATCACTCAATTCTAACATCATTAACACAGTCAAACATTCATCAAACGTTGTCCAATCAAGAAGATCTCTCTCAAGCGTTCTATCAAGAGTGTTTTGGATTCTCGCCTTATTTGTAATTTAAATTCTATAAATAGAGTCTCAAGCCTCCCATGAGAGGGGATGACAAACAAATGCTCAGAGCCTGAGAGAAAGCAGAGCCTACATAAGAAGAACCCGCAGCCTCGCCCCCAACATTGTCGTCTCTGGTCGCCGCTGCCTTCTGACCGCCGCCTCGTCCTTCCTTCCGACCACCAACGCCGCCTACGCCCTTTGGCCGGCTCCATCTCAACCAACTTCCTCCCGAGTGTCGTCGTCTTTGGCCCCCANGCATAAATCGAAGATCAAATAGATGTCAAATATGACATACTTATAGTCAAATCGAGCGTCTCATCGAGACAAATGCAACGAGCTCAAGATCACTCAATTCTAACATCATTAACACAGTCAAACATTCATCAAACGTTGTCCAATCAAGAAGATCTCTCTCAAGCGTTCTATCAAGAGTGTTTTGGATTCTCGCCTTATTTGTAATTTAAATTCTATAAATAGAGTCTCAAGCCTCCCACGAGAGGGGATGACAGAAAAATACTCAGAGCCTTAGAGAAAGCAGAGCCTACATAAGAAGGACCCGCAGCCTCGCCCCCAACATTGTCGTCTCCGGTTGCCGCTGCCTTCTGACCGCCGCCTCGTCCTTCCGACCACCGACGCCGCCTACGCCCTTTGGCCGGCTCCATCTCAACCAACTTCCTCCCGAGTGTCGTCGTCTTTGGCCCCCACCTTCCGACAGTTGCCGTCTCAGGCCGCCATGGCCACAAGTTCCTTAGTGTGAAAACATCGTAAATTGAGAAATAGTGTAACTCTTTCGTGCTGGTGGGACAAGTGACTGCACCTGTAATCACCAACTCATAATGAAACATTTCAATTGAATAAGACCCTCTATATATATATATATATATGAATTTGTGCTGGATTTCAAGATGACCATACTTTCTCTTCCACCCCAAATTTTCCAACACGCATCATCACCTATGATTTATTTTTAATCATATACTAGAGTCATTGTTCTAGAAATTTGGTGAGCCAATTTTTATTCGCTNATCATTACCTATGATTTATTTTTAATCATATACTAGAGTCATTGTTCTAGAAATTTGGTGAGCCAATTTTTATTCGCTTGTATAATACTCTTCCGTTTAAAAATAAAATAAAATTTAATTAATATCAAGATTATATTATTTATTATTTATATTAATTCCTTTATTTTTTGATGGGTAACCCGCATCTACTCTTGTATTATTTATAAAATTATAGTTGCAAATATCATGACCGCAAATTAATAATAATAAAATTGACACGAGTCTCCTTCCTTTCTTACTGAATCTTTCAAAATATTAAATAAAAAAAATGTTTTTCCTCTCTTTTTTTTTATTTCTTAATAATAATAATTATTTTTATTTTGGGACCTTAATTATGAGTCACCGTATCGTGCTCAATTTTTTAGGATTTACATACATAACATAAAATATTGAAATGCACATATTTCAACTCAAAAGCTTGCAGTATTTAGGTGGTGTTTGGTTGCATCATAGATTTACGTTATGTGGGATTTATCAAATTTAAGTAATATAAACTTATTTTTGAATGTGAAATTCGCGAGTTATAATGAATATATCTGTCTTTCAGTCGAAAATAATGAATCCGGATATACATCGGGGAAGAGACAGACCACCATGAAAAACTAAGAGAGCGCAGGGAAATTCATGTGAGAAATATATTTATATTAATGGCTCGAAAAATGGATATNTTGAATCTTTCAAAATATTAAATAAAAAAAAATGTTTTTCCTCTCTTTTTTTTATTTTTTAATAATAATAATTATTTTTATTTTGAGAGCTTAATTATGAGTCACCGTGCTCAATTTGCTAGGATTTACATACATAACATAAAATATTGAAATGCACGTATTTCATCTCAAAAGTTTGCAGTATTTAGGTGGTGTTTGGTTGCATCATAGATTTACGTTATGTGGGATTTATCAAATTTAACTAATATAAACTTATTTTTGACGGTGAAATTCGCGAGTGATAATGAATATAACTGTCTTTCAGTCGAAAATAATAAATCCGGATATACATCAGGGAAGAGACAGACCACATTGAAAAACTAAGAGAGCGCAGGGAAATTCATGTGAGAAATATATTTATATTAATGGCTCGAAAAATGGATATGTAGATATTAAATTTATGTGCGAAATATATAAATTTGAATGTTTTAGATGATAAGTATATATATTATTGAACTAGCCGACTCTCGAGCTAATGAGTCTTGTAGGTAGGACTGTAAATTTAACTCAAAGGTTGTTAAAGACACATAAGTGATTTGAATTTTGGCTTGGATTGAAATAAAAGCCGATCTACGAGCCAAAATTTTGGATCGAATTTTGTTCGATCTTTAATAGCCATGGTGATGTTGAGGCTGTGAATTTAGTGAAATTAACCCGAAGAATGTTGATCGTTTGAAAATTGATTCGAATTTTGGCTCAGATCGAAATAAATGAGCTGGACTGAGAGTTAAAATTTTGACTCATTTTTTTTTTCAAGTTGTTTTCGAGCAGATCTCAACTTGGCTTGAAATCAGATTGTTAATAGTTCTATTTGTTGGGATTGGCTCGAACTTATGAGCTCTTCGAGCTTAATTCACGAGCCATTTATCGCGTCGAGTTTATATCGGTTCACGAGTCCGCTTGACTCACTGAGCCCAACCCTCCTGTCACGTGACCAACCTACCACCACGCCAACTCTGGTATACCATCGAATTAAAGTAGAATAAAAAGCATAAATAAAACACGAGAGAAGAAAAAGAGTAAGAAATGGAATCTGGATCGTCCCTCCAGTTCGATTCACCTTCATACGCTTCGCCGGCGCTGAGCAAGCCGCCGGTCGTCGCCGTGATGGAAAATGATGGTGAGAGAGAGAACAGCGGATGCGTAGTTCAATGGCTTCCGCTACAACCCATGCCTCTGTTCCCCACCCACTTGGCGCTCCGATATTGGCGCCGCACCCGGAGCAGTGCCGGGTCGAGAGTCCCATGGTCGCTTTCGCCCTACTTCTATCTCTCCTATCGAGGGGACAGAGAGAAAGGGGGCAAAAAATGCTATTCCCCATTGTCCTTCATTCCGCATCGAGAGCATTACACGATCGGGGAAAGAACGAGGGCAGCAGATCTCGCCACCTAAGCCACATCCCTAGTTGATCTAGGTGAATTTTTACTGATTTTATGGTTTCTTTGGCTTAATTTCAAGTTGCTCGGGTTGTCATCCAAATTTTACCTTAACTCACTTCTTCTCTTCTTAGCGTCTTTTTTCACGCTTTCTCCGCTCGTCTGAGAACTCTTTTTGGATGTTTCTGTGTGCGTCTGGGTTGATTTGTCTATTTACAGTCGGTTCGAGCTTTTTTAAGGGACGGTGTTTTGTTGTGTCGTTAGTTTGGGAGCCCTTTCGAGTGTACTCCCGGGTTTAAGTGCGGGAAAAGGATGCGGCCTTGAGGTTTACTGGGTTGATAAATCTGGTGCAACCGGAAATTATAGCAGTTTGTTCGATATGGATAGAGTTTGGTTTTCTTGTTTTCTATTTCTTTTTAGAGTCGGTGGTTTTAGGTGAATTTATATGGATAGAGTTTGGTTCTTTGTAGGAATATTTTTTAAGTCTAGAGTTCTGGACCAATAACAGTTTCAGAATGCTGCTTTTTGGTTCATTATTTTGTGATGGATTATATAACTTCTGCTTTTCCCTAGTTCTATTTCACCTTAGAACAAGTACCAGGTGGAAATCTTTGTTTGCCAGTCTCAATTATAACCAAATTACCTACTTCCCAAATTATCCCATTGTGTGACAGCATTTTGGAGATGATGTTATTCAATTGTTCAATCCTATCAATTTTATTATTTAAGACTTACATTTGCATAATACCCAATTATGCAAATAGTCTGTGGAGATAAGAGGGTTTACGTCGTGCTACACGATAATCTCGGAACTTAAGACGAGTTAGGACTTACGCTACACAACATTGTTGTGCAGGAGCCTAAAGAGGGTGTGAGAATTTACGTTGCGCTAGGCGAACTACCTCGAAATTCTAAGGATTGCTATTTAAACTACGAAAGAGATTTCTGAAAAAGTTATTCTTGTTGCTTGGTCTGAGTTCCTCATCGTGCTGCCCACTTATTTAGTTCAGAACCTCCTGCCGCAGTGATGGCTCCAAGGTTTAAGTATTAAAGATTGCTGGTTTGTGTTTCCCAGTTTTGATGTCAAATTTTGGTTTTGTTTTGTTTTGATTCTGGTTCAAGTTCTGGTTTTGCATGCAGAATAATCAAATTGCAGGTAAATAAAAAATATTTGAAAGGTAAAATACAGTAAAATAAAATGTTGTAGATAAACTGTAACAATGTACCTGAGCATCTGCTACTGTTGCGTGATTAGTACTACAAGCATAATATGTTTTGCAGCAGATTTAAACACACTTGCAAGAAAAATAAATAAGGCGAAAAAACCCAACATGAAAGTCAGAAAAACGAGTCGTAGGAATCATAAGCAAAAGAAACCCTTAGCCACATATGAAAGACCAAGATTGGTTGTAAGACATTAGTAGAAGTGGAGGCTCAGAGCTGGGTTGTGTGCTTCCTAGCCTTGAACAAGAGTTACCAGCCCCACAATCTATGGAGGACAGTTCTTAGCATTAATCTAAGTGATTTGCCGTGGACCATAATAAATTCTCATAGAAAAATCATTTGATTTTCATGCAAAAGTTGTTTAAGTCTTTTTTATGCAAAGTTCTTTCTAACATGTAAAAGAGATTTTTGTTTTATTTTTTATTTTTTGTAAATATTTTGTAGTCATGTAGTCCACGGGCTAGTCACTCTAATCGTATTAAAACTACTGACAACCTAAGAGCGTCGGGGGCAACGATTCCACCAAGAATCGACAAATAGTATCATTGATCCTTTCCTCTTTCTTATTGAAGATTCTTAAGGTAGAATATATTATTCTAATAATCTCATTTTGTATCCCTCGTTTAGGCACACATAAGCAATGTCGTCATCGCCCTAGCCACTTAGACCCTAGACTTATCCTAGTCCGATGACCCATATGTGACATTAACAAATTTGCCCAATTGCTAGGAGGATTTGAATGTAATATCCAAGCTCAAATCCCGGTGCACTGGGTTTCACTGTAGGTTAAGTAACAATGGGAATTCCACTATGGATTTAATTAAGGAATTATTAACTACGTCTCGGTGCATTCTCATGTCTAGTGTCTTAATCAGTTTGTGAATCGGGGTCAAGTGTCAAGTTTCATTATTTATTCAAAAATTATGTGGATGAACGTTCACCTAGGGTGTGCTCATAAAATCTAGGAAGCCTACACTGAAAAATTAGACAGATGAACTCTCATCTAAGGTGTGCTTCTAAATTCTAGGAAGCCTATACTGAGAATTAAGTAGATGGACTCTCACATAGGGTGTGTTCCTAAAATCTAGGAAGCCTACAGTGAAAATTAGGTAGATGAGCTTTCACCTAAGGTGTGTTCTTAAAATCTAGGAAGTCTACTTTGAGAATTAGATAGATGGACTCTCACCTCGGGAGTGCTCCTAAAATTTAGGAAACCCACACATCTAACTTGTGCTTCCAGTGGTTTAAGGTGTTCTACCCTCAATTACATGTTTTCCAACGAATCCTTAAATATTTCTAAGTGTCTTCCAAGTAATTAAATCAGAAATTTCTATTTTTTGACTTAACCATTTAATGAAAGTAATAAAACAAATGAAAAAAGAGGGTTGACATACTTCCAAAACTAATAAATTCAATGGGAAAATAGCAAGTGAGTCAACCAAAAAGCGTTTAAAATCTTTCAACAACTATAATTAAATAGACTCTTGAGAAGAGTGCTTGAGTTTGTTCTAAGACAGTGTTTTGATTGGTTCAAAAGTCTTCCAATTCAGCATAAAAAGAAATGAGATTCAAAAGAAAGTGCAGCCCAAAAGCCACAAAATTGAACCAAAAAGTGCAACTCACAAGCCACCAAGCGGACCCAAGAAAGTGCAGAAAAACAAGCCCCTTAACAGTCCCAAAAACCGTGCATTTGAAGGCTTCAAAATTAGTGTTTAAGGGCTCTAAGATCAACTCACAAAAGCACTATAAAACTGTATATAAATTGCCCCAAATCGACCCACAAAAGCACCCCAAAACAGTGCCAAAAACGGCGTCGAGGCTGCTCCAAAACTAGCCCACAAAACATGCCAACACAACCCTTAAATTCGCCTCGAAACAGTGTGCAAACCTCTCCAAATCAGCCAACAAACACACCCAAATCGGTGCCCAAACAGTGAGTAATTAGCCCAAAAAAAAGGTGTTTAAAGGCTCCAAAAATAGTGGAAAGTGCCGCTCTTAAATCCCTCCCCAAACAATGTATGTATTGAGCTAAGACCTTGAAGGTGCTAACAAGCTTTAAGGCTTCCAATGAGCTGTCTAATAGCAGAATTTATGAAGTCAAACTCATCCAATTCAACACAATTAGATAGGTTTACATACACATCACCTAATTCTTATGTATTTACATATATGACATCTAAAGTTCTTTCTTTACATTTATAACACAAGCATCTTCTACTTCTCATAAAAAATAAATACCGCTATTTTAAATTTTAAGAAGTAACATTCACTTAAGGTGGAATGTATGTAAAACTGAGGATTGGATTCTATATATGTAAATGCAAAAAAAGATTGAGTGGTGTGCCTGTAAATGTGGTTGTTCAGATAGTAGAAACGTAAATACATAAGATTTGTTTGGTATGTGTGTAAATCTTCCCAAATAAAAATCAATTATATAAGAATTGGTCAGAATTGGTGATGCCTAAAAAATACAGTGCAAACACTTGTCCGTACTGTAAAAATAGCAATGATTTTTATTTCATCCTAAATGATATATGAGTAGGAAACTGGAGCATAAACCCGAGAATAAGAGAGTTTTACCGCTTTAGAGAAGCTGAAGCTCTGGAAGGAGGAAGATGCAAGCCTTGATGTCCTTGTAATGCCTTTTCGGCTACTTCTAATCGTCACTCTATCGCAGGGATTCAGTCACGAGGGCCACTGTTCTGGCGAAATCTGGAGAGGAGCGGGAGAAGGGCGAGGGTTTTTTTTTTTTTCGGTTTGTGAACGAGGAAGCCCGGGATCGAGCGTGAGGAAAGGGGCGAAGGCTTATGGGTGAGAGGGGAAGGGAGAGGAAGGCGAGGGCTTCTGGTGGAGTTGAGGGAGGCTTTTCTGCGTGAGGAAGAGGCGAGCGGGAGGTTCGATCGGGAGAGCGAGGCGGGTGAGGGATTGCAGGCGAGCGGGAGCTTCGAGCGGCTGCTTTGTCGGGGCGAGAGGGAGGGGCAGGCGAGTGGTCGAGAGAGTGAGAGAGCTCGGAATCTGATTGTGGGGAAGGAGAGGCTTCTTGTCTATAGGTCAAGGTTGCAAGTTCTATATTATGTCCGATCATATTTTCTATAAGGATTTGAGTTTCATGAGATCATATTTTTTCTACAAGAATTTGAGTTGATGAGATCATGTCCCACTTGGCCGGTCCGATTCTTCTTGAAACTACTGGAGTTGATGAGACTGGCGATTTGATAGGATTTTAGTAGCAAATTTTGATCTAATTGCACGTGAATAATTAAAATAGTTTTGACCTTAATAATCGGCATGTTTATTGCTTTTTTATAACCGAAGGGGTTCACTTCTAAAATTAAAGTTTAATTTTGTAAATTTAAATGGTATAATGGGCATATTCAATGCACATCACAATCAGAGGGGGTGACTTCTTAAATCAAATTTTTAAATTTACAAATCTAAATGATACAAACAGTTTTTATTCCTAATGATGACTTTGTTGTCATAAAAGCTCAATGGAGGGGATTCTTCATTTAAAATGCTTCCAAATTTTAAGATTCTAAAATTTTCATGAAATATTATAAAATTTAGATGCTGAAGTGAATTTTTTTCTTCTAAAGCTTAAAGAAAAATTTATCCTCCCTTTGTAATAGTTTTATCGTTGATTATAAATTTAAGATCAACCTGAGCTCACAGGATTTAATATCATATCATGTGCATCTTTATAGTCATTCTCACAAAATATCTCATACTTGTAAGGAAGTGACTTATGTCTTTTATGCATGATTTTGCTATAAAATTGTACAATAAAAAGTAACGATTATGGCTAGAACCTTTTGAGTGGATAGTTTACTGTAATATAACAATGATATATTATAGTTATAGCTGGAGCCCGTATATTCTCTGATGCCCTTTATGCATGATTTCTTTTTTTTTTCTCTCCAACATTCTGATAATGCATTTGGCAAAATTATTCATTATTGTAGAGTGACAATGAAGAAGAGCCAAGGCAAGAATATACACCTGCTGGCCAAGCTCTGAAAGAAAAATTGTGAGTGTAATGCTCTTTGCTCCAGTTAATTAGTCATTTAGTCTTTATAAGTGGCTAAATATTCTCTCACGACAGTGCGAAGCTTCGTGCAAGACAGAAAGAACGGATTGCTCGAAGGCAGATAGCTGGGATTCATTCTTCTGTTGAGAGATCTGAATCTTCTATGCAGTTTATTAATCCCTGTGACGAAAGAATGCTAAATGGAGATATCAACAACAAAAATGAGGAAGATGCACATGAGCTAAATCTCACGGTCAAACCTGAGGAGGTCAAATGTTCTCAGCTATTTGATTCTATGGTTAAAAATGGAGGGGTCGCAAAGAATGGGCACAAAAGAGGTCATAGCAGTTATCCTGGTCTTCCAGTTAGTAATCCTGAAAATCTCTCTGAAGTAATTTCACCGAGCAAAGACTTGGAGAAAACAGGTTTGGAACCTTCCGTGCCTTCTATTTCTCTTTTACCTGTTCTTGGGCTGTGCGCCCCTAATGCTGTTCAGAGACATTCAGCATGTCAAACATTTAGAACTCCGGTTAGTAAAAAAGTTTCCCGCCGTGAAAAAAGGACTGCCGTTGGCTTGCCAGAGTTTCTATCAGCACCATCAGTTGTCCGTGCAGGACCTTTCACTGACACTAGCAATGGCAAAGCTCCTGCTGATCCATCAAACTTGTGAAACACACTTACAGACGCGATGAATTCGCGTTTAAAGAATATCATTCCAGACAAATACTTTCCCTTTGGTCCTGTATGCATTTACATTTCCTTAAAATTGTTGTTCCGAATTACTCCATTCCTTCCATTTGTTTTGACCATTTTTGTTGCCATTCACCATTTAACAAAATCTTAAATTTAAGTGTGATAAGATGGTGCTTCATTTGCAGCCTCCACCGCCCAACTTTAGGAAGGGGACTTTCAGATTTGGGTGAAAGTTTCGATACATCATTCTCTTTATCTCATCAAAAGCTTGGTCTACCAAAATTAAATTTTGATGATAAGTTTCCAGTTAAGTTTGCCTTTCCACATAGTACTTCATGGAAACAACAAACAGACTTCTTACCAACACTTTTGTTGAGCGCAAAAATGGAACTTCCTAACAGTTGTAATCCAAACTTATCAACTTTACCACCTGTGCCAAATTTCGGACATGACTTGGATAACAAACTGAAACAAAAACTGCAGCTGCCAGATTTTTCTCCAGCGCTGGGTCTTGGAACTTTGCATAATTCACCCAAATTACCTGAAAATCACAAGAAGGTTCTTGACAACATAATCATGAGAACTCGTACAGCTGCACACAAGTTTTGGAAGAGACTAAAGGTTGATGCTTGGTCAGAAGATGAACTCGATGCCTTGTGGATTGCAGTTCGTAGGCATGGCAGAGGTAACTGGGATGCTATGCTCAGAGATCCCAAATTTAAGGTTTTAAAGAATAAATCAATTGAAGAATTGTCATCTAGGTGGAGCATGGAGCAACGCAAGATACTTGATTTGCCCGCACCTTTTCCCCAAAACTCCAATCTTTCTTCCTGTCTTTCTGATGCTATGACGGCACAGACACTGCATGATGGCAAGTTTTCTGGTACTGGGCAAGATCCACCTGGATCTCACTCTCACCTTACAGATATTAAATTGGCTTGTGAGGATTTATTGCCAAAGATCCATTGCCTCGAACAATCTAGTCAACCGGGGGCAGTTAAGGGAGGCCTTCCTCCGCTTCCGTTTGAGCTAGCCGACAGGTTTGGATCCTCTTTTTTCGAAAATTTGTTGGTGGATATGTTAAATAGACTTGAGAAGACCATATTGCCTTCAAATCAGTTTGTACCTCAATTTGGAGCCCCAGGGAGGATTTCAAGAAGTTACCATGGTCTACCTCTAAACAAAGATGGCTTGTTGGCTGCTACAAAAACCATGAAATTGCCAATTTCACGAGACAAATCAACAAATTTACTCCCTGGGGCACAGAATATTCCTTCTATTGAACCCAGCTTTTGTATGCCATTTTATGCCAATAGAAAGATGGAGTTTAATCAATTTCCGTGCAATGATAGCATTCCCAACAGTTCAAAAGCTAACAAGCTTCCTCCTTGGCTTCGAGAAGCGGTCAGTGTTCCATCAAACCACCCTGAATCAGTTTTGCCACCATCTGTTTCAGCCATAATGCATTCTGTTCATCTTCTTTATGGGGAAGACAAATCAATGATTCCGCCATTTGTGGCACTAGGACCTCCACCTCTGCAACCTAAAGATCCTAGAAAGGATTTGAGAGAGAGAAGGAAGTTAGATCGGCTTCAGCAAGCAATTCCTGATGCTTCTTGTTCTATTTCTGTTTCAGGATCAATTCCCAGAACCTCATTCAATGGCTTGTTCTGTTCCTCCAGAATTACCATTAATGAGATACTGCTTTCCGGCTCATTCCTCCATTCCTCCTGTATTTTCTCAATCCACAGTTTCATCATTTCCGCCATTCTTGCCTCCTTCCATTCATCCCATACCACCATTGTTTCCATTCTCCATTGATCCAATGCCAACACTGTTTCAATCATCATCTTCCTCCTCCACAGCACTATCAATTCCATGCACAGTCCCCTCTGTACCTCCATTTTCACAGGACTCTGTTCCTGCAAAACCTACACTTATTCCATCCTCCTTTCTTCCTGCACCACCATTGATGGCCTCTTCGCCATCTCTCACCAGAAAGGAAGCTCTCTTTACCCTTCAATCCTTGAACTTGAATCTTAACTCTCCTTCCTCTTCACATGGTGGTCTGGGACTTCAATCAACAGCAACGTCATCACCATCTCCTTCAAAGCTTGGTTTAGTAGCTCCTCATGAACTGGTAACGCCATTGGTGCCTGATGCACCTACCCCAACCCTAAGCCATCAAATCTCTGAAATTCCTGTGTCAAAGCTTCCCGGGCCTTCTCAAGAAGGCTTCAAATCCTCTCATATGGAAGAAAAGGCTGATATAAACTCAAATGTAGGTTGTGAGGAGAAGATGGAGAATCCAGACTCGAGAAATGTGAAATTTGATTCATCTAGCGCTGCTGATGTTCTAAAGGTACAGAAAAATCCATCTCTAGAAACTGTTTCAGACACAAAAAGTGAACAAGAATCTTGAAAAATTTTATTTTCCTTTTCTTATTTTTAAACTTTGGTTAAAGTAAATTAATCTTCTTCTAAGTTGCCACTTTCCTTGAAAGGTTAAGTTGTCACTTTCCAAGGATATGGATTTGTAGTGAATATAAATGTTAAATTTTAGACATTATATATGAAAGTACATAAGAATTGTTTGGTATGTGTATAAAATTTTTTTTTTTCCATATTTTGTATTTTACTTTTGTTGTTAAATTTATATGTTGATATGCTGTGAAGGATTAACACAGCTTGAATTTAAAAAAAATAGGAATATTTACATAAATGTTTACATTTAGAGCACCTAAACTTTAGTTTTTACTCATATGCCACTTTACATATGCATAAAAAGGTGCATTTCCTTTTAAGAAGTTAAAATAGTTGTATTTTTTATGTGATATAAAAGATATGGGTGGTATAAATGTAAAAAGGTAAAGTTTTAAGTGTTATATATGTAAATGCATGAGAATTGGGTGGTATGCATGTAAATGCCCCCTAGAAAGGGCGACTAGTTTAATATTCTATTCTTACTATGTTATTTCTGTAAAAGGACCTTCTCTGCTCAGATTTCCTGAGTTAAGATCTTTATTATCCAGTCCTAGATCAGTACGTGTAACTTTAGATTTAAGACGAGTTAAATTAAGAAGGGCACCTCATTGCTTTCTTCAATGAATAATTGGATGATCACAAGTGTAAATACTCTACATTTGATAAGAAGTTTTATGCTATTATGAAAGCCCTCAGTCATTAGTCATAATTTGTTGATAAATGAATTAACTTACTACACTAGCACTGAGACTCTGAGATTTTTGAATAGTCATGATAATCTAAAGGTCATAAACACCTTGTTTTAGTGAAATTGTTTTATTCATTTCAATTTGTGCTCAAACATAAGGCATAGAGTCAGAGTAAAGCAGTCATTATATTGAGTTATCGCCCAATTTATTACTCTCAACCATGAAGTTTAATGTTTCTGACAAGATCTTCTCTCCTCATATTTCCTCTGGCAAGGTCTTTGTTATCCATTCACATAATACTGTTGTCCTCATTTTCGGTGAGGTCTTTATTTCTTTTTAATGCTTAGGATCTGGCCATATGACTTTTCCTAGACTATCTTAGAAGACTAGAGATGAAACCGCTTACAAAGAAATTCAAACCGTTTCTTAGTTCTTTTCGAAATCCTGTGTGACTACTCATAAACCTCCAGCACTTGGAAGGTTAGGACCAACTTGTGAGGATTCAAGGATGAGTTCCCATAGGGCTTAAAAGCCTCAGGAAAACCAATTATGACTTTTGTACATTCGTACACGAATATCACGATTCGGACGGTTGACACGTTAAGTATTGCAATTCACATCAAGTACGTTTTTATATGCTGCATAATTAATCGAAACTAAAATAAAATTTTTAAACGGTCCATCACGAACCAAAATTTTGGCGAAAATTAAATTTGACTTATTTTTTACCCGATCAACGATAAGGTTGTCCAGGTGACCCCGAACGACGACATTTTCATATCTCCCTCTCCCTCTCCCTCTCCCTCTCTCCCCGCTATATAACAGCCAACAACACATCAACTCATGCCAACCGTGGCTCCTCTTCTAAAACAAAAATCAAAACCCCTCCACTTCCTCTCCAACCAAGCCTCCCACGTCTCTGAAATATATAAAAAAAAAACCAATAAAAGCTCCTCTTCCCACTCTCTTCCTTCCTCACCGTGAGCAGCTCCCCCTCTCCAACGAAGATAAGTCCTTCTCTTCCTCTCTTCTTTATTTTTATTACATGCATACCACCTAAATCTTAAGCATTTACATACCAAACACAAAAAAAAAAATTATGTGCATACCACCCAATTTTTGCGNCATTTACATACCCAACACAAAAAAAAAAATTATGTGCATACCACCCAATTTTTGCGGGTTTACAAATCTAACACCTAAATCTTTGCTAAAAAGAAAAAGGTAAGTCACGTGCATGCTACCTTATCCTTATATATTTAAAGTAAAAATGAAATAAAACCAAACGTTGATATTTATATTTATGCTGCATTTTTTTTAATGTATTTTCATACATACCATGCAAATCCTACATATTTACATGATTAAAACCCAAACTTTGATATTTACATGCATGTTGCTTAATTCTTGTTTATTCACATGATTATCGCTTAATTCTTATGTATATACATGTTTATCACCTTGCTTGTACTTATTTACACCACTCTACTCTTGTATTTACATGTTTACCATTCAAGCCTCATTTCCATGTATGCCTACATGTTTGAGCCTCATGGATGCAAATGCTAGCTACTCAAATTTAACACATTTTCATGCTAGTTATTTAAACCTTATGTATTCGCATGTCAACACTCCTAGGTATTCACATGAAAGATATTTATTTTTCCTCTATTTACATGCACTCTACAATTTTTATGGGTTTACATGTCCAACATCTAAACTTTGACGGTCTTCTCGTATGTCGTTCAAACACGCCCAAAAATTTAGACTTGTTAGGTGCAAAAC
>JXCR01081901.1:2938-20855 GCA_002079205.1 Phalaenopsis hybrid cultivar
AAAATTATGGAGTCAGTTTGACTTCATCTTTTTCAAAACTAAAAAATTTTTTTAATGACCGACAGCTTCTTACGGGCAAACCCCACACCAAAAATAGTGCTGACACTTGTCAAGGCACCACTTTTCTCGAACTAAACTTCAGGTTGTTGCTCACCATGTGTAGTCTAATAGAAAAAATTAGGTTTGAATTCCTTGTGTTGAAGAAAAAAATTAACTTATTTAGGTGACAAAATGCTTGCATCTTGTGATTCACACAAGGGCACTTAAACTTACCCTCCCAATGATAGATGGGCAATTGTGATTCTGCGTGTACAAATTCCTCAACACTATTCAGGAACTCATCTGTAAGACTTTTTTATCCTAATTATAATTCGTTATGCATCCAAGCTCTCAAATGACGAATATACATCTGCAAGAAAGATGTATTCTTACATATCAGTGCAACTATTACTGAAAATAAAAATTAGTCAATACTTTTCAATATTTATAATGGATGATGTTGGTTAGTGGTTTGTGGGCGTTAATTCTAATCAAAGAAAATGACAATAGGAACCTCTTTTAAGTAGCTCGATTCATCCGATGAAATCAAAACTACTTGGTCAACCATATATAAGACACATTTTTTAAGTGGATTATTTTTTAAACAATAAACATGATGCATTCCTCCACATCGACCAACCAATGTGAATTTTACTAGTAACATTCCCACCTACATCACCATCAATGTAAACAAGACCGGTTGCACGCCTCCAATTCAATCAACCAACTTGAACTCTACTAATAGCATCCATATCTATATCACTATCACTTTGAAGAATAGACCCTATCGATGCATGCATTCCTCTATATCACTATGACTTTGAAGAATAGACCCTATCGATGCATGCATTCCTCTGCTTCAACCAACCAACTCTAACTCTACTAATCACAATATCCCTTTATCAACATCACTTTGACAATACATGTGATGCATTCCTCCACTTCAACCAATCAATGTGAATTCTAATAATAACATCCCCTTAATGTATTTACATGTCTAGCACGTAAACTTCTTTTCTTAAAAATATCTTCATATATAACACTCAATTCTGACACACACACACACACACACACACACACACACACACACACACATATACAATATAGTATATTTACATCTGTTTTCACCTACTTATAATCACCAAAAAAGAAAAAACTTCACAAAACTATCAATCGCTGCCTCAGCCGGGACATATCTCAACTGAGACAACCACTTGAGTATTAATTCTCCCCCTATCCTAACTTTATTCGCTCTATTCATTTCAGCATATAGTCGAGAGATCGAAACTTCCTCTTGGACAATAGCTAACTAAACCTTCAAAGACAACAACTCCTCTTGAAGAGTAACTTCANACATAAACTTCCATTTTTACATACATATCACTGAACTTTTATGTATATACATACCTAACACCAAAACTTCAATTTGTACATATTTAGTTTGTACATACATACCACATTAACTAGAAATGAAGAAAAGCAATTCATTTAGCCGATCTCGCTTAGTAGGATAAAGGCTTGTACTTGTTGTTGTATACCACTTTACTTGTGCATTGTTACACATCTCTCAATTCTTATGTAAATAAACACCTAACACCTAAATTTCAATTTTTACATGCATTCCACATAGAAATGAAAATACCGGTGCGAATAGACTTGCCTTCTTCAATGCTTTCTGAAAGGAGTTGAGTGGAAGGATGAGAAATATGGGAGTTTCAGTGGTCATGGTAAGTGCAATCTAGTCATTGCTTTCTCAGCTAGCACTAATGGCGACTGTATTACAAGGCTTCGTTTAGGAAGGTGATGGTTTTGAGTGAAAAAGAAAGGGAGAGGGAAAACTTGTTAGGATTTTGGGCATAAGGGGAGACCGGGAGAGGCGTGGAGAGCATAAATGAAATTTAAGAGGGCGAGATGAGTATATTAGGTCATTTGCATCAAATTTTTGTCTAATTTACGTTAGAATTATTAGTTTGAATAAAGTTTTTGTTTTGCTTTGTTAGGCGCAAATTCGATGCAACATTATTTGCAACTCCAATTGAAGCTTCGTCGCATTCAGAATGCCTTTGTCGTCAAACTTTTTGACACAAAATCAGTCTCAAATATCAATATTTATTATTCACAGCTTAACAGCCACAAATCCAACGTTAATATTAGCCTCAAAAAAATTCAACAAAAATATCAAACGTTAATTACATCATTTCCTGTAGTGGTCACTTCTTGGAGGCTTTTTCGGTCAGGAGACCTGACGGTCGCATGGTACGCTGACCAATAAAATTTTGTCGCGTGGAGAATATGGGACCCGCTTGTCTACGTAATTTAAAAAAAAAGAAAAAAAATTCGCTGAGGCCGACCCGGCCCGATGTACGAGCACGCGTTTATTCGAGTACCGCGCATTTTAGAATGTCAAGGAAGACGATTTGAAAATACTCTCCAGTGGTTTTTCTTCTATGTTTTCGCCGCTCGCTCTGCTAGGGTTTCACATTTCCCTCGTTCGCTAACTTGGAAGCCGTGAGACGATGGCGTTTGATGATTCGGAGTATGCGCAGGCTAAAGAGAGCTCAGGAAGAATATCGGAAGAGGCTGAGAAGACAGAGGTTGAGCAGCCAATGAAGTCAAAGAAGCAGAGGAAGAAGAAGGAGGCGAAGAGGATGAAGGAGGCATTAAAGAGGAAAACTTTTCTTGGTAATTGTCATCGTTTTATTCTCAAGTTATTTTTAGGTTATTAGTTTGATTATTATTGGGTTATTCTTGAGTTACTCCGAAATGTAGTACTTATTGGCAGCTATTCCATGTTATTCATGTGTTATTTTTAAATTATTCGTAGCTTATTTATAAGTTAGGCGTATCTTATTCGCTGGTTAAACCTGGGTTATTTTTAGGTTATTTGTAGGATATGTTTCAGGTTATTTGTAGGTTATTTTTCGGGTTATTTGTAGGTTATTTTTCATGTTATTCGTAGGTTATTATTGGGTTATTTTTAAGTTAACTCGTGGGTTATTTTTAGTTTATTCTCAGATTATTTCTGGGTTATTTTTAGTGTATTGTTTTGATAATTTTGAAGTAATGCGTAGGTTATTTTTAAGTTTTTTGCAGGTTTATGCGCAAGTTATTCATAGGTTATTCCTAGGGGTTTTTTAGGGTATGTCAGATTATTTGTAAGTTATTTGTACGTTATTTTTAGTGTATTATTTTTGTTAATTCTGAAGTAATGCGTAGGTTTTTTTTAAGTTATGAGTAGGTTATTGCTAGGTTATTCCTTGCTGATTTTGAGGATATTTTTAAGTTATTTTTAGGTTATTCCTAGGTTATTCCTGGGTTATTTTTAAGTTATTTGCAGGTTTATGCGCAGGTTATTCATAGGTTATTTCTAGGGTATTTTTAGGCTATGCCATGTTATTCATAGGTTATTTGTACGCTATTTTTAGTGTATTATTTTGTTAATTCTGAAGTAATGCGTAGTTTTTTTTTAAGTTATGAGTAGGTTATTGCTAAGTTATTCCTGGCTGATTTTGAGGATATTTTTAAGTTATTTTTAGGCTGATTTTTAGGTTATTTTTAAGTTATTTGCAAGTTTATGCGCGGGTTATTCATAGATTATTTCTAGAGTATTTTTAGGTTTGCCACGTTATTCGTAGGTTATTTGTACGTTATTTTTAGTGAATTGTTTTGTTAATTCTAAAGTAATGTGTAGGTTTTTTCTTAAGTTATGAGTAGGTTATTGCTAGTTTATTCCTGGCTGATTTTGAGGATATTTTTAAGTTATTTTTAGGTTATTCCTAGGTTATTCCTGGGTTATTTTTAAGTTATTTGCAGGTTTATGCGCAGGTTATTCATAGGTTATTTCTAGGGTATTTTTAGGTTATGTCATGTTATTCGTAGGTTATTTGTACGTTTTTTTTAGTGTATTGTTTTGATGACTAAAACTCTTTGGTTATTCCAGTGTTAATAACATGCATCTTATTCCTATATGTTGATGAATAAACAGTCAATGAATTGTAGATGCCGACCATCAGCAGTTAGAGAGGTGTTGGATAAGGTTCGGCAAATTGTTGATCGGGAGATGTGGTCACCTCTGGAAAGAATGAAGTTTAATCAGTTTTTCAATCTGCCCCCCTATCCTCAAGATCACATCCTAACTATGCACATATTGAATTGTTGTTATATGAATAGATTGGCTTTCAAATTGGGGGGAAAGAGCTAAGTTTTGATGCAGACCAAGTTGCTTTATTGATTGACATGCCTAATAGAGGTTCTACAGCAACTTAGGCTAAAAAATCTGTCAATGATGTAGATGCAAGGCGGGCAGAGGGTGAACTATTGGAGAGTTCATCCGCTTGCCTTGATAAACTTATTATTAAATTTTTGTTGTCTAATTTATTATTTCCTTCCAGCAATTTTAGTGTACCCACTGAGCTCTATTCATTTGTTGAGAATGTAGATAGTTTTTCTTCATTTAATTGGGTCGCAACAGCATGTGACCACCTAACTGAGCTTAGATGCACCATGACAAACATTATTTGTGGACTCACTTCTTTGAGTAGACAAGATTCCCATTCCAAAAATTTCTTTATTGAATGTAGTTGACCAGTTATGTCTTATACGGTACAATGCATCTAGTCACATGTTGTTGTGCAGGTTTTCTTGCTCGATCATTAGAGCCCAAGTAACTTTGAACTCATCTTCCGAATCACACTTGCTCATGCATTTATAAAATAGATTGTTAACGCTCTTGTACGTCACACCACATGAACTTTCGACGAGAATTTTTTATAAATATGCCATTGGCATAATCTATGTCTTGTGAATGGAAGACAATCTGCAATAGCTCTTGCCATCGCTTGATCCTGATCTGAAACTATTGTAATTGGATGCTTATCATCCATTATACGAATGAAGGTTTTGAAAAACCACTTGAACGATTCTATCCTCTCGTCAGATAAAAAACCAACTCTGAATAGAACGTTTTGCCGATGGTGGTTAATCCCAACGAAAGGAGCACAATATAAATTATACTTATTCAAACGGTAGCTAGTGTCAAAAATGATGACATCTCCAAAACAATCATAATCTAGTCTACAAGACCCATCACTCCAAAAAAAGCTTGTAAGTCTACCCTCGCCATCACTTTGGAAATCCCATGCAAACATGTTATCTTCATTTTGGCGCTCCATGAATAATTGGAAGAGAGAGTTGGCATCGCCCAGTTCAATTCTGCTTCTCTTATCCATTTGAATGAAGTTGTATGCATCTTGTCTAGTGCACTCCAATTTTTCAACACCACCAACCTCTGTAGCAAGGAAATTGAATGCATCAGCTGCTCTAATCCCATAACCTGTCATTGATCTTAGTAAATTTGCATTTAACTCGCTAATCTTCCGACTAGAACGTAGAAGGTGCTTGTCATCGGATTCCACCAAGGGGTGGTTATGACTTTCAACAAATTTCTTTATGGTCCAGTTGCCATCAAGATCAATAACATAGTGAACCATTGCTTGACAGACAGTCCGTGTATCTGCTTTTCTATACTTCACAGTAGTGGCTAGCTGAGATTCTCTTTTATGACCTAATTTTCCACAAATATAATCCTTCGACTTAATTTGCTTGGATTTAGCCCAATAAGTTGTGTGGTCCTTGCGTACAATGAAACCAACGTAATGTGCATAAGCACAATAATGTTTGTAAGCCTCTTCCTCATTACAGACAACAGTATTAAGAAAGCTACGAGCAATTGGATCATTGCAATCTGTTTTTGCCCTAGATATCTACAAATTTAAAGTATACAATAGAGCTAGTCAGATAAATAACCCTAACCACAGGTTATTCTTAGGTTATTGTTGGGTTATTCTCGGGTTATTGAGTATTTCTTCAATTAACCCAAAAATAACCCTGAATACAGAATAATGATGAAATAACCTAACGACAATCAAAGATTCACACAAAATCTCACTTTTTTTTTAGATCTGGTAGGTTTGTGCACATGTTATTCTTAGGTTATTGTTGGGTTATTCTCGGGTTATTGAGTTTTTCTTCAATCAACCCGAAAACAAATAACCATAAACACAGAATAATGATGAAATAATCTAACGACAATTGAAGATTCACACAAAATCTCACTTTTTTTATAGATCTGGTGGGTTTATGTGCAGGTTATTCCTATTTTATTGTTGGCTTACTCTCGGAAAAACGGAAAACGATTGAAGTAAGCAAGAAATCTTACCTCCGTTTCAAAGACGTTGACATTCATTTCATCATCCATGTGCTCAAACTCTTCATTAAGAGAGAAATCTAACTCCATCATAAATGCAGCGACCAAACCTAGCTGAGATGAAAAAGCCCTTTCTGAAAACTTCTTTTATACTGAATAATGCAGAATAAAAGTTTCTGAGGGAATAATATGTCATAAATAGGAGGGAATACGCCAAAAAGACGGAATAATACGTAACATTTAGCACGTCGGGTTAGGCCGGGCTTAACGCGAAATTTTTTCTTTATCATGACGTGTAACTATGGGTCCCGCAAGACCAGATGTCGTCTTTTGCTTGGATAGCGGACGTAGCGCACCGTACGGGGACCTGAGGCAAAAATTCGGCCACTTCTTGGCATGAGACTAATAAAATTAAGATAAAAAAATATTCATTTCAGCTTTCAAGGTCTATATTTTTAGAGGAATATTTTTTATGTATTATTTATTTATTTATTTATTCATTTATTTATTTGAGTATTACTATTATAAATAATATAAAAAACAAGCGTTACATACATACCACTCAATTCTTATATATTTACAAACTTAACACCTATATTTCAATTTTTTCCATACATGCCCCCTTACCTACGCAAGAAAGGGTGTATATTATTTTTTTAAAAGTTAAAATGGTGAATTTTCTTATGTGATGTTAAACATTTGGCTGGTATAACTGTAAAATGTAAAGTATATGTATTAGATATGTAAATACATAACAATTGGGTGGTATTTATGTAAATTCCTGTATAAAAAATAAATTTTATTTTAAGATAATTTTTAATCATATTTTAATTAAATTAAATTAAGAACTGAATCATAATTTACATTTTATTTTAATTCAATCTGAAGCTTTAATCGAGCATATTAATGAGTTTTAAACAACATTGTTCGTGATGATAATAGAATGGAGCAACAACACAAAATAGATTAAAATATTTGAAATTATTAATGATAATAAAACATAATATTTTATTTTGAGTGATGTGTTTTTTTTTATTTTTAAAAAATTATTTAGTTGTATTGTAAGTTTACTTCCCCTCAAAATAATGGCTGATTCCACCCCTAATGAAAAGAAAGAAAGAAGTGTAACAACTTAAATTTAATATCAATTGGCTCCGTTTGGGGGGCAGCTTATCCGTTGCGACAACATTTTGAAAATACCGTCTCATCGTTTAGAAACTACGTTTGAGCAACTTATCTGAAAACTCGGTTAGTTTTTTACACTAAATGCGGAACGGGAGTCGAACCCCGCGGTCCGCTTTTCCTAATAAGCGGCTTGTATAGATAAACACAAACTGCCCTAAACACATTAATGTGCTAGAGAGCTTTAAATGCTTACCTATTTTATTGTATTATGTTTGTGGTTGTAAAATTATTCTCATAAAATTTACAATTTTTGTGGGATAACGTTGATTTTTCTTGTTTTTTCTAACTTTGTGTTTAATTTTGTTGGATTAAAGATTAATCATTTGGTTAAGAACTTTTTTAACAAGCATTCTAATGAATCAACAAGCATTTTTGGTGGGGTTTCTGCCAAATAATAATAATAAAAAAAAAACTGATATTGGGTGACCAAAAAATGACAATTTCGCCAACGAATCATTCTTCATCAAAAAAGAGAACTCTTAATGAAAATTTTTATCTAAATATCTTTGCTTTCCTACAACAGTCCCCATCAAAACATGCATCATGGTTGCCTCCTTTAAAAGCTAAGCCGTAGCCAATCCTCATAAAGCCTACATCATTATATTTGTCATACTTCTAGACCAATGCCATAAAATTCTCCTACAAGACTTCGGTCATAACCAATTCCTTTCTGTCCCATGCATAAATAGTCGTTACAATTACTTGTATCTAGCTAGAATATCTAGACCACAACAATCTTCAACATGACTTGCGTACCATAACTACATGATGCACACAAAGTCTATGCCACAGCTATCTCCCTTAATATCTGTGTTGTCGTCGTCTCCCATAATACTTCATTAAAAACAATTTTTTTAAGATCAAACGAGGAAGGAAAATTAGTACATAAATATAATATTATTATTAAAAATTCTAACAGTCAAAAGATACTATTTTTAACGTCTCATTCCTATTTATATTATTTATATTATCTGCTAACAATGTTCAACCCTTCATTAAAATTCAACCATTGAAAGTATTTTTACTCTGGTTGACTCTGACTCTTTGGTTGACTAGATATGGCATCCATGAATGCACGCACAGGTCAGTGTAGGGTTGCCGAGAAGTAGTCAGCTTCTTCTTGCCGTGTGTGCTATAATTTAATAGTCTGTATTGAGACCCTACCTAAAACGTTCTGAGAGGGTGATGTGGATTTGCACTCATTATGTAAAGAGGTCCTTACGATTAGAAAAAAATGGGATTATATAGATTGCTCATAGATTGATTTAAGAGAATCATTTGTAATGCAAATAGAATATATATATTAATTAAAGTGATGGAGTTAAATTTAAAATTTTATACAAATAGTTTCAAAATAGATAAATAATTGCTAATAAAATGAGTAAATTTGCCTTCCTCCCTATAATGAATTTTTGTAACCCAATAATAAAGGAAAAGAAAAAGACATTGAGAAACAAGTATTTAAGGTAATTCTTAGTGCAAGGTTTATTTAACTTTTTAATATTAATTTATTAATATAATAAATTTGTCTGCCCTTGTCGAGTGTGGGAAGATTCACTGCATTAGATTAATATTTAATTTCTTAGGCGTTGTATGAAGATCCAACGCTCATATATATAAGAAAAGTTGCAGGAGGAAAAATAAAAATTTGCTTATGTGAAGAAAAATTTGAAATTGAAAAAATCATGATACCTAAACTAGTAAAAAAGATCCACTATTTGATCGTAAGTGTATATGTTCACTCTTCTCCTGAATGAGAGAATATTGAATTATAATGCTAATATATATATATATATATATATATATATATATATATATATATATATATATATATATATATATATATATATATATATATATATATATANATTGGCAATAATAGTGATAGTGAGCAGCAAAAATTGTAGTTGAATATTGCTATGAAGACATTATTTTGTCATAAAGACCATCGTTGATGGCTGCAATTGTGTCAATTAGCCACAAATGTCATAATTGAAAGTTATAATAGCAGTTGGCCACATAGAATATAGTTAGTCATATAGGTCATAGTTGTTAGCTGCAGTAGTATCATTTGGTCATAGGCTTTTGCTGAAAGGTACAATAACAAATAACTAAATATGCCTTAGTTGAGCACATAAACCGTAGTTGGTAGATGTAGTATCAATTAACCCATTTGTCATAGTTGGAATTTATAGTAGCAATTAACTACATAGGTTGTAGTCGTTCATATAGGTCGTAGTTGATAACTGTAACAGCGGTTAGCTATATAACTCGTATTTGGTCAAATATACCATAATTAGAAGCTACAGTAGCATTTAACTATATAGGTCATAGTCGAATACATACGTAGTAGTTGATAGTTGCAGTAATATTAGTTGGCCACATATGTCATAGTTAGACATTGTAAGAATAGTTAACAACATATGACATAGTTGGCTACATAAGTTGTGGTTGGTAACTGTAGTAGTAGCTAGTCAAGTTGGTCGTAGTTGAAAGTTGCATTAGTTGATAGTTAAAAATGTTGTACTTGGTCACATATGTTATAGTTAGTAATTGCAGTAGCAGTTAGCCACATAGATCACAGTTGCTAGCTGCAATATCATTAGTTGGCTACATAAGTTGTAGTTGGTAACTTAGATAACATAAGCTAACCACAAAAGTCCTAGTTGGACTACATATATTAACATTAATTTTTCATAGAGGCTACAGTGAGAAGCTATAGTAATAAGTAGCCATATTGGCTAAAGTTGGAAGTTGCAGTAGTAACCTGCCAAATAATCCATACTTGGTGTTGCACTGATTGGTGGTTGTAATACTCTCTTCAGTTTATTATTCATACCTGCTCGACAATCGTGGCTTATTTTAGATTTGGTCAATTTAAATCCAACTAGGACCAATTAAGCCCTGTGTGAGGTTCTAGAGATGTTATGAATTTCTTGAATCTAGGTTGTAGGTCAAGATGGAGCATACTTTCTCTTTAAAATACTGTTATAACCATACTGAGGAGTGATATTTGGAAACTTACATATTGTTGCTTTTGATTTTGTTGTCCCTAGTGGGGTTATTGTATACATAAGCCTAGTAATTTTATAAAACATAGTAAATCTATAAAATATTAAGGAGATCAGCATCTTAATCCATTTAATGAGGAACTCAAGTACAATATGGGGGATCTGAGAGAGCACTTTCTAGCCAGACATATCCAATCAATGGTTGATCTCTTTGTTATGTTAAGATGACATGAGCATTCACATGATGTTGAGATTAAAATTGTCTCTCAACATAGAATTTATTCTCATATACCGAATTAAATGTAAGAAAAGTAACCTATAATAATTGTGCCTAAATGTATCTACATAAACAAATTTTTCCAAGACTACGGTGAAAGTTGTCCCCCTACCTAGAAATAGTTCTCATAAACTTGACATCTGAATGAAATGTTGGAATACTACTAACTACATTTGGGCCCTAAATGTTTAAAATAATGATCATTTGAGAATGTGGTAAAAGTTGTCCCCTCATTAGAGAATGCTTCATAAATAATCTTTTGGTGACTTTCCCTTACTTTGATAAATCCTAGATGGGTTAAATGAGTTTTTGACAATCCTTTGATATCCAAGGAATTACTCTATAGATAATTTAACTAGCTCATCAAAATTATGATTGACTCTTCTTAGGAGTGAATAGAATCGTGTACATTCTTGAACATTAAGAGCAATAGGAAAAACTTGTCAAAGCAGCGCTTTAACGACAACATGTTTGATGATTTCATAATGGTCAAGGTGTTCATAGTGATCCATCATAACAATCAATGCTTAGAATCTTAAATCCTATTGGAATAGGGCGTTGAAGGATGGTTTCAACCAACAGATATGACTTGAGAATTACATAAAGTAGAGAAATGAACTTAAAAGGGAACTCTTGTTATTCTAGATGTCTTAACTCACTATATATTATGTGATGTCCAGTTATGTTCTTGTTGACCTCACTTTTGGTTGAGGTCTAGTTTTTTCTTTTTAGTAGCCTAGGGTCTAGCTATAGGACTTTCATGTTGACTATTCCTAAAGAACTAGAAAGGGAACCCTCACAATTAGAAATTTTAAACTCTTCTATGCTCAACTTGAGGTTTCACATATTGGTCCTATCCTCTAGCACTTAGTAGGTGGGGTCAGTATAAGGGAGCTCAAGGAGAGTCCCCATAGGATGCTCAAAACATAGGATTAATTCTGGGTGGTCTGGTCTTGGCTAGGTTAGCTTGCACACACTTGCTCACACACCCTAAACCTTAGGACCCCTTGAGTTGTTATCCTCACTTCTTTTGGAGAGCTCATATGGATGGAGTTATACTCCTAGTCCTTGGCTAAGAGGGTTAGGACCAGCATGTTTAACATCCAAAATGAATCATCATATGGCTCCTATTAGTTTGGCATGGTTTCATGGCTTACTTACCCATCTTGACCAAAAATCACCAAATTACTAAAATGCCCCTCATGACCCAAAAATTTTAAAAATTTCCAGAAGTTTCAAGATCATCCCAAATTTTCCCAATTTCATTTTTTCAACCATCACATTGACCCTATTTGACAAATTTTACCTAATTTGAAAAAAAAGCCCCAATTTTTCCTTAAAGGCCCAATTTCTCCAAATAAGCCCCAATATTGGCCCAATTGATCAATTTTAAAAATTTCCAGAAGTTCCAAGATCATCCCAAATTTTCCCAATTTCATTTTTTTAACCATCACATTGACCCTATTTGACCAATTTTACCTAATTTGAAAAAAAGCCCCAATTTCCCCAAATTAGCCCCAATCTTGGCCCAATTGATCCTAATCTTTCCGAATTTCAATTCCAAATCAAAATATAATATCTATGATCCTAATATGAACAAAATTCAAGCTAAATTGACCTAATTGAAAGCTCAATTTCATTCAAATAAAAAAGCCCCAATTTTGATCATATGTTTAAATCCACCAAATTAGCCTTCCAATTCATTTCAAAATCACTTGAAACTATTTCCAAATTCTCAATGACATCTCGCTATACCAAATTCAACATTTAATTGACCCAAATTTTAGTCCAAATTCACCCTAAATTTTAAAAGCTCAAGCCCACCACACCTAATTCCAAAAGCCCAAATCAGAAGCCCACATGATAATTTTTCTTTTCATCATCCATTTCATTAAAGTCATTCCCCAAGTTTTAAATTCATGATTGAATCATTCCATATTATGCCTCATGAAAAACTTCACCAAAAATACCACATAAATCCAAAATCCCTTCTCATGAAAATTAGTAAAGCCAAGGACAAGCCATGAAGCCATCTCTATGCCACATGCAAGCCATATGAGTCCTGCTAATGTCACCATGGTATCTTGGGAAAAAGGAGGAACCTCTTTTGGGGTCCCCTCACACATGATTAACCACTCCCATGACTCACTTAAGCACATCATTAGCCTTAATCCACTTGGATGGGGACTTCACCATGCTAACCCAACTGAACCATTTGATTTCCCCCAGCACCTAAACCTTTCTTGGTGGATGAACCCAACCCCAAATCATGTCTTGACCAAAATTAACCCAAGGTGAACCTTCCACCCATCCTATTTTAATTCTACACCTTTACACATTGCCAACCCCAATTAACTTCACCAAAACCCAGCCCCGACCTCTCGGAGTCAGATAGTGACCTGAACCTTGCCGGTTGACCAGCTTGGCTGCCGGAAAACCCAAATCCAAATGTTATACCTTGGCTAAAACTCAAAATTGAACCCACTTAATGTGCACAAGTTCAATTGGTCATTATAGCCTTTCTTCCCTCCACCCAAGCAACCAAAACCACCAACTGGTTGGCCTTATTGCAGCCTCCAAGCCCCTTTATTTAATCTTACCCTCCACGACTAAGGTGAGAGAGCTTGAAATTCCTTGGGGAGACTCTACCAAATTATTCTCGGAGCTTCTTCAAGACCTCTTGAGTTCAATTAAACCATCCTCAAGCCCTCAAAACCACTGCTTAAGCTCAATTTTGGAGCTCAAGATCAAGCCCAAAACAGGACATTTCTTTAGACTCCACCAAATCCAAATTAATTGCACCCTCACCATCCCCTGAGTGAGAAAAGAAGATCCCCCAAGAAGCCCCATCACCAGACCCCCCTAAGGTATACTTTGATCAATACCCCAAATCGGCCTTCGTCGATTTCATATCTAGATATTTCACCACAGATCGAGGCTTCATCTAAGAGATCTTTAGACTCAAGGCAAGCTTTTGGAAGCACCCAATCGAGACCACACCTCTTGGGCAAAGGTATTGAAACCTCCCCCTAAATCGAGCTCCTTTTAATTCTCCATGCTCATAGACTCAATTTAAGATTTGATTAACCATATGGATATGTTCTCATAATCAAGACGAGCGATAGAAATAAACCTCACTTAATTTTGGTTGAGTATCGAGAGATTTATTAAGGTTTGAAGTTGGACAGTTCTCGGGCTAGGGACTTGGGGAAGATGAACGGATGTCGTCCGTTTCCACGTGTATTGATTGGACGCTCTGGAACGCACCGGACGGATGGATGGAACGGAATAGTGGGACGTGTTTCAGCTACTCGGATGGCAGCACCGAACCAGAAGACGTTACGTGGAGCTTCGTAGATGTCGATGTTGAGGTGGCACTGCGCTGGATAGGTAGAAAAATAGGGAATTTCTTGATTTATTTGAATTTTAAATTTTAGAAAATTCATATATTGGTGTAGAAAAATTATAAAAATAAAATAAAATACCCTCATGCTCAGTGAACAAAAGAAAACAGTGTGGAAATGGTTTCATGTCTGTTTCATGTGTATGTGATTTTTAATTAATTAAATGATATTTTTTTTATTTGGATTCTCCGTTTGCATAGACATTTCACCATGGAATGAGACAATGGGGCTTTTGATGTCTTTATGCTGGGCATCTCCCCTGATTTTTCCAAGGTCAGGGGGCATCTCTAACTAGAGATTTCTAATTTTCAAGTTAATGATCCCTATTTTGGTATAAAAATTATAGTAACTAAAATATTAATCAGAAAATTACAAAACTTATTTTGGTAGGTTCACTGTGGTTAGAGGACCCTAAGAAAAATATAAACTTGGTTTAACTCATTAAAAACAATCCTAATTGTCACCAACTCCTAAAATTAAAATAAAAATTAATTATGAATAATTATAAATGTAAATAACATAAAAATTATTTTCCATTGTAATTTAATGTTAGAGTAACTCCCCATAAAAATTTCAAGTCAATTTGAGTTACATTGCCCACTCAAATGAATTAATTAAGTGAAATTGCATTTTTAGCACTAAAATAATTATAATAATTAAAATACAACTCAAAAAATCACCAAATTGATTTTAGAAGCTCCATATGACCAGAGGAACCTAAGATAAAATAAAATTTAAATTAAAAAAATACTTCATTTTTAGCTATTTTTAAGCATTTAAATAATTAAAAATCATAAAAAACTGCAAAATTATAAAAACACACCAAAATGTCACATTTGGCTTCCTGGTCACTTGAGATCAATTAAAATAATTTTCCTAATTTTCTAAGTCAAGATATTAATTTTTGAAGGCTTAGAATGAATTTTCATTAATTTTCCACTAAAATAATTCTAAGCATTAAAATATAAATCATAAAAATATGAAATTTGTTTCATTGGGTTCCCTGACTCAGAAAGATTTTAAAAAATATAAAATTTAATTTTTCACTTAAATAATATTTTATATTTAATTAATTTTCAAAATAAATAATTAATTCTAATAATTAAATTAAACCTCTAAAAATCATAAAAATTGGTCTAAGTAGTCCTCTGACCTAGGTGAACCTCTATTAATTTTCTTAAGGATAGAAAGTTTATTTGGTTAAGTTATTAAATTTTCATTAAAAATATTTATTTTTGCATTAAAAATAATTATAAGATTAAATTAATTTAAAAAAAACACATTTTCTCCTATGTTGTTTTAATAAAACCATGAGCGGGGTAACATAAAATTTTAAAGTCATTTGTATTGAATTTGATAAATTATGAAGGGTTAGGCCCTTAGCGAAAAAAATGTTAATTTTGGAGATTTGGCCTTAATCAATATTTAGGATTAATTAAAATGGTAAATGGGCAATAAGAGATCTTAATTAACATGATTAAATGATTGAAACACAAAGGGATAAGTGGAAGTAACCAATCTCACTTTGGTCTTATAAAGAACAAATTTTGTAATTTGGAAGAATATTTAAATAAGAAGATATTAAGGTGAGAGGTTTGATTTTGGAAGATCATAACTCACTGATTTTAAACCCCAATTAATGGTGTATGACTCAAGATAATGATTAAGAATATAAACATTTAAGGCTTTTTTCTTAAAATTGCAGATCTACCCTTTAAGTTTTACGGGCTTAATAGTGGATTAGGCCTAATCAAATTTTGTCTAATGAGGTTTAAAAAATAAATTATGATTAATAAGGTAATTTTAAAACATTACTAGCCCATTCTATAAAAAATCAAGTTGGTTAAGCTTCTTAGCTAAGTAAATTTGCCTCCTAAAGACTTTCACCTACATAATTTTAAAATAAAATATCAAGTGATAATTACCCCATCCTTAGGGTTGGCTAGAACAACAGTTCATTGAGCATAAGGATATAATAAGGGTGAGTTATTAAGCAATATAATGAGTTTGAACGAACTCGAGACAATTCAAAGGATTGTGAGATGCCTGGGTCCCGGTCCCTGGAACTTTCTCATGCTCTTTTGGACACCTTGAAGGACAATTACTCATTATGTCTTGCTTGGGAAATCATCTATACACTTAAATAACTAGGACCCACCAAGTTATGACATAGGATTCGATAGGCATGTGACGAACCTATCTATAGGCTTTACTTTCCTACAAATTATAAATGTTTACTGCAAAATATATTAAAGTTTCAGGTGGAGGAAGAAAACTCCACAGGTACACTTTTATGGTTTACAGTAGTTTCACTTTCTCTATTGTACTTGTCATGTTTATAAATTTGCATGTTAAATAACAATGTCACCCTGCATGTCAAAACCAAAACCTTTAGGATAGCGACCAAAATGAAACCAAAATTAAAATCAAACAAGATAAAACATTCAAAATATAAGACAGCTCAAATGTTAACCACAAACAGAACGAAACAAAAATTGTAACTAATTAAAACATCTCTATCGAATAATCGGGAATCCCTCAGAGGAGGTAACCTACTGTTGCTAACGAGATTTTCTACTGTCTAAATGAAAGTGTAGAACTCATTGAGTTGAGTTCAGTAAATTTATTTAGACTAAGTGAATCTGAAATAAAATAGTGGTGTCGGAACAATGAGAACCGTAGGATCCTAACCGGTGTTGCTCTAATCAACTTTAATATCCCCCATAATATTTAAATAAACATAATCTTAGGAAACATTTGATTTAACACCAAGACTCGCCACATTCAAAAACTTAATATTGCTACGATGAGGAGCTTGGAGCTAGCATTGTGGGCAGCACGACCATCTTCAACAGCAAAACATGTCTACATCAGCTAAATCATTCCCTAGAATTAAACAACAAGTCATAGGATTTTGAGGTCGTCCACCTTGTGCACCATAAATAATTAACTTATCTTTAGGCCTTTGTATAGCACTGCTATGCAATTTAAGCCCTAACTCGCTTTAGGATTTCGAGGTTATCGTTCGTCACAACCTAAATCATCACATCTTCTATGCTCATTGTGTGATCGTTCGACTCGAATGTAAGCCCTAATTAATAAAATTGGCAGAATGAAATACTCAGTAGTTCTATCCTCTAAATTGAAGCCAAATAGTAGGATAGCTTGAGAAGTCACAGAGGTTCTCCTCAGAATCTATGAGAACTCCTATTTTTTCTTCCTTTTGATTCAAAAATAAAATGTTCTAAATTTGAGACATTCCCCTTTCACTCCTCCTTGTTTGATCTCCTTGAAAAGTCATATCCTTTGAAATTCTTGAAGACAATATCCCCTGATTTTTATTGAGAGTTTGTTAGGTGACTCTGATTATCTAAGATGTAATAAAATATAGGGGCTTGCCCTTATAGAAAGCTTTTCCGAACCGAGCTTAAAATAAACCATATTTAATTTTTCGTATTAAATAAGGGAACTTGTCGACTTATAATAAAATGGTTTCGTAGATCAAACAGATGTCATACATTTCTTAATATATCTGATTGAGCCTCACTGTCAAGTTGTGTGTATATCTTTCAAGATGGATACATAGCTTGAGGCGTGATGCTCTTTCATTTAAACTATGAAAGATATGGGATCAGTTTAAATGTGTGTGTGTAAATATACAAATATATACATATCTATGTATGTATATAAATGTATCTATGTATATATACATATATATGCATCTATGATTATACACATATATAAGTATCTATATATATGTATCTATGTACATATACATATATATGTATCTATATAT
>JXCR01081905.1:0-18347 GCA_002079205.1 Phalaenopsis hybrid cultivar
GTGTTGATGAAGATGAAGATTTTTATTTCACGGATTATCTCGATAAGGAGTTCATGGAAATTAATGTCATTAAGACTAGGGCTATTGCATCTGTGTGCGATGCTTGACTTTCTAGTTAGGAGAACTCCATGGATGACGTGCAAAGGGCCATTCAATTAAGAGATGAACAAATCATCCGAATGGAGAAAAGAATGGAGTAGACGGCCACCACCATGCAACCATGACAACAATGAAAGGACAATCTCAGACATAGCATTTAGCTTCACTTAAGGTCAATTAGTTTGAGGTTTTGCATATTGCAGATGATAGAAGGGAGGTCGCTTCCACTAGTAGAGATGAACAACAAATGAAAGATTCCATCCAGAACTTGATACCAGAAATAGACATAAAGTAGTTGATCAAACGACAAGTGAAGGATGTTCTAGCCCAATCTAAAGGAAGGGAATCAATTTTAAAGAGTAGACCTTACCTCGAGGAATTCAATGCCATACCATAACCCAAGGGTTTTGTGTCAAAAAATTTCAAGACGTTCGATGGGGACGAAAATCTCTGCCAGCTTATAGCCCACTTTAGAGCCAGTTGTTGTAATGCCAGAGGTAATGAAAAACTTTTGTTCTACTAGTTTGTTAGCAGTTTATTAGGGATTGCATTTGATTGGTATGATGAGTTTCCTAATGGATCAGCGAAGATGTTTTTTGAGTTAGAGCACTTATTTTTGAAGAGGTTTGCTGGAATGTAGCTCCATGTAACCATACAAGATCTCACAGTGGAAAGACAAAAGCCCAACAAGACCCTAGTTAACTATATTTTAAAGTGGAGAAACTTGGCCATGAAGTGTAAACCATAACTACAGGAAAAACATACGATATTGATTCTACTGAAAAGCATTCTTGGAACAATAACTTTCATGCTCAAGGAAATCACAATCAAGTAATTTGAGAAACAACTCAGCAAAGTTAGTAGCTTGCAAGAAGAGGTTAAACATATTAAGTCCTAGGAAAGGACTGAGAAGTCAAGAGTAGTAAGCATATTTGAGAAGAAGTTTGAGATGGTGGCCACAGTTGATAAGGTCAAGCACCTGATGAGGATTTAGGCTGATTAGTCTTGTCCGGGTTCCAGTAGCCATCACAACATGATCAGTGCCTCAACAGTAGCAGATTTATCAATATGGCCAATATGGTCAATAGTCATATCAGAGGGGATCATACAGGACAGATGTCGGATAAGTCCCTTCATTTGCAGAGCGGATGAATAGGGTGTATTCTTTCAAGGATAAAGTTTTGCCAAAGAAGTTCTGAAATTTAATGAACAAGTTTGAGTTTAGATTGTCAGAGCCAAGGAAACCAGAAGAGGTTGCTAAGAAGGACTATCCCAACTATTTTTCAAACCACAGACTCCTTGGACACACCATAAAAGGATGTTTCAACGTTAAAGATTGGCTCGAGAGAAATCTCAAACAAGGAAACATAACCATCCCGAAAGAGTGTTTATAAGAACCTAAAATAAGTTCTTTAAATATGATTTTAGTCAAGCTAATCAATTTGATAGATTTGTATTCAGATGAGAGTAGTTGTAGTAAAATTTGGATAAAATCATCCAAGATGATACTTGATTAGATTCAGACTGCATCAATACAAGATGACGTTCAAACTCTATAGCCTGCATAACCAAAGATGGAGATCATGTCAGAGAATTTGCCACAGCCAAAGGGGAAGAAGAATGAGATCGTGCATGAGATGTAGACTGATAGCATCAGGGGTAGGATAGGGTTTGCCTCTTTTATTTAGTTGTTTAAGATTCGGGGGAGAAAAATGCTAACTGTGTATGATTATCTTTTTGTTTTGAATATAATGATTATGATTTTGGCTAAATTTTCACCATCTCTAGTGATAAATTGACAGATCATGACCAATCTAACCTCGATCACAATTCTCAAAATGATCCTCAAATCATATTAAAGTCCAATATACGTGAACGTGAAAGAAAAAGATATCAACAACACCAGTTAAGATAGTTCTAGGAATGAGGATCCAGTCCTGGAGTGTCAAGGAACAACAATTTCTATCAGCCTAGATTTTTTAAATTTAGAAATGACACCAGAAGAGTTGGCTACATTTTCAAGAGAAGAAGAGATTACAAAAATTAAGTTAAGGAGTAGGAATAAATTACACCAGAGGACTGCACCAATTTATAAAGGAAAACAAATAATAACTCAAGAAGAGCCACCTTCGCCTCCGCTAGTGGAAGAGACACGTAATAAAGTAAAAATTGGAGGTCTTTATATTGTGGATTATAACGTACTAGCTCATATTAGGAGGCTACTAGCCAAGTTAAGTGTCTACAATGCTCTGATCCTATCAAAGGAGATGAGGGAGTCTCTGATTAAGGCTTTACTTGACCCAAAAAATTTTCTTAGCTGAGTTGGACAACACATCCTTGTATGAAGTTTGTTCGTTAAAGGAACAACTTGGGTTGAATTTCATAGATGAAGACTTGTTGCTTGACATTACCAATCATAATATACTGCTCTGCATTTCAATCAGCATCAACAGATTTGTGCTTTCCAGTGTCTTGATAGATCTTGGAGCATCACTCAATTTGATGAGTCTACGGACAATAGCGTACTTGGGCATCGATGCTCAGGAACTTACCCCCAATAAAATAATGTTAAGAGGTTTCAACCTGAGAGGGCAAAGAGCACTGAGGTCGATTGCACTACTAATGTAGGTTAGAGAGCAAGTTACAACCGCTAAATTCCATATCATGAATGAAAAAACTTTGTTCAATGCTTTGACCCACTCTAAAAATATTGAGAGTCTAGAGGTCAAGGAAGTCTGGGGTGTTGGTTTGAATTTGATCAAGGTTTATGGTGCTTCTCCTCTTACTAGTTTTCAAACACATGTAAATTTGGAAGACAATGATTCTAATGAATTAATGGAATTACTATGTGGTTAATTTTCTCCTCATATACAAAAATTAATTCAACAGAGTGATGTGCTATAGCAAATACCAAATGATACACTACAAATATTTGAGAAGTTATAAAATGTTAAAGGTTGAACTTTCAACTTGAAAGAGTGTCACATTTTTGGTACAATATGACCGGTCGATAAATAAAAAATTTTGCATGGTTATTACTAGTGAATTATAAAATAATGGCCTTCATGTGGAAGATGATTTTGAGGATTCTCCCATAGATCTTTCTCTGCTAGAGTTTGAAGAAGAGATTAAGTCAATAAAAGATGAGCTGAAGGAAGTTAACCTTGGGACTAAGGAGCAGCCCCAAGCTATCTTCATAAGTTCTCTACCTAGTAAGAAAGAGTCTACAAATTTGATCTAGCTGCTGTCAGAATATAAGGACTTCTTCGCTTGGAGCTATAACAAAATGTCAGGATTATCGTCAAAAGTTACAGTTCATAGGCTTGGAGTGGACAAGAGTAAGACTCCAGTAAAACAAGCTCCCAGAAGAATACATTTTGAAATAAAAAAAACAAGTCATTGTCAAGGTGAAGAAATTAATAAATGCTAACTTTGTGTGAGAAGAGCAATACCCCCACTTGGTTAGCCAAAAATGTGTCAGTTAAGAAGAAGAATGGATAGATTCGGGTATGTGTCTATATCAGAGATTTAAGCAAAGCGAGTCCAAAGGATGAGTTTCCACTACTGATACTAGAGTTGATGGTGGACATAACGTGAGCACATGAGATCTTCTATTTTAGGGATGGATCATCAAGATACAATCAAGTCAAGATGGCTTCAGAAGATGTAGTGCTTACAACCTTCAAAATGTCGATTGGAATTTTCTATTACACAGTGATGCTGTTTGGATTGATAATGCCAGAGCAACATACCAACAAGCTATGATAATGATTTTTGATGACCTCATCCACAACCAGTTAGAGCGTTACGTGGATGATTTGGTTATCAAGTGCACTTAACAAATAAACAACTTTTTGGAATGGAGGATTGTGTTCAAACGATTACGACAATATAATATTAAGATGAATTACTTAACGTGCGCCTTTGACATTACCTTCAATAAATTTATTGGATTCGTTGTTCGTCATTGAGGAATTGATATTGAACTAGATAAGATTAAAGATATCTTAGAAATGCCAACTCCCAAAACCTTGAAATAGTTACCATCTTTTGAAAGTATATTGGCTTACCCGAGACACATTATATTTAATTTGTCAGGTAGGTGTTAGCCCTTTTTGGCATTAATTAAAAAGGATGCTAAATTTATTTGGGAAGAGAAATGCCAACGGCGTTTGAGGATATTAAGCAATACTTAATGACACCTTCTGTTTTGACAACCCCTATACCGGGAAAACCTTTAATACTTTATACTGAGGCCTTAGAGGACTCTCTCGGAGCCCTATTAGCTCAAGTCAATGACGAGCGTAAGGAAAACAAACCCTATTGTTTAAGCTGACGTCTAAGACTGATGAGGGTAAATTTGATTTTCTCTACCCACAAGCATAAACATTACATGCTTTCTTGTAAGGTCACCCTTATTTTGAAAGTTAATTTGTTGCAATGTTAGATAACCTTGACCAACACTTTCTAGAGATTTAGCATGGTGGTCAATGATTTTATTGCAAATCAACATAACTTTTGTACCCTTTTGCACTATCAAAGGACAAATTTTAGCGGATTTGATTGCAGCGCACCCACTTCTAGCTGAATCCCCTATGGATGATGAGTTACCAGACGAGCATATAATACAAGTAGAATGTTCTAGTGCCAGACATTTGGAAATGTGTTTTGATGGTGCTTCATCAGCCAGGAAAGATAAAGGGTTACAAATAGTCATACTAGGCAAAGTAGGGATTTGTCTAATTTTAGTCACACCAGATTAGGGAATGTTATGTATTTTGATGGAGCTTCCTCAGCCAAGAAAGATAAAGGGTCACAAATAGTCATACTTGGCAAAGCAGGGATTGGTCTGATTTTTGCTACACCAAAATAGGGAATGTTATGGTTTTCTTACCACTTGAAAATGACATGCACAAACATTGAGGCCAAGTGAGAAGCTTTGATCACCGGATTGGAGTTCGCAATACCAATGAACATAACAGACATTGTCATCTATTACGATTCACAACTCGTAATTCAGCAAGTTGTTGACAAATACAAAATTCTGAAGCCAAGGTTAGTAGAATATCACCATTACGCATTGAACTTGTTAGAATAGATCCCCAGTGCGACACTGCATGGGATTCCTCAGGGAGATAATGTCCATGCCGATAATTTAGCCAAGCTTACTAAATAATTGGTGTGTTCACTGAAGGATTCCATTGATATTACAGTACAGGGATGTCAAGTTCTGTCAAAGATTGACCTTGATAACTTTTACAAGCTCAAGAAAGAAGAAGAGAATGTAGCTGCAGTACCAAATAATACTGAAGATTGAGTGAGACCATTAATAAAATATTTACAAATAAAAAAATTTTACAAATGATAAGTTAGCAGTGTATCATATCACAAGAAGAGCTATGTCATATGCTTTAGTAGGCAATGTCCTCTACAGAAGGTCATTCGATTAGTTGTGGTAGAGATATATGAGAAGATTTGAAGCATAGGATACTATCAAGGAAGTATGCACTGATTGTGTGGAGCTCACCAATCAGGGCCAAAGGTGAAGACAAAAATTAAAGGACTTGGATACTGCTGGCCAGCGATGTTGATAAATTGCATGGATAGAAACACAAAGTGTCATTTATGTCAAGTGCATGGAGTGGTCTTGAACCAACCTCCAAATTTTCTACACCCAACTGACGCCTCGTGACCATTCGAGTGTTAGGGCACATATATAGTGGGTCCAATAAACCCTCCATCTTTGAAGGGTCATATGTTTATTCTCATAGCTACAAATTACTTCCCTAAGTGGGTAGTGGCAGTGTTCTTATGAGAGGTTACAACGCACCACATTCTTCAATTTTTTAAGAGTGAGTTTGTCTACCATTTTGGTGTTCCACACAGAGTAATTTTGGACAATGGGTGAGTTTTCAAGAGAACCAAGATAAAAAATTTCATCAAATGACATGGGATAGATTGGAGGTACTCTAAGATTTATTATCCCAGAGTGAATGAACTGGTCAAATCCTTTAATAAGATGCTATTACAAATCTTGAAGAAAGTGTTGAAAGAAATAAGAGGGATTGACACAAGAAGTTCTTTGAGGCTTTGTAGATCTATCGGACAATGTTCAGAACTCCTTCTCAGTATACACCATATGAGCTCGTGTATGGGTCTGAGGTCGTACTTATGTTGGAGGATCAGCTACAGTCTGTCAGAGTCGCCATCACCAATCATAACACAGCAGAAGGTAGTGCCAAACTCAGAATTGCAGAATTGGAAAGTCTCAAACTAAAATGATCAGAAGTACAACAAAATCTAGAACTTTATCAAGTGAGGATGGTGCAGGCTCACGAAAAGTTGGTTCGTCCGAGGTTATTCAAAGTTAGTGATCCCGTACTTGGTTGTAGGAGACCTATCCTTGTACACTACAAGATAGGTGGAAAGTTTGAACCAACCTCGGAGGGACCATTTGACGTAAAAAAGGTCTATTCAGGAGAATCTTAGCAGCTAGTGGACTTTTAAGGCCAAAGGCCTATGTTGCCAGTTAATGAACAATATTTTGTAACATACTATGTAGCTTGGCGTTCCCCTAAGTGAATTTTTGGGAATGATATTTGTTCTAAGGAATGGCTATTTTGATAGTGTCTGTGACAAGGTCAAAAAATTTGTAATAAAATTAATTTTAATAAAATGAATATTTGAATTTGTACGTCTAAGCTCTCCACTTTAATTTTGAGTTTTGCTAAATTAAATTAAATTAAATGCTTGCACCTGTATAATCCTAAAACCTACTTAAGAATAATTTTTGATTATTTTTAGTCATTTTGAATTTGTGTGTGGTGATGTTTTCATGTCTTGTGCAAGATAAATTTGGGCTAGAAGCTGATTTTCTCCTTTAAAGATGGCTTAAATCTCGCACTGGATGAAGAAAAGGCAACGAAGGGTGGTGTTGAGAATTTTGAGTTGGACTATAGTCAGGTCAATTTTGAATATGTTGGCCAAATGATGAACATTATTAGCCAATGAGAGACTAATGGGCTACAGTCGTTGCTCAAATATAGTACTAAGGAAGACTAGTCACTGAAAAGGAAGAAAGCAAAAAGGGTACAGTATTTGATGGAAAGGGTCAGCCACTTACAATCAATGGTTACTACGCCTATGAGAGATCTAGTCATTGCTTTTGTAGAGTGAGTTCCTTACGAGCCACTGAGGAGGACACAATACAGAAATGCCAACCGCTGTAAGGATAGCATTTTAGTTTTCTTGAAGAAAAGGCGTGTCAAGGAAGCAGCTACAACTCTCACTTCAATTAATGAGGAAGAATTGTACGATCCAAACTCAAAGGAGCCTTCCACCAGTCTGCCAATCTCTAAGGATGAGCTAGAGTTTCTCATGGAGTCTACACCGTCAGAGTTCCCTAACGAGCTTTTCACAGGATGCCCAATGTGCAATGATGAGATACCCAAACAGACACGATCGATAGGATCATTTGAAGAATGCCTGGAATGTAACGCCCTCCATCTGAAAAGTTACCAGCTGGAGATTCAGGAGTGCACATCACCTAGATGTTGAGCCATACAGACAACAGGTTGCATATTCACCACATTCATGGATTCCTTCAAAAGTTGGGATAGAGGAGCAGCCCTGAAGTTTGCAAATAATTTCCACAATGGAGCTAGAAAGAATGAGCAGGGTCCAGAAGTGAGAATTTGAATAATATAAATAAATCCAAGAAATATTTCTAAATATCCTTGAGGGACTAGAGTTACATACTGAAGTATGCTTAGAGAATGATGAAAGAAGGTTCCTCGTCAATTTTTTTTACTAAGGGATAGAGGCTGAGCCAGTTTTTTGAAGAGAAAGACGTATCCCGAGCTACAAAAGTGGATGCATGGAAAGCCATGATCACTATTTTGTGTGGATGCTATTATAACTTTGTTAAGGACATGCAAGGGAACTCTCGTATCTTTTTGAGATGTTAAGAGGTGGATCTTATGCCATGCAGAATAAAGAGGATGATCAAAAGGATAGTGAGGTGGAGTATACTACTAACATATTGCATTTCACGTACCTACATTATCAATACCTATGAAGAAGGAGACTGCATACCTCCCCACATCAATCATCATGACTTCATCAGACCATTCTATAGTTTCATTTATGAGCAAAATCAACATCTTATTTGGGAAGTAGATAGATATCTTAGGTACTGGAGAGTTCCAAGGATCAGTTGAGATTCCACTCTCAGTCAGAACAATATTCATTTTAAAATGAAATGGAGCAGACTCGGCCAAGCATTGTATCTCTGGAGTGTCATTCCGCAGAGTCTCAACCACCTTTTAAAGAATGGACAACAATAAAATATCGTATGGATTCCAGCCATATATAGAGTTGGAGGAGCTATGCCCGTATGAGCTATTAGATAGTTGTACCTCTAAGTATATGTGAAAGGATTCTTTTCCCGAAGTGTGGCTTAGAAGGTTAGCCTGATGACAAGCTTGCCTTAGAGGACAAAAGGATAGTTGTCATTGCGTCAGAGCAGAAGAGAATTGATATATAATACTACAGTTTCTACATGGATGTACTCAACATGTTGTTTTGGATAGTTTCAGCATATGATCCGTTGTACTACATGTTTGAAGCAAATTAACAATTTTTATTTGGATTTCAGCATATGTTGTTGACTTATCCCTTTTGTACAATTGATAAAAGCCATGGGACCATATGTTGGCCCTAAAATTTAATGAACAAAGAATAATAGAAAAGAAATCTAACAGTAAATGAAAATTAAAATTTAAAATTAAAGGAAAATAAAAGGAAATGAAATTTGACAATCTTAACAAAAATGAAAATGATAAAAATGGTAAACGAATTCTCCATGTTTTTCACACACTCTGTGTACTTCACAAACTTTGCACTCCGCTTCTCTCTCACATCCCGCGTTCCTGCATGAATTCCCATAACCCACACCTTGCACAAGTTCCACATGTCTTCAAATCCTTTTCACAAGGTCTCACACTCATCGCAAGATTCCACAAATTTTCCACAATCTCCACACTTCATAAAATCCTCCACGATCTCCCCATCTTAACACTCAAAATAGACCTCCATTCTAATCCCTCAGGATAGGCCTCCATCCTACACTCATCTCAGTACTGGGAATAGACCTCCATTCTACTCCCTTGGAACAAGCCTCTATCCTACTCCCATCACAGCTCAGGATAAACCTCTGTTCTACTCCCTCAAGATTGGCCTCCATCCTATTCCCATATTAACACTCGTGATAGACCTCCGTTCTACTTCCTCGAGATAGGCCTCCATGACACTCCCATGTCTGAAATTAGGATAGACCTCCATTCCATTACCTCAGGAAAGGCCTCATCCTACTTCCATCTTAACTCTTGGGATAGACCTCTATTATACTCCCTCGGGATAGGCCTCCCTCCTACTCCCATCTTGGCACTTGGGATAGACCTCCATTTTATTACTTCGAGATAGGCCTCCATCCTACTCCCATTTCAGCACTCGGGATATACCTCTGTTCTACTCCGTTGGGATAAGCCTCGATCCTACTCCCATTTCAGCACTTAAGTTAGACCTCTATTGTAATCCCTCGGGATAGTCCTCCATCCAACTCCCATCTCAGCACTAAGGATAAACCTTCGTTACTCTACTTTTTTAGGATATGCCTCCATCCTACGCCCATCTCAACACTTGGGATAGACCTCTGTTCTACTCCCTCGGGATGGGCCTCTGTCCTACTCCCATCTCAGCACTTGGGATAGACCTCCATTCTACTCTCTCGGGATAGACCTCCATCCTATGCCCATCTTAGCACATGGGATAGACCTCTATTTTATTCCCTCGGGATAGGCCTCTATCCTACTCCCATTTCAGTACTCGGGTTAGGCCTCTGTACTACCCCCTTTCGGCCACCTCTTAAGTTATATGTGAGTCCCCGAGCTTTCCTTCCTAATGTTACACCCTTCACTACCTCTTGAGTTGGATGTGAGTCCTAGAGCTTTCCTTCTCAATGTAGCCAATTTAAAATTCCCTTTCACCACCTCTTGGGTTGGATGCGAGTCCCTATGACTTCCATCTTGACCCAGTCTCTCTACACATTCTTAATTTGCAATATTTTTCTTAAAATGAAAATCAAATTAAATTACATTTTATCTAAAGTTAAAATGAATCTAAAATTAAAATGAAGTGAAGTCAAATCAAATTGAATAGATTCTTTGTCGTGACTGTCACTATCCTTGACGATTGTCTCCAAAAATCCACCTTTCGATCCCTAGGGGGAGTTCCTGTCTACTCTCTAGTGAACAGGGACTTTGTTCTCTACTCTGAACATGATTGATTAAGTAGTTGTGCTGGTTTGTTGATCTCTTCAGTCAAAACCAATAAGTGCGATGTTCTTGCCGGACACACCACACATATTAGGGGTCCATTAGTTGACGTCACTTTTGGTTGAGGTCTAGTCTCTTTTGCATAGAAGCCTAAGATCCAGCCATACGACATTCCTGTTGCCTATGCTAGAGGAATTTTCATGGAACCCTCACAATTAGAAATTCCATATGCTTTTTTGCTCATCTTGGAGTTCCACATGCATGTAGAACTAGTAAGGGGGAGTTCATGAAGAGTCCCCACAGGACTGTCTGGCCTTAGGGTTAACCTTAGGTTGTGTGGCTTTGGTCAGTCTTACAAATACACTTGAAACTCTTACTCTCATTTACAACCTCAATCCTAACCTACTCATACTTCGCCTAGTTCCCCCATTCTGTTGAAAACTCATGTGGATGGTCACCCAAACCTGTAGCCCTAGGTTAGTGTTTGGATAAGACCAACATATGGAGGATCCAAAATGAGATTTCTTTGGTCTCATGGTACCATCAAGGCAATTCTGTGATTAACCTGCTCATTGAACCCTAATTCTACCCAATTATCGAATTTTGGTCTTTTGCCCCCAAACTATCTAAAAATTACCAAATTGCCCTTGAAATAATAAAATGTTAAAAATTATCTAAATTACCTAATTTACCTCAAAATCATCTCAAACCACTTTGAACCACTCAAATTGTCCAAAACATCCAAAAATTCCCAAACTTTTTCAAAAATACCCCTATAATTGCCATAATATGTAAATGTTTAGAAATGTTCCTAATTGTTCCTTTATCACTTAGGACCCTTTAAAGTATTTTTTTTCTATTTTTTCTAATTTAGTTATGTATTTGTAATTTTTAAAAGTGTATTTTTCCTAATTTTACATTAAAATAATTATAATAAATACAATAAAAATCATCAAAATGAAAATTTTGTTTCTCCGTGTNTTTATGTATTTTTAATTGTTAAAAGTGTATTTTTTCTAATTTTACATTAAAATAATTATAATAAATACAATAAAAATCATCAAAATGAAAATTTTGTTTCTCCGTGTTCCTTGAACTTAGAGAGACTTTAATTAAAAGTAATTTTTGAAATTAAATTATTTTAATTATTTAATTAATCAATAAAATCAATAAATAATTATAACAATTAAAATATAATTTGAGAAATGATGAAATTTTGTCCAAATGGTCCTTTGACCTAGGTAAACCTCCAAAAATTTTCGTGTGAACAAAAAATTTACGTTAATTAGTTAAATAAATTATTATTGATAATCCAATTTTTTGAGTTAAAATAATTATAAAAATTAAATAAAAAATAAAAAAAATCACTATTCCTCCTATGATTTTTCAATTGAGACTTTTGTGGGGTACCATGAAAATTTCAAAGTCATTTGAATTCAATTTAATGAGTTATGAAGTGGAGAGGCCCTAGAGGGAAAATGGTAAGTTTGGAATTTAGATGCACTAATTAAATTTAAGGCTATAAAAAAGGAGTAAATGGGTTTTTTTTATCATAATAAACCCTTTTGTATGTTTGAAACATAATGTGTTAAGAGGTGGAAACCAATTTGCACCTTTCCATGATAAGGGTAAAATTGTAATTTTGTTAACTATTATGACTCAGAGGTTATCCTAACTGGATGATCCTAGAGTAGTGGGCTTAAGTTAAGAAGATAATAATCCACTAATTTGAAGCCCCTAGTTGGTGATAAGCATGATTTTAATGAAGATTGAATTACATTTCAGTTAAACATTTTGATTATTACTGATTTATCCTGAAATTGAATTTAAGGTCTTAGTAGTGAGCTAGGCTTTATTTAAACTTATTTAATGAGATTTTTAAAAGAGAAAAATGATTGAGTATGGAAACTTTTAAACACTAGAAGCCTAACTTTAGTGGTTGATATTAGATCCTTAATGACTTGAGTTTTCCCTCAAGGGCACCCACTCACATAACTCTTAAGTAAAATATCAAGTGATTGTCAGAGTACCCTAATCTTGGGATGATTGAAATATTAATGTTCACTGAGCATAAAGTATATTACTTCATTGAAATTAAATTTAAATTNAGGAAAAAAACAAGCACGGCTGTTCATTCATTTGGACTTGGGGTTCATCGTTCTAGTGTTAAGAAAGATATTTGGATTTAAATAAGACCATATTTTGAGTCATTTCTAAGCTACATTTAATGTAAGGTATGGAGATGTGTGGATAGTTGAGTGGGGAATGGGGAAGCAGCCTTTGTGGAGTAGGTTTATCCTTTTTTTTATTTCTTTTAATGGTTGCGTGAAATGAAAACTAATGTTATTAAATAACTTTAATAGAAAAGTCTTAAATGTTTGCGATGAACAAACTTTGATTCGCCAAGGGGGCAATGGCTTTCATTCTTTAATTGGCCTTGAGAAGTTCAAAAGAAAATCAAACCGTTACAATGATCAATGCATAAGAAATAAGTTGAAATTGCACAAAATACTGATAATCCTGGCCAACAATAAAAGGGGGAAAAAAACTTCATTTAGCCCCACGGGTGAGAAGTCTTCAAGGATGCAAAACAATTAGCCTTCAGGTTCATAGAATGCTTTCAAGAACAACATGAGCTTTAACATTATCGAAGTAGCATAAAAGGCAATACAATGAATATGATTAAAATTAGATATTATAAAATAAAATAAATGTTTAGGGGTGGTAGGTAGTGAGAACTCAATATATAGAAGAAGGAAATTATAATCTTCTCATGTGATGGCTAGTTTTTTTCAAATCACTAGAGACTATTTTTTCTACACTCGATGATGTTCTCCTCCTCTTGTGAGTGAGTAACCCTCTTGCCTTGGCTTAATAAGGGCTCTTATGTATCCCTCCATCTTTGGTTAAAGAGTTTGCATGCTCGTTATCTCTTCCGCTTTCCTCTTTCTTCCTTTTCCTTCTACAATGATGTGCATAAATCACTTTTACTGTGTGAAATTGCATTCCTTGACCTTTTATACATCCCTACTCATATGGATGTGAACTTAATATACATATGTTCATTTTTCTCTCTTTAATATTTTCTTCCCTCTTCTTTTATCATTGGGAAAGTATCCTAGTTTCAATCCCTAAACGCCAAAAATTTTCAACTTTCTCATAAACAAATTCGAAGACAATCTTTCTATTGAAAGAATTTGCTTTCCGTTTAATATGATAAAAATAAAATCGATCCTATGTGGAATATCAGGGAGACGAAGTTTTTTACTTAGATTTTGATCTTAACGCTGGCGAGAATAAATAGAAGCAAGTACTTAATTGTTATGTGGTTGGAAAAAAAAATAAATAACTTTTTATAGTTTTCTAATGAAAACCATTAAAAAGAAATGGAATGTTAATGGTATTTGAATTAATCGTATTGATTATGGATTTCTTCCATTTTAAATATTTATCTCATGAGGACAGTGGGATGGTTTAGAATGGTTGTCCATTCTTTTTCTTAGGCAAGTTATTCTTTTTTATGAAATTATCATAGACTTTTTGGGTTATTTTAAGATGATTATGCTAAAAATATTGTTGGATTGAATTGACAAATTACCCCCTTTAAATGTTAGAGTGAGCATGGATTATTACTAGTTACTAGTCTTGTAATTTCATAGCTATAGATATCTTGACCAACAAAAAGTCTCACCTTTCATGTTCTATTGTCAAGAAAATCCATCTTTTACTTTTTGTAATTATATTCTTATTACTCTCAATGATTTGATGTTTAGTTAGGAGGCCATTTATAATTGGAACTTAAATTTTATCATGATGTTTCACTTTTATATGTAATAGGAATACTTTTAAAAAATACTTACTATTTGGCAGTTTCTTATCAGAGGGGTTAAAGTAAGAGAAGAAGTGGAATTCAAGTTGTAACTAGATATCCTAAATTTTTTTTTATTATCCTAAACTCTCAACTACCTCTATGGCCTCCATTTCATCTTATTTATATGGCATGTGCTAAAGTAAAAAGCATTTACTTGGGACATGTATATAGAGTTGCACTATAAAAATATTTGGTTTCACCTCTTAACTAATTAGAGTACTCATCCATTTTGCCTTAATATCCAATTTTATATTGTTGCAATATCCACTTTAAACTCATCAAGCTTTAAGGCATTTACTTCTCATGCAACTACTTATGACTTAATGATTTCCCCTTTTCATTCTACTAGGTTTGATCTCTCTTATTATATGATCATTGTCCCATCACTATTAATTTCTATAGTCAAACCATCATAAATAATGAAATATTTTTAAGAAATTAAGGAAATGTTATGCTGTCAAGGTTGATTGTGGTTCTAATTTGTCTACATAGATCAGATTTTTGTACTCTGCAGAAAGCTAAGAGAGGACAAAGATTCTCCCAAAAGCGTTACTAGAAATAAGGTTCTTAAATTTTATCTATTGACTTCTTCATTTCATAAAGGTCAAGCAACAATTCTCACTTCAGAATAATCCTTACAATTTTTGCCTTGATATGAATAAAAAACTATAGCAAATAAATGAGAAAAAATTATATAATTTGAGAGTCAGTAGATCAAGAAAATATTTAGTTAGCAAGGTTTTTAAGGGAGATGAGTTGCTGTAACTTTTTTATAGCTTTGTCTAACAAAGGAAAACATCAACTCTGTAAGTTAGTTATACATCATAGATGGGATTGTATTTAACCAATTCAATTTTTTTATGGTGGTTATCAAATAATCATTTTCTGAGCTATATTATCAAAAGGATCAATTGTCAATTAATGCTTCTTTTTTATCTTTATTACCTCATTTACATCATTGACCATACATCTTGTCTTTCATGTTTTAAATGAACAATTATATGAGGTTTTAAGATCATCAAAGTAGTTAAATATTTTAGCACATATTGATTTAGTGGAAAGTTTAAAATCACTATCATCTAGATATTATAAGGAATCAAATTCTTATGATTGTTTAATTTTCTTATAGTCCAAGATAATTTTGTATACATCTAAACACAATCTCATTATCTTTATTCTAAGGAAAACACATGAAATAATATTGTTAGAATTTTTTCCAATCTCATTATACAATAAATTCTAAGAAAAATTTCCAACGAATTTTGTTAATAGACTCAATAATGCTCCAAAAGCTTCATCCACAGGCTAGGTTCATAAACGACAAGGCTTTTGTAGATAATATTTATCTTATTTATGAAAGCACTCATAATTGCTGGTCTCTTACCTTAAATAAAATTTTTTGTGTTAAAATATTTCTTAAGAAGTCATTTGACATTGCTAAGAGATTCCATATTTTAAGAAGAACACTCCTTCAAAAAAACATTTTCTTAATAATTATCCAACCAAGTCTATGTATGCCTCAATTATATGCCCTTCTTTATTATTATTAATGGTGATTTGTATATCCTTTTTATACCTTCTAAGAGGTGAGATAATAATATCTACTTTGTTTTTTACAGTTTATCTTTTACTTGTATATCTTCTTCTATCTTTAATATTTAAAATTCGTAAGGTTTATTTTTCATCACATTTATCGTGGACATTATTTCATTTCTCATCTCAATTTTTGTCGTGATTTTGGAAGTATAAGTTAACTAAATCTATTTACATGTCATAATTAAAGAAAATCTCTCTATTAAACAAGCATATAAGCTTGTAAGTAATAGTTTCTAAAACTAAATTATGTCAAAGTTGTCTTCATAAAATAGCCCTTTTGCAATTGTTTAGAGATAAATTGTGATAGACTTTCTTTTTTGAGGTTTGGTCTTTTATTGATGTCTTTAAAAATTGTTGTTAAATTTCCTCATCCAAATTTATAAGTTAAACAGGGTGCCTGTTGGATGGATGAAGAAAAGAAGATGTACATTAGGTACATTTTAATACATGTCATCATTTATATATTTTTTAGACTTCTATTAGGTTTACACAATATATATAACTAAAAATAATTCAAAATTTTCTAAAATTATATTATATTTTTTTTCAATGGTGTGGAGTTTTTATGAAAATCTATATTTTTTTTATTCCGTTAAACTGCTCTCACTAAAGACAAATGTTAAACATGACTCACCTCTAATTTAACAATAAGGGTTAATTTTAATATAAGATTTCATGAATATTTTGGAATACTTCACATTCTTTTTGAATTAGTACTGTGAGTCAAACAGTTCATTATGGACTATACATTTCAATTGGGTTTCTCTATTAGAGTTAACTCCATTTTGTGATGAAAAAATTCTGGGATGGACTATCATGCATTACTGTTAAGGGAATTGATATATTCACTATCAAAAAATTATTTATTTCTCATAGACTAATCCTCCAAGAAATAGAATTATTCCACCAAAATGTACTTTTTCTACAAAGTACTAACATATTAATAGTCACCTAAATAACTCTAACATGAACTACATTTTCTTTGTTGGAAGCCACCATATTTAAGTTTTGATAGATTTTCGATGGAACATCCTCCTGAAGAGTTATGACTAAATTACATGATGCAGAACCTGTCAGATGATGAAGATATTTAATAGATATCTAGTTTATGGATAATCAACATAAAATACAATATATGTCTACTATAATCGGTTGAATTCTTGGCAAAATTTTCTTCAAGTTTGGAGCACAAGGAGAAACCAATTGATATTTTTGTTGGCTCGACCCAGTATCTTCATTACCCACAGCCAAGTTGTTGAAAAACTTATAGAAAAAACAAAAAAATCAAAATAAAGAATATTTCTAAGAAGAATATCTACACTATAATTACAAAAAAAAATGTATTGCGTCTATCTACATTAATTCTTAGAACCATGTCATACCAAATAAATAAAATCGTAATAAATATAAAAAGAAATATAATTAATGAATGATGCATAAAAAGAACATTCAGTGCATAATTGTCTCCAAAAAATATGTAAGTACCATTTATACTTGTTCTTTTCATCCTAACCCTCTTCCTCTTTCTCCTCTTACTCCACTATTACTTGCTTTCCTCAATAGCATGCATCCTATCACATATTCTCTATCCTCACCTCCATCTCAGCTAGTTAAACTTTCATTTGAGTGGTTGTTGACCTCACTTTTTGTTGAGGTTCAGTTTCTCCTACATAGTAGCCTAAGGTCAATCCATATGACTTTCCTATTGACTACTCTTAGAAAACTAGACAAGGAACCCTCACCATTAGAAATTTTAAACTCTTCTCTACTCAACTTGAAGTTCCACATATTGGTCCTAACCTCTCGTACTTAGTAGGTGGGGTCATTTCTAGGGAACTCAAGATGAGTCACCCTTAGGATTGCTTGACCTTAGGGTTGTCCCTGGGTGTTGGTCTAGGGCTAAGGCACTCACTTGCAATCACTTGCATTCACAATCACTTACTACCCTAAACCCAGAACTTCTAGGCTTTGGTCCCTTAATACTTTTTGGAGACTCGTGTAGGTGGTTTCTTAAACCCATTAGCCTTAGGCTAGTGTTTACCTAAGACCACTACATAGAGGACCCAAAATGGGGTTTCCATTTAATCATGGCTTATTTATGGTGGTTGACAATCTAACTCTATCAAGATACCCAACCTACCCTATTGCCCTTAAATTCCCCTGAATTACCCAAATACTCTTAGGACCCCAAATTTGGCCAAAATCTCCAAATCTAGCAAAAATACCCAAACTTGTTCAAAAATCATTTCAAACACCATGAAAACACCCAAATTACCCAAACTCCCCAAATTGGCCTGTCGGCACTATTTTTGGTGTGGGGTTTGCCCGTAAGAAGCTGTCGATCATCGGAGTTGAAATCCCGTTGCCCGCTTCGGAAGGACATTTAAAAAAAAATTTTAATTTTGAAAAAGATGAAGTCAAACTGACCCCATAATTTTCATAGTTTA
>JXCR01081905.1:32813-52499 GCA_002079205.1 Phalaenopsis hybrid cultivar
TTATGTTAAATAGGGGAATTTGTCGGCCAATACATTGGTTTCGCAGACCAAACGGATGTCATAACTTTCTTTAGTTTATTTGATCGAGCCTCACCCTCAATTCTTGTGTTCATCCTTCGGGATAGATATAAAATTTGAGGTAAAGCGCTCTTTCATTTAAACTATGAAAATTATGAGGTCAGTTTGACTTCATCTTTTTCAAAAATAAAAATTTTTAAAGCGTCCTTCCGAAGCGGGCAACGGGATTTCAATTCTGATGACCGACAGCTTCTTACGGGTAAACCCCACACCAAAAATAGTGTCGACACATACTTTCAAAATTAAATAACATTTTCAAAACAAGAATAACATAACATTACATAACACACTCTCTTGAATTTATGGGAGGCCTTCGGATGAGGTAACCCACCATTGCTTACAAAATTTCCCTAGTTTAAATGAGTTTAACAACTTGATTAAACTAAGTAAATTCAAGAGAAAATAATGGTACCAGAATAAGGAAATTGTGGGATCCCAATTGATGTCACTCTAATAAAATTTTACCCCTTCATAATGCTTGAACAATAACAATAAAACTTGTCACATAAACATACATAGTAAAACCTTTTGAACCTCTAGACCTTAGGGTTGCTACTTCGATGAGGAGCTTGGAGCTAACTCAGTGGGCAACACAATAAGGATGTAAAGAAGAATAACTTCAGAGAGCAAGCAGATCTATGACAACAATCTTTTCCTTAGAACTAAATAACAAGTCATATGATTTTAAGGTTGTTTTCCTACTGCTACATAAATCCCCACCTTATCTTTAGGCCTTTAATTGTGCAATTAAACCTTAAATTGCCATAGGATCTAAGGTTTTCATTTGTTATGACATAAACAATTCTATCTTCTTAGATATTTGTATTACCGTGTCATGCAAATGTAGGCCCTAATTAATAAAATTAGTAGGATGAAATAATTAATAATTTTTGTATGAAACCAAAGCCTAACTATAGGATAGTTTGGAAAGTTACAAAGGTTCTCCTTAGGATTTGTGGCATCCTTTAGTTTTCTTGCTTTGGATTCCTTAATAACTATTCCAAATTTGAGCTTTGACCATTTGACACACCCTTGTCTGACCTTTGAAAATTCTTACCCTTTGAGATTTTTCAAGGTAATATTTTTCAATCTAAATTGAATGTTTTCTTAGACGATTTCAATTGTCTAAAATGTAATTAACTATAGTGGTTTGCTCTTATAGGAAACTTTAAAATCCAGCTTAATATAAACCCTGTCTAATTTTTCATATTAGATAGGGAAACTTATCGACCAACATAAAGGTTTCACAGACTAAAACAAATGTCATGAACCCTTTAGCATATTTAGTCGAGCCTCAAGGATAAGTGATATTTCAATTATTTGGTATAGATCTGTCACTTATAGTGTTGTGCTCCTTTATTTAAATAATGTTTATATATATATATGTATATATATATATATATATATATATATCTTATATTAAATAAAATATCTTTTTCCCAAAAAGGTGTTTGACATGAGTATGGTTGGGTTTCATCATAGAACACTGCTTCTATTTATAACAAATGCTATGCAAACTGGTAAGGCTCATTCAGATATCAACATATGTGACCTGCACATCCTAACTTTCTGAGGGTCTCCAAAATATAGAATGATATTCAACGCGTCATAACCCTTGGATTAAACTTTGGATTCTACATAAGAGAGTAAGGAAGGACCTAATGGTGTGCAATTGGATCTGCTCTGGTGACACTTTTAGTCAGATTGAAAAAGCTAAATTAGAAATTGGAAACCTAGAGAAAGCAATTTAATTGGGGTTGACTAAGGAAGATGCTATCTTTGAAGCTAATGAGAATTTACTAATTGTTTCCTCCTTAGAAGAGATGTTACTTAAACAGAATGCTGCAGCTATCTAACCTTTTGGATGGAGACAGAAATGCTAGGTACTATCATGCTTGTATCAATTTTAAAAAGAAATGCATGCAATCTACAAAATTCATACTAATAATGTTGAGTGGCTTTCTAGCTTTGCTGAGATTGCTGAAGGTGCTTTGAAGAAGTTTAAGAATCTACTAAGGTTGTCAATCTCACTTTTGTCCCTTCTGAGGAAGAGATATGAAATGCTCTTTTCTCTATTGATCCTAGGAAGGTTGTAGGCCCAATTGGCTCCACCTCTAATTTCTATAAAAAACTTTGGCATATTCTAAAAGTAGATGTTATCATGGCTACAACCTCTTCCAAGGCCTAGATCCACCTCTAATTTAGAGCCTCTTCTAAGACCTAGACCCTCCTATATATTTCTATTGTTCCTACATTGTTCTCATCCCTAAAACATTTGATAGAAGTAGATGGGAACATTTTAGACCCATTAGTCTGACTGGTGTGATTAACAAAGTATTTAGCAATATCCTTGTTAGCAGGGTACAACCTCTACGACCAAATTAAATATCTTCTAGTCAATTAACCTTTATAAAATTTAGGAGTATTGCAAATAATGTTCTTTTTGCACAAGAATTGCTTCAGGACCTATATAAACCATGTTGGGGAGGCAATCTGAACTATAAGTTGGATCTCATGAAAGCATATGTCAGCATCAGCTAGGAATTCATCATCCAAACTTTGCTAGCTAGAGGCTTTCATGCTGACTTCTGCAATCTGATTATTAGCTGGCTGAGGAACAATCACATTCAATCTTCATTAAGGGCTAGTCAAATGGGTTTTTTCATACTACTAGAGGTCTAAACCAAGGAACCTCTCTGATGTAAATGATATCATGGATGACAATGACACGACTTCAAGAGAAGATTTAAGGCAAGTTCCATGTGTGCCAATTACTAGATATCGTGCAAAGAGGTTCAAAGAAGCTCTTAATGGATTACAATGACATGGCTTGGACTCATGCAAATTCATGGGGATATAAGGATAAAGATCCAAAAATATTTGTCAACTTATTCCACGACAAAGGATAAAGGAGTTATATTATTATGGTTGTATATTTTGTATTTTTATTGAGGTTTAATAATGGCATGCATGGCGACTTGATGTAGTCTTTCATTTGTTTTAGAAGATATTTTATGTTCTCTTTTGTTTGATTGTAAGCTTTAGCTTATATATATGGCTTACTTCAAATGAGAAAGGGACTTCTGATTCTTGCCTCAAAAAACATGCATTTGGGTTGTCTCCCATGGTTTCCTTAGGATTCTAGCAAAACTCCAGGCCATCGCCTAAGGAGTTATTTCCCAACTTATCAAGGAGATTTCCACGCCGTTTGTGGCGTCTTCCATTGTACCAAGGTTCTTTCCTCACGTCAAGCATAGGGTTGCAGTCTTATACCAACATTCTTGTTAACATTGAGCATTGAGTCAAGGTTTACCTCCGTCCATCCATTTTACCGCAGGTTCTACATATAATTCAGTTTGTTCCAGCCTTGGGATAATTTAAGTTTTTTGTTTCTTGCATGTCATTATGATTTACATCAATTATTTTTGGTTTAGGCATAGCACATCTGATTTTATAATAAGAACATCATTCCCCACGATCCTCTCTTCAATATATGCACATGAGTTTGGTGTCAAAGCCTCATGGTTCTTGAAAACATAATTTTCTTCTTGGGCTTTTGTGTTCTTGTTGGTTGTTTCTTTTTTTTAGGTAATTAATGAGATTAGTTGTTTTCTTGTTTCTTATGTCAAATTTTTCGTCTATGTCCAATTTTTACTAAGTAATCTAATTTGTAATTTCATTTCGTAATTAATTGTTCAATTAGCTACTTTCATAATTATTCATAATTAATTGTTCAATTAGCTACTTTCATAATTATTCATAATTGTGTTCTTATTTATATTCACATAGTTATTGCTCATGCAATTTTACTCATTATTATTCATATCAGTTGTTCTATTTATTATCCAAATTGTCCAAATCAGTGTTCATGTTTTTGTTCAAATCATCTACTTCTTGATATTCTTTATGATAAATATTGTTCTTGATGTGAACTTTTTATTTTCATTTCTTATTATTTTTGTTTCTTGAAATACAAATCATCTTGATATGATCTTGTTATGTTAATTTCTTATTATTTTTATTTGTTTGATGATATTCTTGTTGTTCTTGATATCATTTCTTGTTCTTGATATGATTGTCAAATTCATTTTAGTAGTGCTTTTGTTTTGATTCAAGATATCAAATTTATATTTCATTATCATCATCCTAATGTTTTGCTTATCGTTTTAGATTTTTCTTATTTGTAGTAATTTAGAATTTGATTTGAGTTAATAATTTCGAATTCTTGCTCAGCTACCTTCATTGTAAGTCCCTAATCATGTCCCAAACAAATTTTGAAGAATAGAAAAGGCAACCTGTCATTCCTAATATCCATTTTTAAGCATTGGCAGGGGAGATGAGAAGAAAGATGAGGGTTGAGTTAGAGAAAATTCATGAAAGATTGGAATAGGTAGAGGGAGAAATCTAATAAAGACATCCACGAAATGTTTCCATTAAGCAAAAAGAGAGAGTTCCACCGAGAAGAGTGAGAGAGGAGGATGAAGAATATTATGAGGCTGGATTTGATGAAGAGAGTGATAGGGATTTATTTGTTGGGAGGAGGCATTATGGTGGACAAGCTAGAGACATTAAGAATTGAGACGATAAAATCTTGATAGGTATTAAGATGTGCATTCCTTCTTTTCAAGGCCAAAACAATCCTAAAGCCTATCTTGAATGGGAGAAGAAGATGGAATTAGTGTTCGACTGCCACAACTATTCTGAAATAAAGAAGGTGAATTTGACTGCCATTGAATTTAATGATTATGCTATTGTTTGGTGGGATCAATTAATGTTGAGTAGAAGGTGAAATCGTGAATTTACCATAGAAACATGGGAAGAAATGAAAGTTGTTATGAGGAAGCGATTTGTGCCAAGTCATTACTATCGAGAGTTGTATCAGAAGTTACAAAGGCTGAGGCAAGGTAATCAAAGTGTGGAAGATTACTATAAAGAGATGGAGATTGCTATGATTCGGCCCAATGTATAGGAGGACTGAGAAGCTACTATGGCTAGATTCTTAAATGGTTTAAACCCATAAATCCAAGATAGAGTGGAAATGCAACATTATGTGGAGTTGGAGGACATGTTACATGTAGCCATCACGGTAGAACAACAACTCAAGAGGAGGGGTGGCTCACAATTTTCAACTAGTGTGGCTTCTTCATGGAAGCCAAATTTTTAGAAAAAAGAGGACAAACCAATTACAAAGTCCAAACCCGAGCCAAGGCAAGAAAATAATCAACCAAGGAGCTCAAGCGAAAATTGACCCTTCCACTTCTAGAAATCGATACATTAAATGTTTTAAATGTCAAGGCAGGGGTCATATAACCAACCAATGTCCTAAAAAAATAATCATGGTGATAAGGGACAAAGAAGAGATTGAGACTGATGAAGAATTAGAAATTGACTCTATACCACCAATAGAGGACATTGAATGTGAAGAATAAGCGATCACGGGACAATTGTTAGTCACAAGAAGGGCTTTAAGTGTGCAGACCAAGGTTGATGAGGGAATTTAAAGAGAAAACATTTCTCACACTAGGCGTCATGTACAAAATAAGGTAGGTAGTTTGATCATTGATGGAGGAATCTGTACTAATGCTGCTAGCACTATTTTGGTTGAACAACTAAGATTTCCAACCATCAAGCATTCCCGGACTTACAAGTTGCAATGGTTAAATGATAGTGGCGAGGTGATGTTGAAAAAGTAAGTTTTGGTGTCATTTCACATTGGAAAATATGAAGATGAAGTCTTATGTGATGTAGTACCATTGCAAGAAGGCCATTTGTTACTAGCCCGACCATGAGAATTTGACTAATGAGTTAAACATGATGGTTTCACTAATAAATACTCATTTGAAGTCAATGATAGAATTATCACTCTTCTTCTAATGACACAATTGGAGGTCTAAGAGGATCAAGTGAGATTGCAAAATGATTATTGTCAAACAAAAAGGAGTGATCAACATAAAGAGGCTGGCCCAAATGAGAAAAAGGAAGAAATGGAACAAGCAGCCATTAAGAGAAACGAAGAAAGAAAACAAAAGAATTTTTATGCAAAGGAAAGTGAGATTAAGATTGCATTATTTTTAAACCAACCAATGATTGTACTTCTTTACAAAGAGGCATTCTTAAGCACTAATGAGTGTGACAATACTTTGTCTAGTTCTATTATTTCTCTTTTACATAAGTTTCAAGATGTCTTTCCTGAGGATATTCCACTTGGTTTACCACCCATTTGAGGGATTGAGCATCAAATTAATTTTATACCAGGAGCCACCATTCCAAACCATCCAGCCTATAGAAGCAATCACGAGGAGACAAAAGAGTTACAAAGCCAGGTTGGGGAACTAATAGAGAAGGGGTACGTGAGAGATAGCATGAGTCAATGTGTCGTTCCGGTAATTATAGTTCCTAAGAAGAATTGGTCTTGGAGAATGTGTGTGGATTTTTGAGCCATTAACAATATTACAATAAAGTATAGACACCCTATTCCTCACTTAGATGATATGCTAGATGAGTTACATAGATCTTGTGTGTTTTCTAAGATTGATTTAAAAAGTGGATATCATCAGATTAGGATGAAAGTAGGTGATGAGTGGAAAACTACTTTTAAGACAAAATATGGTTTTTATGAATGGTTAGTTATGCCTTTTGGTTTGACTAATGCACCTAGTACTTTCATGAGACTAATGAACCATGTTTTGCGAGCTTTTATTGGAAAATTTATTGTGGTCTATTTTGATGATATTCTGATCTATAACAAAAGCTTGAAGGATCATGTTGAAAATTTAAAACTTGTTTTAGATGTTTTGAAAAAATAAAAGTTATTTGGTAACTTGGAAAAGTGTACCTTTTGAACCAATAAACTTTGTTTCTCAGTATTTGTCGTGAGTGCACAAGGTACACAGGTTGATGAAGAAAAGGTGCATGCTATACATACATGTGTGGCCTAGTCCCATTAGTATAAGAAATGTCGTAGTTTTCATGGACTTGCTAGTTTCTTCTGATGATCTGTGAAATACTTTAGTAGCATAGTTGCACCACTCATTGAATTAATTAAGAAGAACATTGGGTTCAAGTGGGGAGAAGCACAGGAAAAGGCATTTCAATTGATCAAGGAAAAACTTACCCATGCCCCTATTTTGACTATACCTGATTTTCCTAAAACTTTTGAAATTGAATGTGATGCTTCTAGTATTGCAGATTTGTTCTTTAGGGAGATTATAATATTCATTGGTATGCCTAGAACAATTATTTCTGATAGAGATCCTATGTTCTTGAGTTACTTTTGGAAGACCTTTTGGTGTAAGTTAGGAACCAAATTGTTGTTTTCTACTACTTGTCACCCACAAACCGTAGTAACTGAAGTAGTAAACATAACTTTTTGTAATTTGTTAAGGGCAATCACAAAGCAAAATATCAAAACATGGGAAGATTGTTTACCACATGTGAGTTTGCTTATAATAGTGTTGTTCATTCTGCTACTAAATTTTCACCTTTTAAAATTGTTTATTATTTTAATCCCTTAACGCCATTTGATTTAATTCCATTACCAGTTTCTGAGCATGTTAACTTGGATGGTAAGAAAATGACTGAGTTTGTAAAGCAGATACATGAGAAGGCACGACTAAATATTGAACAAAGAACAAAGCAATATGAAAAACATGCCACTAAGGGGCGACACAAAATGATCGTCGAACCTGAAGATTGGCTCTTGTTACACTTGAGAAAGGAAAGATTTTCAGAAGAAAGGCATTCTAAACTACTTATAAGAGGAGATGGTCCTTTTCAAGTACTTGAGCTTATCAACGACAATGCCTACAAGCTGGATCTACCAGGCAAGTATTGTGTGAGTGTCACTTTCAATGTTACTGATTTAAGTCCTTTAGATATAGGCACTGATTTGAGGATAAATCTTTTTCAAGAGGATGGGAATAATGCAAATGATACTGGATGAAAATGACACGACTTCAAGAGAATATTTAATGCAAGTTCAATGTGGGCCAATTATTAGATTACGTGCAAAGAGGGTGAAATAAGCTCTTAATGGATTAGTCCAGGGGGATTGGACTCAAGCCAATTCATGGGGATCTAAGGGGAAAGAGCCAAAAAGATTTTTCAACTTATTCCAAGCCCAAAGATAAAGGAGTTATTTTATTATGGCTGGATATTTTGTATTTTTTTTGCAGTTTAATAATAGTTTTCATGCCAACTTGATGTAGTTTTTCATTTGTTTTAGAAGATATTTTAGCGTATATTTTTTTTTGCTTGTAAGCTTTAGCCTATATATAAGCCTTCAGATGAGAAAGGGACTTTTGATTCTTGCCAAAAAAAACTTGCATTTGGGTTGTCTCCCACGGTTTCCTTAGGATTCCAACGAAACTCTAGGCTATCGCCTAAGGAGTTCTTTCCAAACTTATCAAGCAGATTTCTATCCCATTTGTGGCATCTTCAATTGTAACAATGTCCTTTCCTAACATCAATCATAGGGTTGCAATCTTATACCAACATTCTTGTTTGCGTTCAGCATTGGGTCAAGGTTTACCTCCATCCATCCATTTTACCACGGGTTCTATATATTGTTCAATTTTTTCCAGCCTTGGGACAGTTTTATTGTTTGGTTTCTTGCATCTCATTAGAATTTCCATCAATTATTTTTGATTTTGGCATAGCACATCCGAATTTCTAATAAGAACATCAATCCCCACGATCCTGTCTTACATATATGAACATCACTCTCTGTCCCACCATGTTAATCTTGGCTTTTGATTATCTGTCTAGGGTACTGAACAACAATATTTCATCAACTTCTCATACTAGATACAACCATATATTCAATGTAGGAGTTAGTCACCTTGCCTATATTGATGATGTTATCCTATTTTCAAATGACACAAAACTTGTTGTTAAGAATGTGCATGCTTGTCTCCTACATTTCCAGGAATGCTTTGGAATGAAATTTAATAATGGAAAAAGCAATATTTTATACCATCGTAAAGTTAAAGCTCCTTAAAACATTGGTCAAAAAATACACTAGACTTTATTCGGCCACCATCCCTTTCAAGTATTTGGGTGGTTTTTAATGTTGAGAAGAAAAACTAAAAAAATTTTGTTTGATGAAGTCATTATCAAATGGTGGTAGAATCACACTACTAAGGAGTATATCAAAAAGCTTTCCATCTTATATTATGCAAATGACAGTGATAAAAAGAGCACTCAACTACTTCTAGAAAGATGCTTCAACAGATTTCTTTGGGCTTGTAAAAAGAAGCAATTACATTGATCAAGCTAGTAGAAAGCAACTAAACCCACCCTGGCTGATGGTTTGGGGTTTAAGAGGCTACAACATTTGAACTTGATCAATCTCTATATGTTGTGGATCAGGTTTAGGCAAGAAGAGTCACTTTGGGAAAAATTTATGCAAGGAAAGTATTGCGAAGATAAACATCCTACCATTATCAATAGAAAGTTGCAGGATTCCAGGATTTGTGTAAACTTACTGATGGTCAAAGAAAAAGTACAAGATTTATATTATCTGGGATTTGAGCAATGGAAGAATGAACTTCTGGCTAGATAGATGAGTCATTGAAAGGGGGGTCCAACCAAAATTTTATATTGAAGTAGATTTAAAACTACAGGTGGCTGATTGCTGGGAGGATAACCACTGGTCCCTAGTACTTTGAACTCCTAGTTGAATTAAGATCATGCCTGTCAAATTCTCAAAATTTTTTTTGATAGACACTAAAAGAATGTGCTCATCGCGAGAATATTTAGAGCCCAAAGCTTGACACAATAGATTTATTTCAACCACAACATTTGGGATAATGTTAGTTGGGGGAAATTCATCTGGATTAATCTTCTCACCTCCTCCATGTTCTTTTTTCTGGTGGCGATTATTCTTAAATTTTTTACCTCTAATGACATTCTTCAGTGGGACTATTCTTCTCACCTCCTCCATGTCCTTTTTCTGGTGAAGATTATTCCTAATTTTTTTTCCTTTAATGACATTCTTAAACTGAAGGAGCTGAGAGGGCCATCTTACTGCATCCTCTGTAAGGAAGCAGAGAGAAGAATAAATCACTTTTTTTTTCACTTGTAAGTTTTCATAGCAAATATGGGCTAATGTCATAAGGATGTTGTCTATTAATGCCCTCACTCTAGATTGGCACAAAAAGAAGGATTGCTGGAAGGACTGACATTATGTAAATATGTTCATAATACCTTATACTTGGGCTTGGTTTATTTGAATGGCTAGAAATAAGATGAAGTATGAGGAGGTTGTCCTAGAAGATCAACAAGTGGTCACCAATTGTATGCCTTTTCTACATAAGCTTATTAAGTACAAGAGGTTCCTTGATATATCAACTATTCATCTTGGTTTTAGACCCATTATCTTAAAGATTTTCTGGAGGAAGCCTTATTTATCGTGGATTAAAGTGAATATTGATGACAGCTTTTTAGCCATTGACTTCTGAATTGGAGGTTTCTTTGGAGATCATACAAGAATATGTTGATTATTATTTCAATCCTCAGCCTTGGTCCAAGATGCATTCCAAGCTAAAGAAATGGCTGTGGTGTGGGCCCTTAAGCTTGAACACATGGAAAAGTTTTCTCATATATAGATTGAAGTAGATTCCTTGGCACTAATCCAGATCATGGGGAAAACAGAGAACACTCCATGTCACATCCTACATTTGATTAAATATTTAAACTCAGTTAGAAACCATTTCTAATTGGAGTTCCATTTCATTCATAGATAAAGAAACAAACCTGCTAACTGGCAAGCTCAGATGGGTAAACAATGTGAAATTTTATGGGTCTACTCTTCCCCCCCTCCTACCCTTTCTTTTCTTTTTCATGGAGATAGTTTGGATGTTCTTCAAATTCTAATTGTAACTAACACCTTTTGATCAATACATATATAGCTTTCGCAATATTAAGAAGATGAAAAAATAATATATTATTATATTAGGGGGAAAGAGCTCTCATGACTCCCTACATGTTAATTATAAAAGAAAATTACAAAAGAGGGAGGGGTAGTGGATCCACGGTCTAAAAACCCAAAATTACATTTAAACTGACTAGTAGAGGTTCCACCACCCACAGTACAACACACAAAAAAATCTAGAAAAAATACAATGATACCCCATAAAATTTTAAAAGAGCCAAAAAACAAGTATACCAAAAGAGCTTCCGCAATAGATAACTCCAAAATAAATAAACCAACTTGCAGAGCTGCTTCAAAGCAAAGGAAACCAGAACTATCCAAAAATGAAATCAGTAAGACAAGGGGGAAACCAGCAACCATGTAGCTCTTTGAAGGGAAGTTTGAGGCATGTAGTGACAAAATAATCCTTTTCAAGACAATCTAGAATAAAAAGCCTGCAGTAATTGAATGAAACAAGAAAAAAAAACTAGCCAAACAACCTCATAGTGATTATGGATAAATAGTATAATCCATGAGAAGTATAAGAATTAGCACTCCTGAAAGAGCAGGCCATAACCATCATATGGCAGCAGAAAAACCACAAAAACATTGTGCAATATAACGGACATGAGAAATTCTAAGTGAGAATCAGAAGCCATAGTTCTCCATACTTAAATGCTTAACGTGATGTGAAGAAACCAGATGAGAATCCTCCAAAACAAAAAGCAAATTTACCAAAACCAATACTGATTAGGTATCCAACACACATACATGAGTACATATGCATATATCTATATATGCAGGTACATACATATGTATATATAATAAAAGTTTTGGTCAATAGCTTTAGCAAGACATTTCAGAAAGGAATATCCAACGCCCCAACAACAATATGAGAGCAGAAAATATCTTGCAATATAAGATGCAAGAAATGCCTGATAGTGCAGCAAGAGAGGTTCCAATATAGTAAACCACCTAATAACAGCTACAGCAAAAGAACATTCCAGATAAGAATGTCAAAAAAAAATTTCAGTCCAAAAATCACATAAGAAAAGTGATAGAAAAACAAGATTCTAGAAAGGAAAATCCAACATTCCTACAGTTATCTTAGAGAACTGAAAGCGGTCCTTCAGGTTAAAATGCAGGACAAGGACATGCAATACAGAGTAGAGAGGGCATAGTCCTGAGTTAGTGCAGTAGGTGAACATTAGGACAATCAATGTTGGCATAGTACATCTAGTGGAGAAGATCCCAGGATAACATAACACAACTAACATCCCAAAAGAGACAACAGTCAGTTTTAGCATAGAGTTCATTCAGCTCCTCAAGTAAGGAGTGTCCATCATATCACTAAGAATATAAGTTTTAAGGGGACTAGAAACTTAGCTTAGAAAACTGATCAATGTTGACACCAACTAGGAAATCAGATAAATTTAGCTTAGAAAACTGATCAACAGGAGTATTCGCCTCTCTAAAGGTGAAAGTGAAGAGAATTTTAAGCTGATTGCTATCTATCTGATTATAAATGTGATGTAATAAGTAAATTATGTGATAAACAAGCTTGGATTTATTGATGAGGATATTATAAAGGCATTTTAATTCAGTATCTATAATGACGCATTTAAATTTAAAAGAGACAGATACCTTTAAAGCCAATAAAACAACATAACTTTCAGCCTCAAGAGATGTAGAGGCAACAATGGGCGAAGCAAAAAATTTTTTGGCGATTCCCATAACAATCTCTAAACATCCCTTCGGCATAGGCTACCATGTTGGACCAACTAGCATCAATGTTGGCCTTAAACCAACCAGAATAAGGTGGTAACCATCTAACCTAGACAGGTCTTTTGCTTCCGTCAGAAATGGATATGGCAGTATCAATATTTAAAGCTCTAACAATTTTATAATAGTTAGCCATAATGTAGGAAACTGTAGTATTTGAAGGGGGAGTGATATTTGTAAGCATTCTGAGCAAGCCAGATGAACCAAAGAACCATTAAAGGAAAATACTTCATCTTAGTAAGAAATAGGTAACATCTTGCTAACCCCAAGTAGCTTACTCAAGAAAAAGGGACGGGGCCAGTAGACTCGAAGGAGTCCACCAAAAGTATCCCAAACCTGTTTAGCAAAACAACATTAAAAAATAGATGATAGGATGATTCAATTTCTCTTCTACATATGTAACAAATAGATGCCAGCTTCAACCCTTTCAACTTAAGTAAGACATCTAAAAGCAATAGAGAATGAAAACATCTCTAAAGAAAGAAAGAGGTAGAAGGATAAATAAAGGCACACAATATGGAAGGGCGCCATTTCCATTTTGGATAGTGGTGAATATCCCTATATAGAATTTTTGTTATAGAACCTGTGGAAAGGAATTTCCACACAGTTTTACCTTTTCCACCAGCAAAAATTGGAGTGGTAGACATGGAAGGAGCTAAATCTCCCACCAAAGACCTCAGCATATTGATATTTTGATTTCCACCATCACAAACATTGGAGAGTAGTAGGTTTGAATCAATTTCAGAATGTGTGAGAGTGGTAAGGTTTCATGTGCCCCAATGATCATGCCAAAAGGAGATCATACCATCTCCAACTTCCCAATAAATACACTATATAGCTATAGTTCTAGATAGAATGATAGCCCTCCAGAGTTTGGAATCACCAATTTTCCAGGCCACAGTGGAGGGGTGAGCAATATGACAATATTTATGATAGAGAAATTGTGCCCACATGGACTCCCCCACCCAAAATTTAAACCAAAGTTTATACATATTGATGTCTACAATTTGCTGTAGAGTTTTAAAGCCAAGACCTCTAGAAGACCGAGGCATAGAAAGCCTAGCCCAATTAGTCCAAATTTTGCCAGAACCAGTCCCAAGCCAAAGAAACTTATTAAAAAAGATTTCAAGATTCCTCAGAGTGTTTTTTCTAGCCTTGATGACTTCTAAAGCATAAAGTGGTAAACTACAAAGCACACTTTTAAGCAAGTTGAGCCCTCCACATTCAGATAAAAAGATCTTTCTCCAATCATTAATCCTTGATTTAATTTTATCTTCCACCTCATCTAGTTGATTTTGCTTTCTCCTGCCCCCAAGGATATTCACCCCAAGATACTTAATAGGGAGTTTAGTACTTTTACAACCAGTATAATCAGTGGCCCAATTTTCAATGTGAGTGGATACATTTTTGCCAAAGTAAAGAGAGCATTTAGATTTATTAAAGAGCAGATCAGGGGGATTCAGAAACTACTCTAACACATTCATAATGTATCTAATGACATTCTTACTTGCATTAGAAAAGATAATAATATCATTAGCATAAGCAAGGTGACTAGCCAAGACATATGATTTGTGAGTGTATTGTATGTGTGGGTGTTGGACTTGTCTTGATTAAAAATCTGAGAAAAGTAATCAAAAGCAAGAATGAACATAGTAGGAGAGAGAGGATCTCTCTGCTTAATACCCTTGAGAGTAGGGAAGAAACTATATGCCTTAACGTTAACAAGAACACTGTAGTGCTTTATCTCCAGCCTCCTTTTAATGGGCATACAAAATTCATTCTTGAAACCTTTAGCATTCAAAACATTTAGAATGAAGTCTTAGCTAATAGTATCAAAATATTTTTTAATATCAAGTTTGATAACAATATTTCCCCGTCTACATTTTTTATCAAGTTCCTTAATGATTTCCTCGGCCATCAAAATATTAGCAGTGATCTCCCTTGCTTTGATGAAAGTTGTTTATTGTGGAGATATAATATGAGGGAGAAGAGGTTGTAGTCTAGTGACAAGAATTTTGCTTATGTCCTTAAAGATAACAGAGGTAAGTGATATCTGACAAAAGTTATCCCAAGTAAGTTTGTCATTAGATTTAGGGATGGGCACAATGGTAGCAGAGCTAAAGTAATTGTCTGGATTCTCACCAAAAAAGAATCCTTGAATAGCTAAAATGACCTCTTTCTTAATAATACTCCAAGAATGCAAATAGAAAGAGGAGGAGAAACCATCAGGGCTAGGAGCTTTGTTCGGATTAATGGATAAAAAAGCAGAGTAGATTTCTTGCTCATCAGGGGTATATGATAAGGATATGTAATTAATGAAGTCTCTATCATTCAAAAAGAGAGTAGAGTCATAGAGGTGGTGTGTACAGTAGATTGATAGAAAATAGTGAAGTGATAATAAACACTTTTACCAATTTCATCCATGTTAGTATTTAACCATTCACATATTCCTTCTATGCTTAAGAGTAGCATGAAAATAGTTATTATTACAGTCCCCTGCTATAAAGGCTATATCATTAGCCTTTTGATGTAGAAGTTCCTCCTCCAAATTAATAGTTGTAAGGAGATTCTACTGTGCTTTTGTCATGGAGTCAACTCAATTAGAGGTGCAAACATCTTGTGTTTCCAATTGATCAAAAAAACATTGTGCCTCAATAACTTTGGAATGAACATTCCCAAAAACCTACAGGTTTCACTTTCTCAAAAAAGCAGCAACCCTTTTATGTAGTTGCCAAATAGTGTACAAGGGAGAGCCAACCATCTCCATCTTCTAGGCCTGCGACACCAAGCTCAAGAAAGACACATGAATAGTCTAAATGTGAAAGAATTTAACATGAGAGATAATAGGTTTGTCATTAAAAGGCAAAGTTAACAAAATATGTTTATGATCAGAAGTGGCGGAATTTAAATGTTGAACATGCACGATAGGAAAGTGGCTTAAGAAAGAACCATTCCACAAAAATCTATCCAACCTTTGAGAAAGCAATCTCCTTTTCCATGTGAAAAAGGCACCAGCATATCCCAAATAAAAAAGACCATCTTGAGAGATGGAATTACAAAATCGGTTTATACGAGCAGTGTCACACCTTCCCTCGCCTTTCTTCTAGGTAGGCTTCATTATCATGTTAAAATCACCCCCAACAAACTAATTATCAGCAATGGCAGTTCCCATAATTTGAAGTTTGTGCCACAAAAGACATTTATCTTGCAAAAATGAGCTAGCATAAAAGAAAGTGGCCCAGCCAAAGTAATCTTCCATCTCGTACTGAGTTAAAACAATTAGCTCATCGTCCTCCACTATAGAAAGGGTGACATTCCTTTTCCAGAAAATGTAGATTTTGTTGTTTTTATTGCAAAAGTGATGAAAACTTTTAAAGTGGCTAAGAATTTTATTAGTACAAACAGTTACCATGGGCTCCAAAATAGCAAAAATAGAGATCTTATTGACCTTACACAATTGCTTCAATCTATGAAGAGAGGAAGAGCAGCCACTCCCATTATGTTCCAGACCATGATTTTAAATATGATGTACGGATGCAATCCTACTAGAAGATATAGTAGGATTGACAACTTGCTCTTCATCAGAGTGATAAATACCTTCTTGAGAGATATTAGAATCAATAAGCTTTGCAAATTCTCTTTTACCTTTCCTTTTGGAATGACGCTGAACTTACCATTCATTTTCAAAGGTTTTAGTAGCATCTTGAAGAGACACCTGTAATAGATCAGGGGAAGTGGGAATAGAGTAGCATGAGGAGAGACAATTTCATTAGTATGTCTTTGTTTAGTAGAAGAGAGAATGTTGTGGCTTGAAACATGGAGGGGGGGACATTGACAACTTCTTTCACATTTTTTTAAGTGGTAGCATTAACATCAGTAACACTGTCCTGCAAATGAGAAAGAAAAGTAGGCAATCCAGAAGGAACATTAGAAGTACCAGGTGCAGCAGGGATCATATTATCATTTTTAGAGCATGAGATAAAATTAGTGGTTAGAGCATTAGGTAGAAGCACAACAGTGGTTAGTTCATTATGAGGCTCCACCTCATCATTCTGAGACTCAACCTGAGTCATATGAAGCTCAACAGTGGTAGGATTACCTTGTAGTGTATTATTATCTTTATTTTCATAAAGAGTAGCTGCATGATCTGTCGAGTGCAGACGCTTATCTCCTTTGAGGTGGGCATTTAACTTGAACATTGAGTTGTATGATGACCAAACATTGAGCAGTGTGTACAATATGTTGAGTGACGTTCTATCTCCACTTGTTGCAAATAGCCAAGATGTTGTGAGCCAATATAGATTTTGTTACAAAATGGTTGAGTCATATCCCGCTCAACAAGGACACGAGCCTCAGAGGGTCTAGTGAGGGCAAAGGTGGTAGTGTCCATTTTAAGTGGTTTACCATATGCTACAGCTTAAGAGAATAGTATTTCATGATTAAAAAGGTGTATTTTGGGACCAGAGAATCTAATCCATACCAATATCACTGACAATTCAATTTTAGGATCAACATCCACTGACCATCTAAGGAATTTCACAACCCTGTTTTCAATTCGTAGAAATCTTTAAGAAAATAGCCTAGTATAATTTTCATCATTAGCACATTGGATTAGTAAGCATCTCCCATCTAACTTGCCAACCTTCCACCATCCCTTAAGCTTCAACATTTCAAATTCTTTGTGAATTAAATCCACTTTAGGATCATCATATGTGAACTTACCTACAAGTGCTAAACGACAAGAAGAAGCGAGAATATAAGATTCTAAATCAGTGATATACTTAGCTAGTTTCCCATTTTTTTTCTTAATTTTTTTATAAAGAAATAGTCTCCACTGAAGGTCAAAGATTCGTGAAATCTATGAGGAAAATTCTCCGCAATGTTGGAGTTTGAGGAACCCCCTCCTCCATCCAAAATAGCGTCAACAAAAGATTTGCCCGTGGACATCACGGCTATGGGTAAAAGAAGCCATCAACAAACATAAGCAAAAGGTAATTAAAACCAGTAAAGAGGTGAAAAGGAAAGACCTCAACATAAGTTCAACGTGAAATGAAGAAGACTTCAGTATCGCCATGAAAATGCCCCAAAAACCTGAAACTTTAGCAGAGCAAAAACTTCAGCCACCATCATTATATTATATTTATATTTTTTCCCCAGGAAAGAGCATCTAGGGCTCCTTACATGTTAATAGATAAAGGGGGTTACAAGTATTTTGGAATTAAATCCTCTCAAAAGAAAAGGAAAAATAGAAAAAACCTACTTGCTCTATATATATATGGACACATATATATAGTAGATACACCAAACAAAGTAAGAAGATATATGTATGTATCAATATATATTTCATTAGCTACACAAATATATCTACTAATCAAAAAATGATATAGGGTTTTAAATTAGGGGTGTGCCATATTATCTCCATTCAGAAGAAATTTTAAGTTTGGTGTAAGTGCCTTCCCAACATAAGTCTGTTCAGTATTCCTACCCTTGGAGGCTAGCCAATGTGCTGGAAAATTGCCCTCCCTAGGGATGTAGTTAAATTTCACCACGTAGCTGTGTAAAAGGGCATTTAGCTATCTAATCCACATGATTAGATTCCAGGGAGGAGTTTCATTATGGAATAAAATATTGATGCAAACAGTAGAGTCAATTTCTACAAGCAAAGGGCCCAGATGATAGTAGCAAGCAACTCTAATAGCCTAGTAAATAGCTTTGAATTCTACCTCCAAAGCATCAAGTGCCACAGCAGGAGCAGTGAAATACAGTATGGGAGTACCATGGGAGATCCTAAAGACTCCCCCAATTCTAGCACAACCTTTTGAGAAACTGCCATCAGTGTTGACCTTCAACCAACCAGTAGGAAGGGGGCTCCAAAAGATTAATTTGGAAGAATGTGGAGGTAAATTAGTTTTTCTGAGGTCCAATTTTTTATTACATTTGGGAAATGGTGGAACTTGATCAATTTCTAAATATAAAAGATACAGTTAAGTATCACAAAATATGACCCTGTAAATTGCTCATCAAATTTGATATGATTTATGCACATCCACATAAACCAAGCCACGATAAAAGGGATCACCAAAAGCTTGTTGTTATGCCAATCTTCCCAACACGTAAAAAACATAAGCCAACTTACATTATATGTATCAATATTTTGAAGCTTGAGTAATCTGACAAAATTTCTTGGGAGAAATCATAAGAGAAAAATAAGTAGTTCAAGGTTTCTTCAGCAGCATAGCATAATGGGCAGATAGAAGGCCCTCTTAACCCTTTCATCTTAAAAATGTAATCAGTAGGAAGTAAGGAGTTTCATAGTCTCCAACAGAAGAAGGACATCGAAGGGGTAAGGAGTTTACCCCAAATGGCTTTTCCCCAAGGCATCTGATTCCAATTAAAGAAGTGATGATAAATGTAGGCAGATAATTTCTGGGAATAGGCATGTTTAGTAATAATTCTGTCTTTGGAACTAGATGAGAAGGGAGTATCCTTAACCCATCTAACATGTTCACTGGATAGAACAGTCTTAAGCATTCTGCAGTTCCACTGATTAACAGACCAATAATCTTTGACCTGACAACTATAGTTGGGGTTGGGGGTAAGGCACTCCAGTTTCTCTTCATTGCTAACTCAGTTGTCTAACCAAAAATTAACTTGACCATCGCCTAGCTCCCATAGGAAATGTTCCTCAACTTGATTTCTGATGTTAAATAGTTAGGTTCACAATTTAGAATCCCCCAAATTTTTGGTTACTAATACAGAATGCAAAGTTCTACAGTATTTCCCTTTTAGAAATCTTGCCCAAAGATTATCTTGGGCCCTGAATATGATCCACAATTTGCAAAGGTTTATGAAACCCAGGTGTTGCTCCTTGAGTACATCTAGGTAGCCATTTGTTTAATATATATATATATATA
>JXCR01081922.1:0-16037 GCA_002079205.1 Phalaenopsis hybrid cultivar
ATCCAGAGTTTGATCCCTAATGTCGTGGTTAGGCTGGGAGGATATCGACTGCCACTTCAGAGATCCCACTACTCCCTCCCCTGAGGTTTAATAATCTCGCATTAGTTTCCAAGCAACTGAACCAAATTAGGGATTTTAATATGTTACCTTAAAATCTTCAATTATACATCCAACATAGTATATTTCCCTGTTTATTTGCACCCAACTCCATGGATGACATACTCTCCCACGAAATCAAATGTGATTCTCCTTATGTTAAAGAAATCATAGCCCTTTCGAAACATATGTTTCTCAACAAATTTTAAAAGTTCAATTGGCTAAATTGAAAAGTAAATGAAGATTAAATTTCAAATCATCATAAATTATTAACATGTCAAAACATAGAAAACAAAATTACTTCTCCTCAAAATCATATTTCAAAGTAGGCAGAAGGATGAGGATGACTACTCAGAATTCATGAGAAGGATATGACAAAACACAGATTTCATTTATAAAAATAAGTTTACAAAACAAAAGAAATAAAAAACACAACTTATCTCCCAATCCTTCCTAAAAAAATCCCTAGAAGTTTTCCCTAAGCCTTTATCTCCTTACAAGCACTCTCAATTCTCTCTTAGAAGTGTAATGAAGAAGAAATCTCTCACCTATCGTCTCCTCTCACAACCCTAGAAAAAAATCTTCAAGCTCTTGACTTTCTGTCTATTTCACAGCACACCCAACTCCTGGAAGTCTTCTCCATTTATTAGTGGCTGCCTCCTTTCGAACGAAATTCCAAATTCCCTCCACTAGTTCCCTCTAAAAGTCCACTCCTCTGAATTCAGAAGATGTGCAATTTGATCCAAGAGACATATACCTTCAAATTAGAACCTTTCAAAGTGTCTAGATGTATTGAATTACTCCAAGAGGTATTTAAAACAAGTGTCCCTTTAAAAATTTGTGCAAAATTTGTGTCGAATAGCCTTAGTATGCAAAAAGTCAAATCTGGCGCATCATGTGCCGGATTCCCAAAATTCGCTATTTTGGCTCTAAATTTTGTCCTTTTTGCTACTTTAGCTTAAAATACCTAAAAATATTATTCCTGCAACAAAAGCACAAAAATACCTTTCTTTAAAGTCAAATATTGCCAAAAATAGGCATAAAATACATACTTAAAAGAGCATATTGTTTCGGGGTATCAAAATCTCCCAATCTTAAATGTTACTTGTCCTTAGTGACAGTTTTATTACATAAAAGCATATGAGTTAGAAAAGGGATCAACTCATAACTTCTACACTTTAGTTTAATAAATAGAATAACAAATATTTAAGAAAGAACTTTAATAATTTAGATTTAAACTGTAAGTCTAAGAGTATTTACTAATCAAATTTAAAATTTTTGAATCTCTATTCATTTCAAGAATAGTTGTAATTTGTCATCTTAAGGATATTTAGAATATTCATATGAAAAGAACTTCATGAAAACTTTACTAGTAATATTATTAATATTCCAATACAAGTTTTGAAAATTTAATAAAGGTTCTTTCTTAAGTTGATTCAAGTGAAGCCAATTTTTGATTAGGCATTTTCTCACGCTTCTCCTCACTTTATTCTTATTTTCTTTTCTTTCCTTCTCTTTTTCTCTTTTCTTTCTTTTATTATTTTTTCAATCCTCTCTTTTCTTTCTCTTTTTCCTTTTCAAGTGAGGATTACTATATGTGGATAGTCTTTAATACTTTTGAACTTCACTATCCTTTTCTTATAGTTAAAACTCCTTACCTTTCTTCACTTAATAAATTCATATATGCCTATAACTTTTAATAAAGTTTTATTCTTTTCTTCATACATGAAACTATTAAATTCTTAACACATCAAAAATATAATTTTCTTTACTATAGATAGAAAACCATAGTATTTTCCTGTCGTATCAAATATCTTTAACTCTAGAATTGACCTTCATTATTAAAAAAAATTTACCTAAATTTACCATAATATTTATAAACATAAGTAAAGTCATTTAAAGTTTAATCTCAATATCCCAGGTCATATTAAATTAATTTTCAAAATATAGTTAATTGAGGAAAAAAAAATTTAGTTTAGTTCTTTTCGAAAGAAATTTATCTTCCCCTTTAACTTAAGTTTTTAAGTAATTTTTAAAAATATTTTAGTACAAAATTTAGTAGGTGAAAGAAAATAATAAATGCATGAAAATAAAAATTGATCTGTAGAGGATTTCTGATTTAGAAACTGTGCTTTGGTATACTATAAGTACTAACTTTAAGAACATACATAGAGGCTTTAAAGCATTAAATGATACATAATATATTCTAAAGAATTTGCTGAGAATTAAAAATAGAAATACAAAAACTGAAAAAAAATACTAAAAATACTAAAAATGCAGGAAAAGTAAAAATCTCCTGTTACTATTACAATTTCAGTCCACAACACAACATAAAGGTCTTTACATCAACAGTTCCTAGATAAAAGTACATCAGAATACAATCACAAATAACAAGCACATATCAAAACAAACTAAACTAGACTCATAAAAATAACACTCTTCATCGCCTTCCACATCATCATCATCATCATCTTCTTCTTCTTCCTCATCTTCATCATGAATAGGAACATAAGGAGTGAAACTGGGGCAAGGAGGAAATTCCACATTGGGCTCACCCTAAAATGTCCTACCATAACATTCTTAAAATCTATATGATGCTAAACTCTCCTCTGTTGATGTTCATCATTATAAGCATTTCTTGCTCCAATTTCTCCAATCTGACTTTGCATATTAATTATGTCCATTTGTTGAATCTTAAGTTGGTCCATAAAGTTTTCCAGTGATGCAGAGCGAGAAGTAGATGCTCCTACAGTTGATGTAGAGAGTTTATCCCTTCTACCACTTCTAGATTTAACAAATGATTCCACTCTCTGAATCATATGCTTCCCAATAGGATTTTATGGTTGTAATCTTTCTTTATTTCTATGGGACTCTACTTCTGATTACTCACATAAAGTTAAAATCAGGGCAGAATATCCAAACCTCTAACTGTAGAGCAATAAGCTATACTTTGAGCAAGATGAACTATGAGTGCACCAACATTTACTATTTTCATGTTTTTAATGCAATAGTTCAACACTGCTCCATCTTTTGTTACATTAGCAAGATGATTTGTTGGTAATAACTTAGCAGAAATGAAGTGATGTCATACCTTTGACTGACAAGTCAACAGGGAAGCAGAGAAGTTAACTATTTTGTTATTCTTAATCTCCCATTCTCCTTTTCCATCAGCCAAAAAGGCAATCACTTCATCCAGTGATGAATCAGTCATAACAAATGTAGCGTACTCATCACGATGTATCTTCTTCAGCCCATAATAATTATTGATCTGATGAGCGATAAATTCTACTTGCTTACCTCTAACCAAGATGTGATCACCTTTAGTGAACCTCAGGTTAGCATAGAACTATCAACTCATGGTGACAATTGCTACTGCAGTGAAGTAGCAGAATCTTTCCTAGTTTCTAGGGAGGATCAAACTTTCAATCTCACCACCCAGGTTTTCAAACTCTTGTTCTTGGATCAATCTTCTGGTCTCTATTTGAGTATTATAACTATGTTAGGCCTTGAAGTTAATCAATCTTCGTACATCAAAATCGTTGGACGGCCTTGCTCTTTTCACTCAGGGAGCCATTTGAAAATCTATGAAAATCCAAATAAATTCCAAATAAATTAAGAAATAAAAAATCTAACTCCTTAAGCAAGATTATTTGGTAAGAAACTTTTCACCATGAGTTTTCTTCAAGATTTTCAAAGAAAATCCCAAATTTTGGATCTTCCAGATTGTTAGAAAAATCCATGGTGAAAATAAAAAATTTCTAAGTTGAAGCTCTTTCCAAGAGAAGATGAAATCTATGATTCTTGGCCTCCACAATCTTCCCTGTTGCCCTAAGTGTAAAGTCCTAGTTTAAGGTTTAGAGGTAGGTGAATTCCCAAGCGATGAAATTGAAGCTTGTTGATGTTATTTTATGATTTTTAGGAAATCACTCATGTTCTCATTTTCAGCGCATCATGTTCTGATGCTCCGTAAAATGACACATCATGCGCCATTCTAGCGCATCATGCACCAGAGCACAAATTCATCAAAATTTTGTTTTTGTCGAAATCTACTCTGTACCACTTTACATCAACCTTTAATTAACCTAAATGATCATTTCTAAACATAAATAAATCTCATTCTAACAAAAAACTTTCACAAACAACACAATACTTGCTTTTATATATAAAATCCGCGCTATTACAAACTAATGTTTATCAAGCCAATAAATATCAAATTTAGTCTTTTAAAGCAAAACAAACATCCTAACACCGAAATCTAAACATCTAAATACATAGCATAAACACAGATAAAGTTCAACAATAGTAGTAAATACAATCTAAAACAACAAAGTAACTAAAAAAATACTAAATAAAACATTTTGTGCATAAACTAAGTTCAAAAATCTTCTTCTCTCTCTTCCTCCTGGATATCTCTCATAGATTGGTAATGCATATACAACTTGTAGAAAGGTAGGTAAGGAAACTCATTAGTCAAATACTCCCCAATCAAAGAATGTTTCTTGAAGATACACACCAATCCATCTTCAATACGACCAGTATGTTCAAAATGTTTTTTCAATGTCTGATCTAGATAATCTAACATTTCAAAAATAATTCCAATTACATGCATTAGATTCTGCACCTCTTTTTGTATCTTCTTGATCTTCTTCAAAAGTGCATTCAAATTGAAGTAAGGCAAAGTAGGTGATGAATTCTAGGATTTCTAATCCATCTGTACATTCCTATAATTTTCACCCCCCATTCCAATACAACTGCAATAGACTTCGGTAACCATCGACTTTCAAAGAAGAAGCACTTTTTCCCAACTTTCATAAGGTACTTTTGATTGACTGCATGGTAGGAAAATAGTGGTTAGATGTCTAATCTCAGTTACAGAACCATTCACAATCAAACCCAAAATAGATTTCACAATAATGGATCCAATATCAGTAGGTTTTCCAGTTTGAATGCAATAATTTAAAATAGTGCTCTCCGTAGTCACCTTACTGATCTTCAAAGTAGGCAGTAATTTTGATGCAATAAATAAGTGACATGCCTTAGAAGTACAATTTTACAATGATGACAAAAAACTTACATTTCCCTCATCTTTGGCCTCTCAATTTGCATCTTCATCTGTATGGTACCGGTAGAGTTCATTTATATTGTCTCCTGTAGGGGTAAATTAGCATAATGGTAGATAGGCACATTCTCAATCATAAAAATCTCATTTATTCTTGAAGGAGTGAATTGTACAAAGTCGACTCACACATAGACAATTTCTTAGTTGATTCCAGGAAGATTTTCATAGAACTCTTTCACCACAGAGATGACTACGGTAGCAGTAGTGTAACAAAGCACTTCCCAACGTCTACACAATGATCTCTTCAACTGAAGTATTCGGTGTGTTGAATCCTTGATTCACAAATCCTCTTTCTTTGATTAGCCTCTTCTTCACTAGAACACGATCACACAACTTTTGCGCATCAAAACTGACAAACTTTCTCAAGTTGAAATATCTAAATCTCGCAATATTTATGGAGGACGATGCCATTGGATTTGAAATCTGGTAGTTTTTTCCTTGTTTTCATTTTTAAAATAGAGTTAGGAATCATTTTTTTGGAGTTATAAGAAGAACTTGCCAAGAACTACCAAAAACTGCCTTTTGAAATGTTTTAAGTCTATTTTGTCCAGTCCTCTGAAATTTGGCGCATCATGCGCCAGTTCCAAAAAGTGCACGATTTCAATTTTGATCCAATAAATTCTCAATTTTCTCATTATATTAGGTAAATAAAGATGTTTCTAAATATTTTCTTAAATATATAGACTATATAAAGACATAATTATAAATAAACGTAAAATATTTTGAACAAAACTCAAAACCAATGTAAATAATAATACCAATGGGTTGCCCTACACTAAGCACTTGGTTAAATGTCATAAGCCCGACATTCCTAGTCTTTATTTAGGGTCACCTAACATTATAGTACCTTTAAAAGCTGTTCTTTGACATCAAAGTATGATTTCAATATGTGCCCATTCACTTTAAATATTATTCTAGTCTTGGGATCTTCGATGTTAACTGCTCCATAAGGATAGACTTTTATAACTCTGAATGGCTTTTTCCACCTAAACTTCAGTTTCCAAGGGAATAATTACAATATTTCATTATATAATAAAAATTTTTATCCAGGTTTAAATTCTCTTTTTATTATGTTTCGATCGTTTCATTCTTTAATTTTTTTTATAAATCCTCGCATTATCGTAAAACTCATTTATAATTTCTTCAAGCTCATTCAATTGCAATAATCTTTTCTTACTAGCTTCTTTCAAATTAAAATTGAATTCTTTTATATCCCAATAAGTTTTATGTTCCAACTCTATTGTTAAGTGACAAGTCTTCCCAAAAATTAATCTATAAGGGGAAATTCCTATAGGTTTCTTATAAGTTTTCCTGTATGCCCATAATACAGTAACTAATCTAGCAGAACAATCTATTTTACTAGGATTACCACTCTTTTCTAAAATTCTGTTAAATTCATGACTTGATATTTCTGCTAAACTACTAGTCTGGGGATGATAAGCATTTGCAATTTTATGCATTATATTATATTTTTCCACCAATCTTGCAATTGTTGCATTTCTAAAGTGAGATCCTTCATTGGTAATGATTACTCTTAACATTCGATATCTTGTAAAATTATTTTTAATTAAAATTTTGAAACACTCCGAGTATCACATCGAGGTAAAGCAATTGCTTTAATCCATTTTGAAACATAATCCACTGCCCTCACAAATGATTAACCACTCTCATGACTCAATTAAGCACAACATTAGCCCTAATCCACTAGGATGGGGACTTCACCATGCTAACCCAGCTGAACCACCTGTTTTTCTTCAACACCCAAACCTTCTTTAAAGGTTGAGCCTAACCATTAATCATGCATGGACCCAAATTGACCCAAAATGATCCTTCCCCCATCCTATTCCAATTCAACACCTTTAAACATGGCAACCCCAAATTGATTGCACTAAACTCAAGTCCTGATCTCTCTAACAAAATGGTGACCTGACCCTGGCCAGCCAGCCACCTTGGCTGCGAAAAAACACCAAGGTTGAGAGAGCCCATATGGTCAAAACCCAAAATTTGACCTAGCTGAGCTGCCTCAACACAATTGGCCAATGGATCCTCTCTGCCCTTCACCTAAGCAACCCTCCAACCACCTCAGGTGGACATGGCTACCACCATAGTCTTTCTTGTAGACACACCACCCTCCATAACCAAGAGAGAAGAAGTCAAAACTTCTAGAGGAGACTCTGTCAAATTGTTCCTAGAGCATCTTTTAGGCTTTTTAAGCTTAACCCTACCAATTCCAAGCCACCTCCCCAGTGTCAAAGCCTAATTTCTCAAACTTAATTCAAGCTCAAAATAAGTCACTTCCTTAGAAACCACCAAACCCAAATTAACTTCACCCACACCATCCTTAGAGCCTCCTAAGCTTCAATCAGCAGACCACCCTAGCATAGAGTTTGATTAACACCCGTAATTGGCCTCAATCAATTTCATACCTACACAATTCACCACATCCCAAGGCTTCACCTAGATGCTCTTTTGACACAGCTCAAGCTTCTGGAAGCACCCAATCGAGGCCACAACTCATAGGCAAAGGTTTTGAATTCCCCCCTCAAATCGAGCCTATTTTGATTCTCCATGCTTATAGACTTAATTTAGGACTTGATTAACCTTTTATTATTGTTATCCTATTTTATACACTTTTACAGAAACAAACCCGAAGAGATTTGGTTGAGTATCGAGGGAGAAATTAGGGTCAAAAGTTGGATGGTTCATGTGTTGGCGAACTTAAGGACGAAGACAATGAGCCATTGGATTGTGCGTGTATCAGAGGGACATACGAGATTGCATCTAATGAGATTTTGGTGCTTGAATAGCGGGCCGAGTACGAGCTAACTCATACGACGACACCAAAACAAAAGACGCCGCATGGAGACTTCGAAGATGCCAAGGATTGCGTGGCGCCACAGTGGATAAATAGAAAAATAAGGATTTTAGGATTTATTTAAATGACCAGAACTTTAAAAATCCATATATTTTCATAAAAAAATTATAAAAATTAAAGAAAAATACCCTCATGCTTGGTGAACAGAGGAGAGTAATGTGGAAAAGGTGTAATGTTTTTTGATGCATGTGTGATTTTTAATTAATTAAATACTCTATTTCTTATTTGTATTATCCATTTGCATGGACATTTGACCATTACTTGATTCTTAGGGCTTTGGTTCTCTTTGTCATGAGGGATCTTCCCTAATTTTCCAAAGGTTAGGGGAGATCTCTAGGCAGAGATATCTATCTTTAAGAATGTCATGTGTTTTATGATAAAACAATTATAATAATTAAAATATTGATAAAAAATGAAATTTATTTTTTTAGGTTCATTGTGGTCAGAGGACCGTAAGAAAAATATAAACTTAGTTTAACTCATTAAGAATAACCCTAACTATCACTAACCCCTAAAATTAAGAAAATTAAATTGGAATAATTATAAAAGTAAATGTGATAAAAAAAACATTTTCTACTATAATTTAATGTCAGAGAAACTCCACATAAAAATTTCAAGTCAATTGGAATTAATCTGACAAATAAAATGGATTAATTAAATGAAATTGTATTTTTGGCAGTAAAATAATTATAATAATTAAAATCCAATTCAAAAAATCACTAAATTTAGTTTGGAGGCTCCTTATGACCAGGGGAATCTAAGAAAAATAAATATTTCATTTTTAAGCCATTTTTCAATATTTTAATAATTAAAAATTTCAAAATTATAAAAACACACTAAAATATCACATTTGGCTTCTTGATCACTTGGGACCAATTAAATTAATTCTTCTAATTTTCTAAGCCAATATATTAATTTTTAAAGGCTTAAAATGAATTTTCTTTAATTTTTCACTAAAATAATTCTAATAATTAACATATAAACCTCAAAATTTGAAATTAATTTTGTGAGTTTCCTGAGCAAAGAGAGATTGAAGAAAAATATTAAATTTAATTTTCCACTTCAATAAAATTTTATTTTTAATTAATACTTCAAACAAACAAATAATTCTAATAATTAAATTAAACCTCTAAAAATCATGAAAATTAGTCCAAGTAGTTGTCTAACCTAGATGAACCTCCAATATTTTTCTTAAGGATAGAGGTTTTGTTTTGGTTGAGTTATTCAATTTTCATTAAAAATCCCTTTTTGACATTAAAATAATTATAAAATTAAATAAATTTAGAAAAATCACATTTTCTCTTCTGATGTTTTAATTAACCCATGAGTGGGGTAGCATAAAAATTCTAAAGTCATTTGACTTTAATTTAATCAATTATAAGGTGTTAAAGCCCTAAGGGTAAAATGGTAATTTTGAAATTTAAGTCTAAATTAACATTTAGGCCTAGCCAAAGGGTAAATGGGTAATAAATGATCTTAATTGACATGTCTATATGATTGAAATATAAAAGTGATAAATTGTAGCAACCAACCTCACTTTGATCTCATTAAAGATAAACTTGTGATTTCTTAAATTGATGAAATTTAGAAAAGTAATTAAACAAGGAGACATCAGGGTTGGGGGTTTGACTTTGGAATATCATAACCCATTAATATTAAAACCTCAATCAATAGTTTAAAGTAATTTATGACTCCTAATAGGGATTAAGAGTTTATACATGTAATTTTTTTCTAAAATAAAAAATCTACCTATTATGTTTTAAGGGCTTAATAGTTAATTAGGTTTAATCAAAATTTTGTCTAATGAGGTTTAGAAAATTACCTATAAATAATATGAAGCTATTTAAAACACTATAAGCCAATCTTTAAAAATCAAATCAGCTAAGTTTCTTAATTAAGTCAGATTGCTCTAAGGGCCTTTACCCGTATAATTAGTAAGTGAAGCATCAAATGATAATTATCTCACTAAAAGGGATAATCAAAACATCAAGGTTCATTGAGCATAAGGGTATGAATTGGGTGAACCACATAGCAACATAAAAAGACCAAAATTAACTCGAGACGATTCAAGGGACTGTGAAATGTCTAGGGTATTACCTAGGACTTTTCATGAGCCTTCGGGAGTTTTGGAGGACACTTGGACATATTATGATTTGCTCAATAAAATCATCCCAAAAAATGAACAAATTGGACCCACCGGGAATGGTAGACACACCTCAAACCTGTTTGGGATGCATTCGGGTGGCAGTATACTCCATTGAATAAGCCTCTTGACCATTTGCAGGCATTGGATCCACCTCATCATATCCTAAAATTCTAGGGTGTTTCCCTTGCCTATCCTCAATAAAATTATAACAACAACCAAACTGAATGGTTATTCTACCTTTCCTGCACATCTATTTCCATGGTTCTGAATAAGTTCTTGGCCTCAGCTGACCAGCTCGACCTCTGTCCCTCAGGTACATACACAGTCTAAAAATATTTTTTTGTCATTTTTTAAGAATACCCTGGTGTACAGTGCCAGGCCTTCCAAAATGTTGACAATTTTACCTTGAACTTCTTCGTAAAACTCAAACTTTCTTCTTTTAAATCTGCACATCCTTTCTAATTCTTCTGTGGAAATCTCCTTAAACTGCAGGGTTGTCTCCTTGTTTCAACATCTGCAAGAATCCACGTCTGATCTGGTTCTGTAGGCATTGGGATGTATGACTCTGCATCTGGATGTGCTACCTCCTGGGCTCCCACACCAGTGGTTGTGAACTCTTGAAAAGAACTATTGCAATGTAAGTGTGGAATGTTGCATCTAAGATATTGAACAGATAATTCTCCAACATATGCTCCTACAGGAATCTCAACATTACATAGCGGGCAAACCCTGTAAGAATCATGAGGTGTTTCTATCTGCATCGGCTCTGTGGTCAGTTCTAATTCATCCTCTGTATTAGGTGGGTTAGAAGAGGTCTTTTTCGTGCATGGTTCATAAATCTTTCCTTAAATAATTGGGGTAAGTAGATTTGCTATCTCCTTTCTTATCGCAAGAAGGCTCTACATTTACGTTCGTTGGCATTGTGACGCTGAGTTCTTCTGAGCGGTGCATCCGACACTCTCTCTTCATTGACACCTTCTAAATCCCTTGTCGGAGCAGTTATGAGAGACTGTAGATGGCTAGTTCTTTGGATTGGATATTGTTGTTGAGTGATTACTTTCTTCCTCTTTCATGAGGAGTCTTCTGTGGTGCCCATCTTTAACACAGGTGGTAATCCTTCCTTTTCCAGGTGACTGAAGATGTCCATCAGGAGATTCTCATATTCTACATTAACTTAACTGAAGTCTAAGTCTAAGTCTATAATACCACCCTGAGCTTCCATTTCTTCATTTATTGAGAGATTGAGGTCATCTCAAAAAGTGAAAACAAGCTTGTATCCAGACATTTTTTGTGCAGAAGATAGAAAAACATCAGTGTGCTAACATTCATCATGAACAAGAATAAGAACAAAGCACTTATAAAATTATTATTATTTTTTTAAAATTTTATTTATTACATTTAATTTAGTTTTAATTAGGGTTTGAAAATTAGAAAAAAAGTAGAGAAACAAAGTGGGCAGATTTCAAAATATTCATTTTATTGAGGTTAATTTATTACAAAACTTGGAACCCAGTCACAGACATCTGAACAAATAGATAACCCAAGAACAATCAAAATTTAAAAAGAAAATGTTGATTTCAAGCAGCATCATATTGGGTAGTATATCTCTAAGTAGTGGCCATTGATCGATAACATAGGTCTTTCACCCCCGAAATCAACTAAATGGTAAGCTCCTCCTGAATAAACTTCCTCTATGACAAATGGCCCCTCCCAAGTTGGTTCAAATTCTCCACCTATTTTGCGGTGTGCAAGAATAGGCCTTTTTAGAACGAGAACAACTTCGCCAACTTTGAACTCCCTGGGTCAGACCAATTTGTCATGAGCCTGCACCATCCTTGCTTGGTAGAGCTCTAAGTGATGTGTTTCTTCAAGTCATTTTCTCTCAAGACTTTCTAATTCCTCAAGTCTGAGTTTCATACTTTCTTCAGTTGTGATTTGGTTGGCAAAAATGACTCTGAGACGATGTCTAAACTTCTAGCGGTAGTACGACCTCAGACTCATACGAAAGCGTGGAGGGTGGACATTGAGTGGGAGTCATGAACTTCATCCGGTAGGCCCAAAAAGCTTCTAATAGTCTATTATGCCAATCTCTTTTATTTTCATCCAGTGTCTTCTTTAGAATCTGCACGAGCTTTTTGTTGAAAGCTTTGCTATGCCATTTGCCCTTGGATAATAGATTGTAGAGTATCTCCAATCTATCCGATGTCTTTTAAAAAAATTATTGATCTTTGTGTTCTGGAAGGTATCCCATTGTCGGAAATTACCCTGCATGGAACACCAAAATGGTAGACTATATTAGTCTTCAAGAAATGCAAAACATGTTGTGTTGTAACCTCTCATAATGGCACTGCCTCTGCTCATTTGGAGAAGTAATCTATAGCAACGAGGATAAATTTATGTCCCTTAGGGGATGGAGGATCTATCACACCTATTATGTCCATGTCCCAACACTCAAATGACCATGATGCAACATTTAGGTGTAACACATTCGGAGATTGGTGTAAGACCACCCCATGCACTTAGCAAAGGTGACACCTTCTAGCTGTATCTATGTAATTAAATGTCATTGCTGGCTAATAATATCCAAGTCTTATGATCTTCATCTTCATCTTTGGCCCTGAATGGTGAGAACCACATAATCCGACATGTACTTCTTTAACAATATTTTGTGCCTCTGCTCTGCTTAGACATCTCAGCCACATGTGATCAAACGATCTCCTGTAGAGAATATCTCCTACTAAGAAATATGACATATCTCTTCTTGTGATGAGATATGCCTCAAACTTATCTTCTGGTAGCTTTCCAATTTGCAAATATTCTATTAATGGCTTGCACCAATCTTCGTTGATGTCAGCAACTACAATCATCATTCCATATTTTTTTTTAGCCTATGTAGATTGTTAAGGTCAATTAGAGACAAAAATCCTCTTCTTTGTACTAAAATATGAATGGAATCCTCCGATGGACATGCTGGCTCCTTAGCAAGTTCTTCTATAGCTTTGAAATGGGCACTCCTTGAGGAATCCTATATAGAGTCACATTAAGGATCTATATGAGCAACTTCATTGTATATCGATGGTATTATGCTAGCCTTGATTTCAAAATCTTGTATTGTCTGATGACTTATTAAATGAAGAGTTGAGAATCATCATAGATGACAACGTCCATTATATCCATCGAGATTGTCAACTCCAACTCGGTGATTAACGCTTCATATTCTACTTTGTTATTTGTACACGGCTCTGTAAGGTGGTAGGAGAATCTCAACATGCCTTTATCTAGCATGATGAAAATCAAACCAACCCCTACTTTACCTGGTATAACCATTTCTGCTCCTTTATCTTTCCTGGCTGATGAAACCCCATAGAAGTACATTTCCTAATGTCTGACACTGGAGGGTTCTATTTGTAGTATTTGCACATTTGGTAGTTCATCGTTAAGTGGGGACCCAATTGAAAGTGGGTGTGCTGAGTGAAAATCTGCCAAAATTTAGCCTTTGATAGCACATGTGGAAATGAAAGTTATATCAAATTGCAATAAAATCATTGACCATCTTGCTAGACATTCGGAAAGTGTTGGTTGGGTCATTAAATATTGCAATAGATTAACTTTCAAAATGAGTAATTTTATGAGAAAGCACATAGTGTTTATGCTTTTGGGCGGCAAAAATTAAAGCTAGATAATGCTTCTCAATAGGCAAATACTTTGTCTTTGTCGTTACTAGGCGTGGACTCAAGTAGTAGAATGTGTTTTCCTTACCCTCATTATTGACTTGGGCTAATAGGGCTCCGAGAGAGTTTTCCAAAGTGTATCCTTTTTAATTTATGGTGTAAAGTATCAACAGTTTTCCTGGGATACGGGCTGCCAAAATAGGAGGTTTTATTAAGTATCATTTAACATCCTTGAAGACCCACTAACATCTCTCTTCCCAAACAAATTTGGCATCCTTTTTAATTTATGACAAGAAGGGCTGACACCTACCTGAGAGATTAGAGATAAAACGTGTCAGATATGCCAACTTTTCTTGAAAAAAAAGTCATTTTTTAAAAGAGTTATGAGGAGGCTTTTCCAAGATAGCTTTAATCTTATCCGGGTCGATCTCGATCCCCCAATGACGAACAACGAATCCTAGAAATTTCTCGGAGGTAATGCCAAAGGCACAATTTAAGGGATTTATCTTAAGATTATATTGTTGTAATCATTTCAACATGATCCTCAAATCATATAAATGGTCTATTTTCTGTTTGTTCTTGATAACTAAATCATCCACGTAGTACTTCACTTTGTTTTGAATGAGGTCATCAAAGATCTTCTTCATTGCCCGTTCATACATTGCTCTGACATTCTTTAACCCAAATGACATTACTGTGTAGCAGAAAATCTCTATTGACGTTCTGAAAGCTGTAGGTGCTGCATCTTGTGGAGCCATATTTATTTGGTTGTATCCTCAAGATCCATCCATAAAGGAGAAAATATCATGCATCGAGGCTATGTCCACCATTAACTCTGGTATTGGTAATGGAAGTTCATTATTTGGACACCACTTATTTAAATCACTGAAGTCTACACAAACACAGATTTGTCAATTCATTCTCTTAACTTGAATAATGTTGGCTAGCCATGTGGGGTATTGCTCTTCCTACACAAAGTTATGACTTGTTGCTCTATCTTGACACGCATTCTTCTCAGAGCTTGTTTTACTGGGGTCATACTTTTTCCACCCCAATCTTATACACTGCAACTTTTGCTGAGAGCCCTAACAATTCACCATAGCTCCAAGTGAAGCAATCTTTAAATTATAATAATAATATCATCAACTCTATGGATTCTTCCTCATCAAGTAAAGAACTTATTAAGGTTGGTTGAGGCTGCTCAAATGTGTTGCAGCAAGGAGCTTGGAGCTAGCATGGTAGGCAGCACAACCATCTTCAACAGCAAAACTTGTCTTCCCCAGCTAAACCAATCTTTCTTCCTTAGAATTAAACAAAGAAGCCATAGGACTTTGAGGTTGCTTGCTTATGCAACATAAATACTCACTTTATCTTTAAGCCTTTGCATAGCCCTGCTATACAATATAAGTTCTAACTCGTCTTAGGATTTCGAGGTTGTCGTTTGTCACAACCTAAATCCTCACATCTTCTAGGCTATTTGTGTGATCATTTCACATGAATGTAAGCCCTAACTAATAAAATTGGCAGGATGAAACACCCAAATATTTCTCATTAAAACTGAAGCCAAACATTAAGATAGCTTGGGAAGTCACTGAGGTTCTCCTCTGGATCCTTGACATCCCCTAGTTCTTCCTCCATTAGATTCTACAATAAAATGTTTCAAATTTGAACCAATCCCCTTTCACACTTCCACGCCCGATTTCGTTGAAGAGCCCCACCGTTTGAAATTCTTTGAAGATAGCATTTCTTGATTTTTATCGAGAGTCTTCTTAGGTGACTTTGGCCATTTAAGATGTAATTAACTATAGGGGCTTACCTTTATAGGAAGCATGTCTGAACCTAGCTTAATGTAAACCCTATTTAGTCTTTTATTAAATAGGGGAACTTATCGACAAATACAAATGTTTCACAGACCAAACGGACGTCATACTTTCCTTAGTTTATTTGATCGAGCCTCATCCTAAGTCTTGTGTGCTTTGGGATAGATATAGGATTTGAGGTACAGTGCTCTTTCATTTTAAACTATGAAAACTATGGGTTTTGGGATAGATACAGGATTTGAGGTATTATGCTCTTTCATTTTAAACTATGAAAAATATGGGGTCAGTTTGATTTCATACTTCAACGTCC
>JXCR01081930.1:5860-40590 GCA_002079205.1 Phalaenopsis hybrid cultivar
CATTCCAAAGGTTCACCCCTTATTTTCTTGCCTTGCATTAGCTCTCTTTAGCTTCAGAAACACAACAGTTTGATTCATCTTGGACATAATTTCCGGAGTCCATTCATGTAACTACTAAAACTCTTTTGTATTTTCTCTTACAATAAATTGCTTTTTGCAAGCAACACTGTTTCATTTGCATGTAAAATATTTGAACATGTCTAAGATTTATTGTATGTGCAGGACCCAGAAGAGACTGATAAATCCAGAACAACTGCATGAAGGGTGGTAATTTATCCTATAATTGATATTAGCTCTTATTTTCTTTGAGCCTTCTGCTGATGTAAATTATTCATCCACTGAAACAGTTGCTGCGCGACAACATTTCGATTTGTTGACGATGAAATTACCAGATGAAGATTTCAGAAAACTGAGGCACCTTAATTGTTCACGGAGGAGAGAAATTTTGACTTCAAGACATCGTGAAATATACTTGGGTAAATAACGATCATAAAGTAATAAATTTTTTGCCTGTACTCCTTTTATTTTTGGTCTTATAAACATTTTTTACTCTCCATAAGAAGTGATATCACTTATGAAAATAGGTTGGAGATGTTTTTATGGTCGTGCCTTGGAACCATCTAGTTGGAAGAGGGGTCGTAGGATTTTAGTTCTTCTTGGCTTAACGCTTGCACTATAATAGATCACACGTGGTTCGATAGAAAAGTGGAGATAATTTGATCATGGCTAGATCTAATCAGCATATTCTCTTACTATAGGAACAAGCTGCTCCTACTAGTACCAAAATAATGTAACATTTTCTTTTTTGAATAAGCTAAAGACCTCCCCCCTGTAAATACTTCAGAAATTCTTCTTTTTTTTTCTCAGATGGCAATCTCTCTCTCTCACCCTCTATTTTTTACATGTGAGATGTCAAGGGCATCTCCTTCTGCAATATTTTGCATGATCTTTTAAAGTGAATAAAAAATGTTGTTGTGTTTGGAAAATATTGCAGAATAGATTATCTATCAATTAATCTTAGAGTGAAATAGTTAAAATTTAAATGCTATGCATATGATTACTTTTTTTCCATTTTTTTTAAATTTTAGTCATTTAAACAAAAATAAATCCACTTAGTAGTGAATACTTTTGCTTTTATGTCCAGTGAATACTTCATGCTTTTATTAAGTATATTATCTATTTACCCTTTAATTTGTGAATGACACCGTTCAATGTAACCGAAAATGTAATTTAAGACTAATTTAGAAAAACTTTTAATAATCTGGAACTAAATAAGAGAATTTTAACTCTCGGAGACTAAATTGGGTATTTCTTATTAGTCGGGGGACTACTATGGGCTTTAACTCTAGTGAACCTAGAGCTCCAGGCAAGCACCCTAAAAATTTCTCTTTACTTCTATTGAAGCTCATCTCCTNTAACCGAAAATGTAATTTAAGACTAATTTAGTAAAACTTTTAATAATCTGGAACTAAATAAGAGAATTTTAACTCTCGGAGACTAAATTGGGCATTTCTTATTAGTCGGGGGACTACTTTGGGCTTTTACTCTAGTGAACCTAGAGCTCCAGGCAAGCACCCTAACAATTTCTCTTTACTTCTATTGAAGCTCATCTCCTCTCTCTCGCTCTCTCTCCCTCCTGCTTGTGAGATGTCAAAACAAGTCCGTGTAGGGTTTCTTTAACGGTGATAACATGATAAGCATTCGATCTTCTAATATTTTGCAAGCTCTCTTAATCTGAACATAAGATGTCATATTTGACAAAAAAATAAAAAATCATGTCTCTGTAAATATCCATTCAATATTTGCTTTAAATAGCTTGTCTCAATCATTTCTTATAGAGAATTAATGAAGAAAAGTTTGCAGGCGGGCCTACATTTTTACATGGCCATACTTAATTTCTTTGTTTGTGCATTAATTCATCACTATTATCCTGACATCCTCCGCACATCAACTTGCTTGTAATTGATATCAAAAGGTGAAAGAAATTTAGATAGCTATGGGTAGTGATTTAAATACAATTGTAATGAGCTCTATTGCCAAGTTATAAAGAATAAAGATTGAATTCATGCCAATTTTNATGATTTAAATACAATTGTAATGAGCTCTTTTGCCAAGTTATAAAGGATAAATATTGAATTCATGCCAATTTTATGATTTGGCTTTGATTTCTTTCAATTCTCATTTTATCATATAGATGGCTACNTATACTTGATTTCATTTGTTTGTGCATTTATTCATCACTATTATCCTGATATCCTCCGCACATCAACTTGCTTGTAATTGATATCAAAAGGTGAAAGAAATTTAGATAGCTATGGGTAGTGATTTAAATACAATTGTAATGAGCTCTATTGCCAAGTTATAAAGAATAAAGATTGAATTCATGCCAATTTTATGATTTGGCTTTGATTTCTTTCAATTCTCATTTTATCATATAGATGGCTACTGTATAGAGGATGAGCCTTTAGAGAAGGCAGTTTGGAGGAAAGAGATATTGGGAGGAGTGAGAAAACCAGCTAGGTAGGAGAGAGAAATACAGAGGGGATAATATAAGGAGAGAGAATATTTCCAAATCGATCAATTATTCAATAATTATTTATAAGCCATACTACCTCTATTTATAAAAATAGGTTTGCAATATAAGATCAAACTTTCATGAATTTAAATTATAATCCAAATCTGCATAGTTCCTAATAATCCTACCATCTATTTTGAAAATAAAAGGATATACCTAATAATAAATGGAATCAAAGTGAACCAAACCCTAAAAAAATTCTAAAATACCAGAAATAATATATAATTAATTGCTTGTGCTGCATCAAGAATCCCTTTTAATTTANAAAGGCAGTTTGGAGGAAAGAGATATTGGGAGGAGTGAGAAAACCAGCTAGGTAGAAGAGAAATAGAGAGGGGATAATAAAAGGAGAAAGAATATTTCCAAATCGATCAATTATTCAATAATTATTTATAAGCCATACTACCTCTATTTATAAAAATAGGTTTGCAATATAAGATCAAACTTTCATGAATTTAAATTATAATCCAAATCTGCATAGCTCCTAATAATCCTACCATCTATTTTGAAAAGAAAAGGATATACCTAATAATAAATCGAATCAAAGTGAACCAAACCCTAAAAAATTCTAAAATACCAGAAATAATATATAATTAATTGCTTGTGCTGCATCAAGAATCCCTTTTAATTTATGTCAGCTATTTTGGAGTTTATTTTTCTTCAGGGGAACTAAATGCATAGCCAGAGCTGTTGCTCTCATTTTATTTTGGAGTTTATTTTACTTTGCTTGTGCTATAAACAATTGTATTTAGGCTTTAATCTGAAAATCTTCCTTTTTGTTTGCTCTAGCAGGATGTTCTTGGCATCAATCACACTAAAGACAATCGACCTGATCGATGAAATCAATGCGAACTCAAACTGGATGTTATACTGATGTGCATGAGACTGCTTTTTCGGAACTTAATGCACTTCCAATATAAGATTAGATCTGCCCAAAAATGTCCTCTTAGACCCTGAATTTACCATCATTTAGATTAGAAGTTTGGGAAATTTACATACATACCACATATTCTCATGTATTTATATATCTAGCAGCTGAAGTTTGATATTTACACATGACAATTTAGTGTCACAAATCTATACATGAAAAGTTTATTTCACTCTTGAAAAGATAATGATTGTAGTATTTTTGATGTGATGTTAAGGAATGAAGTGATATGNGAAAAATCTCTTCTATTTTCTCTTACAATAAATTGCTTTTTGCAAGCAACACTGTTTCATTTGCATGTAAAATATTTCAACATGTCTAAGAATTATTGTATGTGCAGGACCCCCAGAAGAGACTGATAAATCCAGAACAACTGCATGAAGGGTGGTAATTTATCATATAATTGATATTAGCTCTTATTTTCTTTGAGCCTTATGCTGATGTAAATTATTCATCCACTGAAACAGTTGCTGCGCGACAACATTTGGATTTTTTTGATGATGAAATTACCAGATGACGATTTCAGAAAACTGAGGCACCTTAATTGTTCACGGAGGAGAGAAATTTTGACTTCAAGACATCGTGAAATATACTTGGGTAAATAACGATCATAAAGTAATGCATTTTTGGCCTGTACTCCTTTTATTTTTGGTCTTATAAACATTTTTTACTCTCTATAAGAAGTGATATCAGTTATGAAAATAGGTTGGAGATGTTTTTAAGGTCGTGCCTTGGAACCATCTAGTTGGAAGAGGGGTCTAGGATTTTAGCTCTTGTTGGCTTAACGCTTGCACTATAATAGATCGCACGTGGTTAGATAGAAGAGTGGAGATAATTTGATCATAGCCAGATCTAATCAGCATATTCTCTTACTATAAGAACGAGCTGCTCCTACTAGTACCAAAATAATGTAACATTTTCTTTTTTGAATAAGCTAAAGACCTCCCCCCCTGTAAATACTTCAGAAATTCTTCTTTTTTTTTCTCAGATGGCAATCTCTCTCTCTCACCCTCTATTTTTTACATGTGAGATGTCAAAGGCATCTCCTTCTGCAATATTTTGCATGATCTTTTAAAGTGAACAAAAAATGTTGTTCTGTTTTGGAAAATATTGCAGAATAGATTATCTATCAATTAATCTTAGAGTGAAATAGTTAAAATTTAAATGTTATGCATATGATTACTTTTTTTCCATTCTTTTAAATTTTAGTCATTTAAACAAAAATAAATCCACTTAGTAGTGAATACTTTTGCTTTTATGTCCAGTGAATACTTTATGCTTTTATTAAGTATATTATCTATTTACCCTTTAATTTGTGAAGGACATTGTTCAATGTAACCGAAAATGTAATTTAAGACTAATTTAGTAAAACTTTTAATAATCTGGAACTAAATAAGAGAATTTTAACTCTCGGAGACTAAATTGGGCATTTCTTATTAGTCGGGGGACTACTTTGGGCTTTTACTCTAGTGAACCTAGAGCTCCAGGCAAGCACCCTAACAATTTCTCTTTACTTCTATTGAAGCTCATCTCCTCTCTCTCGCTCTCTCTCCCTCCTGCTTGTGAGATGTCAAAACAAGTCCGTGTAGGGTTTCTTTAACGGTGATAACATGATAAGCATTCAATCTTCTAATATTTTGCAAGCTCTCTTAATCTGAACATAAGATGTCATATTTGACAAAAAAATAAAAAATCATGTCTCTGTAAATATCCATTCAATATTTGCTATAAATAGCTTGTCTCAATCATTTCTTATAGAGAATTAATGAAGAAAAGTTTGCAGGCGGGCCTACATTTTTACATAGCCATACTTGATTTCTTTTGTTTGTGCATTTTATTCATCACTATTATCCTGACATCCTCCGCACATCAACTTGCTTGTAATTGATATCAAAAGGTGAAAGAAATTTGGATAGCTATGGGTAATGATTTAAATACAATTGTAATGAGCTCTATTGCCAAGTTATAAAGAATAAAGATTGAATTCATGCCAATTTTATGATTTGGCTTTGTTTTCTTTCAATTCTCATTTTATCATATAGATGGCTACTGTATAGAGGATGAGCCTTTAGAGAAGGCAGTTTGGAGGAAAGAGATATTGGGAGGAGTGAGAAAACCAGCTAGGTAGGAGAGAGAAATAGAGGGGATAATAAAAGGAGAAAGAATATTTCCAAATCGATCAATTATTCAATAATTATTTATAAGCCATACTACCTCTATTTATAAAAATAGGTTTGCAATATAAGATCAAACTTTCATGAATTTAAATTATAATCCAAATCTGCATAGCTCCTAATAATCCTACCATCTATTTTGAAAAGAAAAGGATATACCTAATAATAAATGGAATCAAAGTAAGCAAAACCCTAAAAAAAATTCTAAAATACCAGAAATAATATATAATTGCTTGTGCTGCATCAAGAATCCCTTTTAATTTATGTCAGCTATTTTGGAGTTTATTTTTCTTTTGGGGAACTAAATGCATAGCCAGAGCTGTTGCTCCCATTTTATTTTGGAGTTTTGCTTGTGCTATAAACTATTGTATTTAGGCTTTAATCTGAAAATCTTCCTTTTTGTTAACTCTAGCAGGATGTTCTTGGCATCAATCACACTAAAGATAATCGACCTGATCGATGAAATCGATGGGAACTCAAACTGGATGTTATACTGATGTGCATGAAACTGCTTTTTCGGAACTTAATGCACTTCCAATATAAGATTAGATCTGCCCAAAAATGTTCTCTTAGACCCTGAATTTACCATCATTTAGATTAGAAGTTTGGGAAATTTACATACATACCACATATTCTCATGTATTTATATATCTAGCAGCTGAAGTTTGATACTTACACTCATGACAATTTAGTGTCACAAATCTATACATGAGAAGTTTATTTCACTCTTGAAAAGATAATGATTGTAGTATTTTTGATGTGATGTTAAGGAATGAAGTGATATGNTGGAGGATGCCGGGGAACTCGCTGGGAGTGGAGAGGAGGATGGTGGAATCGACGATGTAAACGCGCTTACGAATTTTAGAATATCCAAGGTTTTGAGGGAGAGGCTGAACTCCAAGGGGATAAAGGCGCTATTTCAGATACAGGCTATGACTTTTGACATGATTTTTGAGGGCTCTGATTTGGTTGGCCGAGCACGGACTGGTCAGGTAAGGAATTGGTTCTTTCTGATATGAATTGTATCTTCAATTTGCACTTCTATTTATGAATCTTGCAATTTGAAGTGGAGGGGAAAAATCCATGGTTTAAATTGTAAGGAAATCAGTACAATAATCTTCTCCACTGTATAGGAGATCAATCAATGGCCATTAATAGGAATTTGAAGGGGAAATCTAATCAATATGTAATTTTTTCATTATATTCTTTGCCAGGGTAATATAATTACTGATTGTGATCTCCTTTAGCTGCAATATTTGTCTTTCTATGTCATTTTCCTAGGAGCATTATGCTTTAGTCTCTATTATAGTTAATTTGGAACATGGATTTCATCAATCAAACTTGTCATGCGCAAATATGATTGCATTACATTTTTTATGGTTTGCAACAGAAAATCTAATTAGAGTTGAATGCTCAAGTGCAATCTTCCTCTGAAGTTAAATATCGGGACACCTTTCTTGTCCTTCCCTTGGATAATTTAGTCTTTCACCTTCTCAAGGATTGGCTCAAAAGTCTCACTGTAATCCTCAACATTGTCAGAGGCGTTCTTCAAGCACTCCCCTTCTTTATTGTAGTTTTTCTTGAGTGAAATATAAAGTGTAAAGAGAGTGAAACAAGAAAGGAAATCTAATGGGAATTGGTAAATTAACATAAAAATTTTAAGGTAATCCAAACCAAGGATTATCCTCTGAAAAACAATTTTCTTTTTAAGGTGCTAATTTCTATCCTATAGTAGCATCTTAATTATTGGTATGAATTTATTTAAGCTTTGAAACTTTATCAAATAAATTGTTGATGGTATTTGTTCAAGGATGGTTAGAATTGGAAATTAAACTAAAAGAATAGAGCAAGACACTCTTCAACATAGATGCCAAACAAATCTACAAATCTACAAATCCTTATTCTATAATGAATCCAAAGATGAAACACCATGAGTTTGCATTAGAAATTATACAAGTTTGGAATTGAGTTAACTCACGTATTAAGTGTAAAAAAAATGGACTCCATTTAGTTTGGAGTCATGGCCATAAGGTACAAAATCAAAAGTATCTTGATGCAATAAATGGGCTATTTTATACATGAGACTGTCAAGCAAGAACCTGAGAAGATTAATAAGCAAATGAGAGATGTGTTTGATGAATCTCCGCCACTGTAGAATTGCCGAGAACAAGGCACAAGAATTTATTGAATTGATTTGGAATTTAAGAGAATAGAAATGCCATTTGCAAAGAGAAACACTCAATGGGGATGCATAATAGTATTTCAAGGTATTCTATTATTATTGGCCATGAACATTTCTAAATTCAATATCATGGAGTAACGCATTTTGAACCCATACCAATCAATATGAATTCATTTAGATAGACGTGAATTCACTTGAGCTACCATAAACTCACATAGATTGATAAGAACACTCTCAAAGGTTTAACTTGTTAGAATCTTAAGAAGTATTCATTAAGGGGTTGCTTGGTCGACTGCAAAAGTGCATTACATTTCTTTTGCACGACTTTTCTGATTTTTGTTTTTTAGCACGAACAATCATAAGTTTAATGCAAGATAAAAATTAATTTAGAAATCATCCCTTATTTCATTTTCAATGTATTTCAATTTTGATGGATTTGGCTGAAACTCAAATATGTAATTCTATGTAAATTGTTGGCCACCGCAGCCGCCAACTCTGGCCACTTCCGCTGACCCCATCTCCTGCCACCACCTTCGCCATAGCTCCTTTGGCCACCGCTGCCATCGCCACCTCCGGGCACCACCACCATCTCCACCACCACCGCTACCAATAGCCGCCGCTGCCGTGAACCACCACCGTCACCGTCATTGCTGTCGCAGTCCACGGCCGTCACCATCGCCGTCACTATAATCTATTAAAGATCTCATTTATTTTGAAATTCATTGTTTTCATTTTATTTCTATTACAACGAACCAAAAAACTCCAAAATATTTCAAATACAATACATTACTCTTGTATTGCATTCATTTTATGCTACATTAGTTTTTCCATTGACCAAGCGGCTCCTAAAGCTCAAACCTTCTCGTCTAAGATGAGACATATTTGCCCAATTTCAAAAACTTGCAAGGTAAACATATTCATTAAAAAAACATTTTGCTAAGCAATTCAGCTATAAATTTGATTACTCGACTCTAATGCAATCATGCGACATGCATCATGTGTATTATAGCAAGCGATTAATGAGCCTTGTTACATACCTTTCTTCTTTATGTAAATTAATATAAGCTCAAACCCCAATCTACACCTATAAATGTGGATCATGAGGAGAGCATGTGTTACATTATTTCTGGTAATTGAACCAATTATTCTTAGCATTTCTTATCTCTCTCTCTCTACATGTATAAATTAAAAGGCAATGTCTAAATTTGTACTTTCATGATCATTGTTTTCTGTAGGTTTTTTTTGCTTTTGTATTATATTGAATATTTATTTTGGTCTTGTTACTGTATTGAAATTCTTGACTGCCTGATTTTCTTTCATGATATAATATTTACATCCTTTTACGTAGGGTAAAACGTTGGCCTTTGTTTTGCCTATACTGGAGTCCTTGACAAATGGCATGCACAAGTTTTCAAGGAGTACTGCTTATGGTAGGGCTCCATGCGTGCTCGTTCTTCTACCCACGAGGGAGCTTGCTAATCAGGTGCAGTGAGATCTTAAATGAGATATCTGCATTAACTTATTTTTTTCTGGTTAGAGTTGCAATAATTTATTTTTTCTGTACCATTCTCAGGTGCATGTGGACTTTGAGTTTTATGGTGGCGCAGTTGGGTTATCCTCCTGCTGTCTATATGGAGGGTCTCCTTATCGTTCTCAAGAGCTTGCACTGAAACGTGGTGTTGATATTGTTGTTGGGACACCTGGCAGGATAAAAGTATTGTTAATTTCTTTTCTTTTCCATGCCCCTTTTGAATATATTTTACTAGTATGGAAGTTAGTTTACTCTTTTTATGTGTAGGATCATTTAGAGAGAGGTACACTGGACTTGAAGTCCTTGAAGTTCCGTGTGCTTGATGAAGCTGATGAAATGCTGAATATGGGCTTTGTTGATGATGTTGAGCTCATTCTTGGTACTAATCCTCTTTTATCAAGCTATACAAGTCTTTATGATGAACATCCATTGATTTGTATTGTTTTTATACCACTTTGTAATCCAATCCTAGTGTACGAACCTTATAATCTTAGCCTTTCTTTAAGATTATTATGGATTCCATTAATTAGAAATAAGATCATCTAATATTCATGTAAACACATTTGTGAATTAAATTTCTCTAAGATAGCTTATCGCGTCTTTTTATGTTGAAATGCTAGAACTTCATATGGGCAAGTCTTTGTATAAGATATTATTAAGTTAAGCACATTAAAAACTTCTGCGGAGCTCAAAATATATGCTATTCCTTTCACTTAAGCTTCTTTATATTTGTTTTATTTTACTGATTTATGTATTTTCTTTCAATAACTATTGTACTCTCCAGGTAAAGTTGCAGATGCTAACCAAGTCCAAACACTTCTATTTAGTGCTACATTACCCGATTGGGTGAAGAAGGTTAGCTTCATTTGTGGACAACTCTGTTTTTTGTATCATTGGAATTCTTTGTCAACTCAAAAAATGAAAAATTGTTTACTGTTAGACCAGGGCTGATATTTTTTACATTTTAACAGATTTCAGCTAGATTCCTAAAACCACTGAAAAAAACTGTTGATCTTGTTGGAAATGAGAAATTGAAAGCTAGTGCAAGTGTCAGACATCTGGTTCTCCCCTGTTCCAGTGCAGCAAGGCCACAAATTATTCCCGATCTTATTCGTTGCTATAGCCGGTTTGGTTTGTTTTGCAATTTCTTTTGAATATATTCTCGTTTTGTATCCATTGATTATGTTTGCTATTTCATGCAGCGGAGGGCGAACGATTATTTTCACCGAGACGAAGGAATCAGCTTCTCAACTTTCTGGGCTATTGCCTGGATCTCGGGCCTTGCATGGTGATATAATGCAGGCACAGCGTGAGGTAAAGTGATGTGACAGGTTGATTTTATTTTTCAAACAGATATTGGATGGTTTTCTATTTGAGTTGGGAAGATTTACACATACCAATCAATTCTTATGAATTTACATATTTAATACCTAAACTTCAATTTTTGCATGCATGCCACTTTACCTATGCATGAAAAGGGGGGTATTTTACTTCTTAAAGGTTAAAAAGGTGGTATTTTTAATGGGATAAAAAAAGATTTGGGTGTTATAAATGTCAAAAGCAGCGTTCAAGTGTTAGATATATAAATATGTTGAAATCGAGTGTTATGCATGTAAACGCCCTTTTATTTTATTCTATTTGAGGTTCTATGCAGAAATCTCCATCTTAACATTGCAGGGTTTGATTTCATGCAGGTTATATTAGCAGGATTTAGGTCTGGCAAATTCTTGATTTTAGTGGCTACTAACGTAGCAGCACGTGGACTGGATATTAATGATGTTCAATTGATTATTCAGGTATTAATATTTCTTAGAAAATTTATACAATGATGGTTCACTGCTGCAAATGATTTGGAGATCCAAACTTATGTATTGTCATTTACTAATTTCTAAGCATCTTTTACCATATAACTTTACAAGTTCCTTTACTTTTCAATTTTGGCATCCTATAAATGTGAAATGATTTATGCTCAGGTCATTTTGATGATCATTGGTTGAAAAGTCCTAGTAATTGTTGAGCTTTGGTAGGCTATATAGTATCTGGATAATTTATGCTGCCAAGGTGATTTCTAAAATAGTTACTATATTTTTAGTGGATGATAGCTTCCAAGCTTTTGTGGGTGGGTTTTGAGCTTAGTGCTATGCAAGGCATTTTAAATTTCTTGAATAAAATATTTATAATTCCCACGTTAGCTTGCTTTTCCACAACAGCTTCACGACCACATGTACAAAAAATTGGAGCCATCCGAAATGGCCTTAATTTGATTGTATAGATAGAAGTTTGTTGAATATGTCTCGTACATTTTTTGTATGCTAGGATTGGTATTTCTTAAACATCAAGCGTTTGTGAGAAGTGCGTTAAATTTTCTTTTTATGTTGTTAAACAATATCGGTTATAGTATGTATTGCTAGTGGATTGCCTTGACATCTGTTTGAAATGCACTTCTGTATTAAAGCCATGAGATGTCATTTTAAATATATGATACATTAGAATAAATACTGAATCATTGTATGTGGAAATGAAAAGAGCAATCATTTGATCGAAGCAAAACTTGATGCCTGAAATTTTGTGGAAACTAAACTGTGGTTTTAGAATATTTTGAAAATTGTAATGTCATTGGGTCATCATCACTATGTGTTGTTCTATGTGCATGGTTTGTTTCATTTAGCATCAGCATGTCATTGAAATTTGACAAGCATTTGAGAACATTATTTTGATTCCATATGTTGGGAAAGGTTTTTTTTTGCTGTATGTGATGCATCTGTTTTATCTGACAGTGTGAACCGCCACGTGATGTTGAAGCTTATATCCATCGTTCAGGCCGCACTGGGCGAGCCGGTATGGTGAACTCCCTTTTTATGATTTTATTCCAGAGACGAGTGTAAAAATGGTCCCTTGACTCGACTCTTTGTAGAGGCTCATTTTAATCCCAAAGCTTTTAAAGTATCTATTTAGTCCCTAAATTCTTTTAATGTTGCTAGCAGTAGTAGAAACTATTTGGGCCCAAATAAAAGATTTCTAAGGACTAATTTTGCACTTATATAAATTTTGGTACTGAAATGGCCCCATGTAAATTAGTCAGGGGGCTATTTTGACACTTGCTCTATAATCTTTTATTCCGGTTGTTTTTGTTTGATNGCAAGCCTCGCCTAACATTCACACTAAGCCGCACATCGCCTGTTGTCTACTTTGTGGGCCGCATGGCCCCTTCTTCATTTTTTAAATGATATTGTTAAGCTCATTCTAGCTTACATTGATAAAATAATTATGATATTTTTTTATTAGTTTTTTTTTCAGTCTCTAAAAAGTGTTGTATTTTATTATTTTGGAAATCATTTGAGCTAATTTTAAGTTAAATTCGAGTTGAAATGAAGAAAAAAATTTGAATCAAGCTAAACATAGGAAAGTTGTTCTCATTTACACCCTTAATGAGGAGTTTAATTTTTATGAGTCAATTATTGAGAAAGAACTATTACTCACTATTTTGGAATAAGAGGCCCTCATGTTCTAATAATTTCCAAAGACTCCAGTAATAGACATAAACAAATGTGTCAGTATTGATTTTAAAAAATTTAATGGTTTAAAAGGGAAAAGTACAATGAAGGATGGCCGTCCACNTGTGTCAGTATTGATTTTAAAAAATTTAATGGTTTAAAAGGGAAAAGTACAATGAAGGATGGCCGTCCACNTCGGCCCGCAGACCGCGTTTCAGAATAAGCAGCTTATCCCGAAATGCACAAGCTGCCTCAAACAAACCCTTATATTTAAACATAAAAGCATACATGCTAAGGAAACTCATGTGCAATTCAAATTCTTCGATGGTTTTNAATTTCGAGTTAACACAACCCTATTTACAAAATGAAGCATTATTTCAACTTTTAACTCTCTTAAACATTAATCTTAAATTAATCTTGTTTTACATTAATTTATAGTCCGTTTGGGGCACCTTATAAGTGCGGGCGGCGTTTTTAAAACGTCGCCGTACCGTTTGGTTCGTGCTTTTCGCCAGCCTATCCGAAACTGCGTTTGGGTTTTTACACTAAACACAAGTCGCGGGTCGACCCTTGCAGTCGGCCCGCAGACCGCGTTTCAGGATAAGCAGCTTATCCCGAAATGCACAAGCTGCCTCAAACAGACCCTTATATTTAAACATAAAAGCATACATGCTAAGGAAACTCATGTGCAATTCAAATTCTTCGATGGTTTTTGTAGCAAAAAAAATAGAAATTTGCATGTATTTTCACTAAAATTCTTATTATATTTGCATACATCCCATCCAATCCATTTGGGGCAGCTTATAAGTGCGGGTAGCGTTTTCAAAACGCTGAAAACGCGACCGTACCGTTTGGTTCGCGTGTTTCGCTAGTTTATCCGAAACTGCGTTTGGGTTTTTACACGAAACGCAGGCCGCGAGTCGACCCTTGCGGCCGGCCTACGGGCTGCGTTTCAGGATAAGCAGCTTATCCTGAAACGCACAAGCTGTCTCAAACAGACCCTTAGATATTCCCTCACTCTTTATTTTTAAAAGTGAAATGCATATCTTCATACATGAATAAAGTGGCAAGTATATACAAATTAAAATTTAGATGTTTTATATATAAATAAATAAGAATTAAGTGTTTTGGTACGTAAATCTTCCATAAAATTAATATAGAATTAAATTATTAAGAATTTAATTAATCATTGAAATAAATAATTAAGACTTTGGCTGCATTCTTTAAAAATTTAGGTGACATTATTCGATTAAATGTTAATCTTATTAATACATAAGATGTCAACATTAAGAGTCGGAGTATTAAATGTAAATAAATAAGAATTACATGCTACTTAGGTAAATTTCCTAAGATTTAATGTAGAAATTTATAGAATTATTTTGATTGAAATCTGTGGGATTCGAAATTTANAAACATTAAGAGTCGGAGTATTAAATGTAAATAAATAAGAATTACATGCTACTTACGTAAATTTCCTAAGATTTAATGTAGAAATTTATAGAATTATTTTGATTGAAATCTGTGGGATTCGAAATTTAGGGTACATTTGAGATTGCCAAAAAATTTGTCCCTTTTTATCAAAATGGATTATTACACCTTGGATCAAGTTTGGTTTGATGTGTTTGATGTAGATGAATAAAAGTANATGTGGGATTCAAAATTTAGGGTACATTTTAGATTGCCAAAAAATTTGCCCTGTTTTATCAAAATGGATTATTACACCTTGGATCAAGTTTGGTTTGATGTGTTTGATGTAGATGAATAAAAGTAATGCAACAAAAAAAAATTTAGTAGTAGGTTAGAGGTGAAGGATTGAATATGAGGGTAAAATTTTATGAGTGTTGACAGTCTTGTTAAAGTTTAGCACTCTGTTGGATATCCTATTTATGAGATAAGTGAATGTGAGAATTACATCCCCTATAATTGGTTGGGTACATTGTTAGTGATTAAAATTAAAAGTGTCATTTCGATGAGATGTTTGTTCTTTCTCTCATTCATCATTTTGTTGAGGTGTGTCAACACAAGAGCTTGTATGAATGCTGTTAGTTTTGGATAGATAAAGATCAAGAGTGGAGTTATGGTAGTCTTTTACTTTATTAGTTTTGAGAATATGATTTTTTCTCTAAAATTGAGTGAGGATCATGTTGTGGAAGGTTTTAAATATCCCGACAGTTTCAGATATTTCCTTCTTGAGAAAAGTTCAAGTGGTTATGGTATGATCATCCTCAAAGTTGACAAACCACCTAACTACATTTCCCTCATACTTCAATCCCAAAATTCACATACATATCATCCAATCCTCAAAACTATTTGGTATGTTAGTGAGTAAATCCCGATAAATCTTAACATACGATTTTAGAAGGATTTNATATGAATGCTGTTAGTTTTGGATAGATAAAGATCAAGAGTGGAGTTATAGCAAGCTTTTACTTTATCAATTTTGAGAATATGATTTTTTCTCTAAAATTGAGTGAGGATCATGTTGTGGAAGGTTTTAAATATCCCGACAGTTTCAAATATTTCGTCCTTGAGAAAAGTTCAAGTGGTTATGGTATGAACATCCTTAAACTTGACAAACCACCTAACTACATTTCCCTCATATTTCAATCCCAATATTCACATACATATCATCAAATCCTCAAAACTATTTGGTATGTTAGTGAGTAAATCCCGATAAATCTTAACATACGATTTTAGAAGGATTTNCAGTTCAAGTGATTATGGTATGATCATCCCCAAAGTTGACAAACCACCTAACTACATTTCCCTCATACTTCAATCCCAAAATTCACACACATATCATCCAATCCTCAAAACTATTTGGTATGTTAGTGAGTAAATTCCGATAAATCTTAACATACGATTTTAGAAGGATTTAATAAGTTTTATAAGAGTAAATATTAAATAAGAAAAAAATATAAAAGAGCAAATCAACATGCATTAAAAATCACATTTATATTAATTAATTAACATCTAATTACATATTAAAGAATAAGTTAATACTAATCCATTATTAATCAATGATATAAATTAAAATTTAGTAAAATATTATTAAATACTTTTAAATTTTAAAATATTTTTATTCAATACTTAACTAGTAAATAATTACGTTTAATTAATTATAATTAATTTAATAATATATAAATTAATTATAAGTTATTAATCAATTAAATTAATCCAAGTATTTATTCATCACTTCCCTCTTAGTCCGAAACCCTAGCCTACTTCCTCGCATCTCTCTCTACCGCTTTCGCCCAAACTTCTCATCTCCGCCCAAAACCTCTAGTCTCCCTTCCCCTCCTGGTTTCGCTCCAGACCATCGCTTTCGTGAACGAATCTTCACGATACAAACGCCATTAGAGGTACCTGAGAAGGCAACGACGGGATCCCGGCTTCCATAGAGCACCGAAACTCCCATCTTTCTGTTCCTTCAACTCCGCTCCTACCAGAAGCCATTTAGGAAGGTAAGCCTGTTCGCGCCATTCTTCCTTTTTTGCTCGTCCCGNGCGGCTTCCATAGAGCACCGAAAACTCCCATCTTTCTGTTCCTTCCACTCCGCTCCTACCAGAAGCCATTTAGGAAGGTAAGCCTGTTCGCGCCATTCTTCCTTTTTTGCTCGTCCCGTGACTAGTAAATCCGCCGATTTTCCGGATTTACGTCGAATCGACGTCATTTTAGGCTTAACAAATTTCAGGATTCAGGGAGATGTATTTTTCTGTTTGTCAGGGTTTCGCCTAAATCTTGCGTAAATCCTGCTTAAAACCGGCTACCAAGCAGCCCCTAAGAAGCCGTTGAAGCACGATCTCATGTCTCCCGTTATGAACGGCTTTGCCGTGGAGNTATTCAGGGAGGTGTATTTTGCTGTTTGTCAGGGTTTAGCCTAAATCTTGCGTAAATCCTGCTTAAAACCGGTTACCAAGCAGCCCCTAAGAAGCCGTTGAAGCACGATCTCATGTCTCCCGTTATGAACGGCTTTGCCGTGGAGNACGGATTTACGTCGAATCGACGTCATTTTAGGCTTAACAAATTTCAGGATTCACGGAGATGCATTTTGTTGTTTGTCAGGGTTTAGCCTAAATCCTGCGTAAATCCTGCTTAAAACCGGCTACCAAACAGCCCCTAAGAAGCCGTTGAAGCACGATCTCATGTCTCCCGTTATGAACGGCTTTGCCGTGGAGGATAATTTGAGTAAGAAGAAGAAGAAGAAGCACGAGAAGTCCAAGCCTGATGATGTCGAGAGAAAGAAGAAGAGGAAAGCTGTTGAGGAAGAAGAATCGAGCAATACTTCGTCCGACGTGGTTGAAACAGTCCCAATTAAGAATGTGGTGGTGAATGGATCGCTGCCGAAGAAGGCAAGGGTCGTGGAGGAGGAGGTGGAGGAGGAGGTGGAGGATGCCGGGGAACTCGCCGGGAGTGGAGAGGAGGATGGTGGAATCGTCGATGTAAACGCGCTTACGAATTTTAGAATATCCAAGGTTTTGAGGGAGAGGCTGAACTCCAAGGGGATAAAGGCGCTATTTCAGATACAGGCTATGACTTTTGACATGATTTTTGAGGGCTCTGATTTGGTTGGCCGAGCACGGACTGGTCAGGTAAGGAATTGGTTCTTTCCGATATGAATTGTATATTTTTAATTCTTCAATTTGCACTTCTATTTATGAATCTTGCAATTCGAAGTGGAGGGGAAAAACCCATGGTTTAAATTGTAAGGAAATCAGTACAATAATCTTCTCCACTGTATAGGAGATCAATCAATGGCCATTAATAGGAATTTGAAGGGGAAATCTAATCCATATGTAATTTTTTCATTATATTCTTTGCCAGGGTAATATAATTACTGACTGTGATCTCCTTTAGCTGCAATATTTGTCTTTCTATGTCAGTTTCCTAGGAGCATTATGCTTTAGTCTCTATTGTAGTTAATTTGGAACATGAATTTCATCAATCAAACTTGTCATGTGCCCTTGCACTGCATGGGGCATTTATAAAATATAACAGGAAAAATATGATTGTATTACATTTTTTATGATTTGCAACAGAAAATCTAATTAGAGTTGAATGCTCAAGTGCAATCTTTCTCTGAAGTTAAATATTTGGGCACCTTTTGTTATCCTTCCCTTGGATAATTTAGTCTTTCACCTTCTCAAGGATTGGCTCAAAACTCTCACTGTAATCCTCAACATTGTCAGAGGCGTTCTTCAAGCACTCCCCTTCTTTATTGTAGTTTTTCTTGAGTGAAATAGAAAGTGTAAAGAGAGTGAAACAAGAAAGGAAATCTAACGGAAATTGGTAAATTAACCTAAAAATTTTAAGGTAATCCAAACCAAGGATTATCCTCTGAAAAACATTTTTCTTTTTAAGGTGCTAATTTCTAGTCTATAGTAGCATCTTAAATTATTGGTATGAATTTATTTAAACTTTGAAACTATATCAAATAAATTGTTCATGGTATTTGTTCAAGGATAGTTAGAATTGGAAATTAAACTAAAAGAATTGAGCAAGACACTCTTCAACATAGATGCCAAACAAATCTACAAATCCTTATTCTATAATGAATCCAAAGATGAAACATCATGAGTTTGCATTAGAAATTATACAAGTTTGGAATTGAGTTAACGCACATATTAATTGTAAAATAAATGGACTCCATTTATTTTGGAGTCATGGCCATAAGGTACAAAATCAAAAGTACCTTGATGCAATAAATGGGCTATTTTATACATGAGACTTTCAAGCAAGAACCTGAGAAGATTAATAAGCAAATGAGAGATGTGTTTGATGAATCACCGCCACTATAGAATTGCCGAGAACAAGGCACAAGAATTTATTGAATCGATTTGGAATTTAAGAGAATAGAAATGCCATTTGCAAAGAGAAACACTCAATGGGAATGCATAATAGTATTTCAAGGTATTCTATTATTATTGGCCATGAACATTTCTAAATTCAATATCATGGAGTAATGCATTTGAACCCATACCAATCAATATGAATTCATTTAGATTGACGTGAATTCACTTGAGCTACCGTAAACTCGCATAGATTGATAAGAACACTCCCCAAGGTTTAACTTGTTAGAATCTAAAGAAGTATTCATTAAGTGGTTGCTTGGTCGATTGCAAGAGTGCATTACATTTCTTTTGCACGACTTCTCTGATTTTTGTTTTTTAGCACGAACAATGATAAGTTTAATGTAAGATAAAAATTAATTTAGAAATCATCCTTTATTTCATTTTCAATGTATTTCGATTTTGATGGATTTGGCTGAAACTCAAATATGTAATTCTATGTAAATTGTTGGCCACCGTAGCCGCCAACTCTGGCCACCTCCGCTGACCCCATCTCCTGCCACCACCTTCGCCATAGCTCCTTTGGCCACCGTCCACCGCTACCTCCGGCCACCGCCAACTCCGGCCACCGCCACCATCTCCACCACCACCGCTACCAACAGCCGCCGCCGTCGTGAACCACGACTGTCACCGTCACTGCTGCCGTAGTCCACGACCCTCACATCGCCGTCACTATATTCTATTAAAGATCTCATTTATTTTAAAATTCATTGTTTTCATTTTATTTCTATTACAACGAACCAAAAAACTCCAAAATACTTCAAATACAATACATTACTCTTGTATTGCATTCATTTTATGCTACATTAGTTTTTCCATTGGCCAAGCGGCTCCTAAAGCTCAAACCTGCTCGTCTAAGATAAAACATATTTGCCCAATTTCAAAAACTTGCAAGGTAAACATATTCATTAAAAAATATTTTGCTAAGAAATTCAGCTATAAATTTGATTACTCGACTCTAATGCAATCATGCGACATGCATCATGTGTATTATAGCAAGCGATTAATGAGCCTTGTTACATACCTTTCTTCTTTATGTAAATTAATATAAGCTCAAACCCCAATCTACACCTATAAATGTGGATCATGAGGAGAGCATGTGTTACATTATTTCTGGTAATTGAACCAATTATTCTTAGCATTTCTTATCTCTCTCTCTCTACATGTATAAATTAAAAGGCAATGTCTAAATTTGTACTTTCATGATCATTGTTTTCTGTAGGTTTTTTTTGCTTTTGTATTATATTGAATATTTATTTTGGTCTTGTTACTGTATTGAAATTCTTGACTGCCTGATTTTCTTTCATGATATAATATTTACATCCTTTTACGTAGGGTAAAACGTTGGCCTTTGTTTTGCCTATACTGGAGTCCTTGACAAATGGCATGCACAAGTTTTCAAGGAGTACTGCTTATGGTAGGGCTCCATGCGTGCTCGTTCTTCTACCCACGAGGGAGCTTGCTAATCAGGTGCAGTGAGATCTTAAATGAGATATCTGCATTAACTTATTTTTTCTGGTTAGAGTTGCAATATTTTATTTTTTCTGTACCATTCTCAGGTGCATGTGGACTTTGAGTTTTATGGTGGCGCAGTTGGGTTATCCTCCTGCTGTCTATATGGAGGGTCTCCTTATCGTTCTCAAGAGCTTGCACTGAAACGTGGTGTTGATATTGTTGTTGGGACACCTGGCAGGATAAAAGTATTGTTAATTTCTTTTCTTTTCCATGCCCCTTTTGAATATATTTTACTAGTATGGAAGTTAGTTTACTCTTTTTATGTGTAGGATCATTTAGAGAGAGGTACACTGGACTTGAAGTCCTTGAAGTTCCGTGTGCTTGATGAAGCTGATGAAATGCTGAATATGGGCTTTGTTGATGATGTTGAGCTCATTCTTGGTACTAATCCTCTTTTATCAAGCTATACAAGTCTTTATGATGAACATCCATTGATTTGTATTGTTTTTATACCACTTTGTAATCCAATCCTAGTGTACGAACCTTATAATCTTAGCCTTTCTTTAAGATTATTATGGATTCCATTAATTAGAAATAAGATCATCTAATATTCATGTAAACACATTTGTGAATTAAATTTCTCTAAGATAGCTTATCACGTCTTTTTATGTTGAAATGCTAGAACTTCATATGGGCAAGTCTTTGTATAAGATATTATTAAGTTAAGCACATTAAAAACTTCTGCGGAGCTCAAAATATATGCTATTCCTTTCACTTAAGCTTCTTTATATTTGTTTTATTTTACTGATTTATGTATTTTCTTTCAATAACTATTGTACTCTCCAGGTAAAGTTGCAGATGCTAACCAAGTCCAAACACTTCTATTTAGTGCTACATTACCCGATTGGGTGAAGAAGGTTGGCTTCATTTGTGGACAACTCTGTTTTTTGTATCATTGGAATTCTTTGTCAACTCAAAAAATGAAAAATTGTTTACTGTTAGACCAGGGCTGATATTTTTTACATTTTAACAGATTTCAGCTAGATTCCTAAAACCACTGAAAAAAACTGTTGATCTTGTTGGAAATGAGAAATTGAAAGCTAGTGCAAGTGTCAGACATCTGGTTCTCCCCTGTTCCAGTGCAGCAAGGCCACAAATTATTCCCGATCTTATTCGTTGCTATAGCCGGTTTGGTTTGTTTTGCAATTTCTTTTGAATATATTCTCGTTTTGTATCCATTGATTATGTTTGCTATTTCATGCAGCGGAGGGCGAACGATTATTTTCACCGAGACCAAGGAATCAGCTTCTCAACTTTCTGGGCTATTGCCTGGATCTCGGGCCTTGCATGGTGATATAATGCAGGCACAGCGTGAGGTAAAGTGATGTGACAGGTTGATTTTATTTTTCAAACAGATATTGGATGGTTTTCTATTTGAGTTGGGAAGATTTACACATACCAATCAATTCTTATGAATTTACATATTTAATACCTAAACTTCAATTTTTGCATGCATGCCACTTTACCTATGCATGAAAAGGGGGGTATTTTACTTCTTAAAGGTTAAAAAGGTGGTATTTTTAATGGGATAAAAAAAGATTTGGGTGTTATAAATGTCAAAAGCAGCGTTCAAGTGTTAGATATATAAATATGTTGAAATCGAGTGTTATGCATGTAAACGCCCTTTTATTTTATTCTATTTGAGGTTCTATGCAGAAATCTCCATCTTAACATTGCAGGGTTTGATTTCATGCAGGTTATATTAGCAGGATTTAGGTCTGGCAAATTCTTGATTTTAGTGGCTACTAACGTAGCAGCACGTGGACTGGATATTAATGATGTTCAATTGATTATTCAGGTATTAATATTTCTTAGAAAATTCATACAATGATGGTTCACTGCTGCAAATGATTTGGAGATCCAAACTTATGTATTGTCATTTACTAATTTCTAAGCATCTTTTACCATATAACTTTACAAGTTCCTTTACTTTTCAATTTTGGCATCCTATAAATGTGAAATGATTTATGCTCAGGTCATTTTGATGATCATTGGTTGAAAAGTCCTAGTAATTGTTGAGCTTTGGTAGGCTATATAGTATCTGGATAATTTATGCTGCCAAGGTGATTTCTAAAATAGTTACTATATTTTTAGTGGATGATAGCTTCCAAGCTTTTGTGGGTGGGTTTTGAGCTTAGTGCTATGCAAGGCATTTTAAATTTCTTGAATAAAATATTTATAATTCCCACGTTAGCTTGCTTTTCCACAACAGCTTCACGACCACATGTACAAAAAATTGGAGCCATCCGAAATGGCCTTAATTTGATTGTATGGATAGAAGTTTGTTGAATATGTCTCGTACATTTTTTGTATGCTAGGATTGGTATTTCTTAAACATCAAGCGTTTGTGAGAAGTGCGTTAAATTTTCTTTTTATGTTGTTAAACAATATCGGTTATAGTATGTATTGCTAGTGGATTGCCTTGACATCTGTTTGAAATGCACTTCTGTATTAAAGCCATGAGATGTCATTTTAAATATATGATACATTAGAATAAATACTGAATCATTGTATGTGGAAATGAAAAGAGCAATCATTTGATCAAAGCAAAACTTGATGCCTGAAATTTTGTGGAAACTAAACTGTGGTTTTAGAATATTTTGAAAATTGTAATGTCAATGGGTCATCATCACTATGTGTTGTTCTATGTGCATGGTTTGTTTCATTTAGCATCAGCATGTCATTGAAATTTGACAAGCATTTGAGAACATTATTTTGATTCCATATGTTGGGAAAGGTTTTTTTTTGCTGTATGTGATGCATCTGTTTTATCTGACAGTGTGAACCGCCACGTGATGTTGAAGCTTATATCCATCGTTCAGGCCGCACTGGGCGAGCCGGTATGGTGAACTCCCTTTTTATGATTTTATTCCAGAGACGAGTGTAAAAATGGTCCCTTGACTCGACTCTTTGTAGAGGCTCATTTTAATCCCAAAGCTTTTAAAGTATCTATTTAGTCCCTAAATTCTTTTAATGTTGCTAGCAGTAGTAGAAACTATTTGGGCCCAAATAAAAGATTTCTAAGGACTAATTTTGCACTTATATAAATTTTGGTACTGAAATGGCCCCATGTAAATTAGTCAGGGGGCTATTTTGACACTTGCTCTATAATCTTTTATTCCGGTTGTTTTTGTTTGATTTGTTATTAATGCTACCTTATTTTCAGGAAATTCTGGAGTTGCCATCTTGCTATATGAACCTAGATACTCACATAGCATTTTTAGAATAGAAAAACAATCTGGTGTAAAATTTGAGCATATTTCTGCACCCGAGCCTTCAGATATTGCTGACATGGCTGGTTCGGAAGCAGTGGATGCTATTCTCAATGTTTCAGATAGGCATGCTTTATTTCTCTGGTGGAATGTTTTCTGTATAAATATTCAAGTATATTTATTTATATGATTTATTTTCATTACAGTGTAGTTCCAGTGTTCCGATCGCAAGCAGAGGAACTCTTAAACTCATCAAATTTGTCAGCGGTAGAATTACTCGCTAAAGCACTTGCAAAAACTGCGGTGAGTATTGAATGTTTTATTAATCCCTCGGGGCATTTACATACATATCTAACATATCTAACCCCTGAACTTTTGTTTTTACATATATGCCTTTTTAATTATGCATGAAAAGGTGTATTTCACTTTTTTAAAAATCGAAAAGGTGGTATTTTTTGTCTTATGAAAGTTTTGAGTGTATAAATGTAAAAGAAGTTTAGGTGTTGGGCATGTATAATATATAGGAATTGAGTGGTATGTACGTAAAGCTTCCTGATTCTTTTGAGTTTTTTATGCACAATGTAGGTTAAGTCATGTTAATGATTTTGTTTGTTACACAGGGATACACTACTATTACAAAGAGATCGCTCCTCTCTTCTTTGGAAGATTATGTGACTTTACATCTTGTGTCGGACAAACAGATCTATACGCCGGCGTAAGCATCTTTGTTTAGTAGTTACTTGATTTGTTATAATCTTCTTTGGTTTTTCCATCACATAATTTTTAATTTTTAGATTGAATCTAGCGGGGTCATTAGAGTTCTTTTTTTTGTATTATTTATTTATGTTTTGATATGATATAAAATATGTTTATCTTGCTAAAATAAACCAAATTGCTTTTAAAAACATAAATAAAATAAATATTTTTAAAAACAAGTTGATTTGTTTAAGAAAATTTTAAATGTGAAAATATATGAAATAAATATATTTTTATCATATATTTTCACGAAAGAAATTAAAAAAATTCATATGAAGATCTGTTTATTTCTGACAACTTAATCTTCATATGCTTTTGTGTTAATGATTTGGACCTAAATCATGTTGTTTTGTGCTTTGCCAGGTTTGCTTTTAGTATAATGAAAAGATTCATGCCTGAAGAAAAGATTTCAAAAGTGAAGCATCTTTCCATTACAGCTGATAGTATGGGTGCAGTGTTTGATGTGCCGGCTGATGATATAAATAGCTTCATTGAAGGTATATCATTTCTTAATTTGTTTCCTCTGGTAACATTTACTCTGTATTTTTTGTGAGGCTAATGGCACGTAAACTTATGCGTGAAATGTGTAGTTCACTTCTAAAAAGAAAGTGATGGTGATATTTTTTTATGTGACGTCGGAAATTTGAATGATTTTCATGTAAATATGAATGTTTAGGTGTCAAATATATAAATACATAAGAAATTTGAGTTATGTATGTAAATTTTTTTACGGGCGTTTACATGCATACCACATTTCTTATATATTTACATTTGGTGTTCTTAAATTTTTCTATTTACATGAACCACTCAAATCTTTAACATCATATAAAAAATATCACTCTTACTAACTTTATAAAAGTGAAGTACATCTTTTCATCCATGGGTTTATAATTCCTACTTATTATACACTTGATGTATAAATACATGAGAATCATGTGGCATGTATGTAAAATTCACTTTTTTTAATTTTTCGTTCAAAGGGGTCACTAGATTTAAATTTCAACAAGCTTGGAAGCCCATGCCTTTATATGTTTATACTTTATTTGAATGCCTTCTTTATCCTCTTAAATTTGTTATTATTATTTTTATTTTCCTGGAGACCTTAACTGGATTGCATGATATTGTTGCAGTTATATTTGGGATGCTACATTTTTCTTGATTCTTATTTTAACAGTAGTACTACCCAAATATTTTAAATTTTCAAAAGTGGTACACTTTTTATGCATAGGTAAGGTGACATATATATATATAGATATATATAAATTAAGGTTGTAGTGTTAGATATGTAATTACTAGTTTAAAATTATACTTTTATCCATAATTTGTATACATTCATCAATTCTTTACGCTTTGCAATAGTTTAATCTCCAAATTTGCAGGTCAGGAAAATGCCAGCATGGTGGCCATAGAGGTTCTGAAGAAACTGCCTGCTTTGCAAGAGAGGGAGAAGAACAGCAGGTCCGGAGGCGGCAGCAGATTTGGTGGTGGTGGCCGATTCAGTAGCGGCGGTGGTAGATTTGGTGGGAAAGGCAGAGATGGTGGTGGCGGTAGTTTTGGCCGTAGGAGCGGTGGGTTTGGCGGCGGTCGNGTGGTGGCAGCTTTGGCCGTAGGAGCGGTGGGTTTGGCGGCAGTCGGGGAGGAGGTGGTGGGCGAAGTTTTAATAGGAGAAACTGAAGAAAAGCATATATCCTGTTATCATTTTTTACGGCAATTTTTCATGGCTGCCGAAAAGTTTTGTTTATCTTCGCTTCTCAGTGCTTAAAAATATGAATTTGATTTAAGTTTAACAAACATGAGGGAGTATTATTATTATTATTATTATTTTATTGATGTATTAAATGTTATTTTTGACATTTTTATGTAACTTTATATTTATTTTGCTTATTGAAGCTATAGAAGCATCAATATATTTCATTCCTGGTATGTGCCTGCTCTACTTATTTTCTAGCATCAAATGTTTTGCGTCATTTTACACTTACATGTAAAAATTGAAGTTTAGGTGCTAAATATGAGATTTGTTTTTATGGATGATGAAGTTAATATTAAGTTTGAATTTATATCTAACAAATTAAATTGAATGAGACATTTCTTCCTTTTTTTTAATTTAAACAAGTTTGGGCCAACTTTATAGATTTAATGCAAGGTNTTATTGATGTCTTAAATGTTATTTTTGACATTTTTATGTAACGTTATATTTATTTTGCTTATTGAAGCTATAGAAGCATCAATATATTTCATTCCTGGTATGTGCCTGCTCTACTTATTTTCTAGCATCAAATGTTTTGGCTCATTTTACACTTACATGTAAAAATTGAAGTTTAGTTGCTAAATATGAGATTTGTTTTTATGGATGATGAAGTTAATATTAAGTTTGAATTTATTTCTAACAAATTAAATTGAATGAGACATTTCTTCTTTTTTTTTAATTTAAACAAGTTTGGGCCAACTTTATAGATTTAATGCAAGGTGTTGAGTATTTTCATGATGCNTTCCGCTGACCCCATCTCCTGCCACCACCTTCGCCATAGCTCCTTTGGCCACCGCTGCCATCGCCACCTCCGGGCACCACCACCATCTCCACCACCACCGCTACCAATAGCCGCCGCTGCCGTGAACCACCACCGTCACCGTCATTGCTGTCGCAGTCCACGGCCGTCACCATCGCCGTCACTATAATCTATTAAAGATCTCATTTATTTTGAAATTCATTGTTTTCATTTTATTTCTATTACAACGAACCAAAAAACTCCAAAATATTTCAAATACAATACATTACTCTTGTATTGCATTCATTTTATGCTACATTAGTTTTTCCATTGACCAAGCGGCTCCTAAAGCTCAAACCTTCTCGTCTAAGATGAGACATATTTGCCCAATTTCAAAAACTTGCAAGGTAAACATATTCATTAAAAAAACATTTTGCTAAGCAATTCAGCTATAAATTTGATTACTCGACTCTAATGCAATCATGCGACATGCATCATGTGTATTATAGCAAGCNTAAAAAATATTTTGCTAAGCAATTCAGCTATAAATTTGATGACTCGACTCTAATGCAATCATGCGACATGCATCATGTGTATTATAGCAAGCGATTAATGAGCCTTGTTACATACCTTTCTTCTTTATGTAAATTAATATAAGCTCAAACCCCAATCTACACCTATAAATGTGGATCATGAGGAGAGCATGTGTTACATTATTTCTGGTAATTGAACCAATTATTCTTAGCATTTCTTCTCTTTCTCTCTCTCTGTTTACATGTATAAATTAAAAGGCAATGTCTAAATTTGTACTTTCATGATCCTTGTTTTCGGTAGGTTTTTTTTGCTTTTGTATTATATTTGAATATTTATTTTGGTCTTGTTACTGTATTGAAATTCTCGACTGCCTGATTTTCTTTCATGATATAATATTTACATCCTTTTACGTAGGGTAAAACATTGGCCTTTGTTTTGCCTATACTGGAGTCCTTGACAAATGGCATGCACAAGTCTTCAAGGAGTACCGCTTATGGTAGGGCTCCATGCGTGCTCGTTCTTCTACCCACGAGGGAGCTTGCTAATCAGGTGCAGTGAGATCTTAAATGAGATATCTGCATTAACTTATTTTTTCTGGTTAGAGTTGCAATATTTTATTTTTTCTGTACCATTCTCAGGTGCATGTGGACTTTGAGTTTTATGGTGGCGCAGTTGGGTTATCCTCCTGCTGTCTATATGGAGGGTCTCCTTATCGTTCTCAAGAGCTTGCACTGAAACGTGGTGTTGATATTGTTGTTGGGACACCTGGCAGGATAAAAGTATTGTTAATTTCTTTTCTTTTCCATGCCCCTTTTGAATATATTTTACTAGTGTGGAAGTTAGTTTACTCTTTTTATGTGTAGGATCATTTAGAGAGAGGTACGCTGGACTTGAAGTCCTTGAAGTTCCGTGTGCTTGATGAAGCTGATGAAATGCTAAATATGGGCTTTGTTGATGATGTTGAGCTCATTCTTGGTACTAATCCTCTTTTATCAAGCTATACAAGTCTTNATTTTCTTTTCCACGCCCCTTTTGAATATATTTTACTAGTATGGAAGTTAGTTTGCTCTTTTTATGTGTAGGATCATTTAGAGAGAGGTACACTGGACTTGAAGTTCTTGAAGTTCCGTGTGCTTGATGAAGCTGATGAAATGCTGAATATGGGCTTTGTTGATGATGTTGAGCTCATTCTTGGTAATAATCCTCTTTTATCAAGCTATACAGGTCTTTATGATGAACATCCATTGATTTGTATTTTTTTATACCACTTTGTAATCCAATCCTAGTGTACGAACCTTATAATCTTAGCCTTTCTTTAAGATTATTATGGATTCCATTAATTAGAAATAAGATCATCTAATATTCATGTAAACACATTTGTGAATTAAATTTGCTCTAAGATAGCTTATCACGTCTTCTTATGTTGAAATGCTAGAACTTCATATGGGCAAGTCTTTGCAAACTTCTGCGGAGCTCAAAATATATGCTATTCCTTTCACTTAAGCTTCTTTATATTTGTTTTATTTTACTGATTTATGTATTTTCTTTCAATAACTATTGTACTCTCCAGGTAAAGTTGCAGATGCTAACCAAGTCCAAACACTTCTATTTAGTGCTACATTACCCGATTGGGTGAAGAAGGTTGGCTTCATTTGTGGACAACTCTGTTTTTTGTATCATTAGAATTCTTTGTCAACTCAAATATTCAAAATCTGTTTACTGTTAGACCAGGGCTGATATTTTTTACATTTTAACAGATTTCAACTAGGTTCCTAAAACCACTGAAAAAAACTGTTGATCTTGTTGGAAATGAGAAATTGAAAGCTAGTGCAAGTGTCAGACATCTGGTTCTCCCATGTTCCAGTGCAGCAAGGCCACAAATTATTCCCGATCTTATTCGTTGCTATAGCCGGTCTGGTTTGTTTTGCAATTTCTTTTGAATATATTCTCGTTTTGTATCCATTGATTATGTTTGCTATTTCATGCAGCGGAGGGCGTACGATTATTTTCACCGAGACGAAAGAATCAGCTTCTCAACTTTCTGGGCTATTGCCTGGATCTCGGGCCTTGCATGGTGATATAATGCAGGCGCAGCGTGAGGTATAGTGATGTGACATGTTGATTTTATTTTTCAAACAGATATTGGATGGTTTTCTATTTGAGTTGGGAAGATTTACACATACCAATCAATTCTTATGAATTTACATATTTAATACCTAAACTTTAATTTTTGCATGCATGCCACTTTACCTATGCATGAAAAGGGGTATTTTACTTCTTAAAGGTTAAAAAGGTGGTATTTTTAATGGGATAAAACAAAGCTTTGGGTGTTATAAATGTCAAAAGCAGCGTTCAAGTGTTAGGTATATAAATATGTTGAAATTGAGTGTTATGCATGTAAACGCCCTTTTATTTTATTCTATTTGAGGTTCTATGCAGAAATCTCCATCTTAACATTGCAGGGTTTGATTTCATGCAGGTTATATTAGCAGGATTTAGGTCTGGCAAATTCTTGATTTTAGTGGCTACTAATGTAGCAGCACGTGGACTGGATATTAATGATGTTCAATTGATTATTCAGGTATTAATATTTCTTAGAAAATTCATACAATGATGGTTCACTGCTGCAAATGATTTGGAGATCCAAACTTATGTATTGTCATTTACTAATTTATAAGCATCTTTTACCATATAACTTTACAAGTTCCTTTACTTTTCAATTTTGGCATCCTATAAATGTAAAATGATTTATGCTCAGGTCATTTTGATGTTCATGGGTTGAAAACGTCCCAGTAATTGTTGAGCTTTGGTAGGCTATATAGTATCTGGATAATTTATTCTGCCAAGGTGATTTTTAAAATAGTTACTATATTTTTAGTGGATGATAGCTTCCAAGCTTTTGTGGGTGGGTTTTGAGCTTAGTGCTATGCAAGACATTTTAAATTTCTTGAATAAAATATTTATAATTCCCACGGTAGCTTGCTTTTCCACAACAGCTTCACGACCACATTTACAAAAAATTGGAGCCATCCGAAATGGCCTGAATTTGATTGTATAGATAGAAGTTTGTTGAATATGCCTCGTACATTTTTTGTATGCTAGGATTGGTATTTCTTAAATATCAAGCGTTTTTGGGAAGTGCGTTAAATTTTCTTTTTATGTTAAACAATATCGGTTATAGTATGTATTGCTAGTGGATTGCCTTGACATCTGTTTGAAATGCACTTCTGTATTAAAGCCATGAGATGTCATTTTAAATATATGATACATTAGAATAAATACTGAATCATTGTATGTGGAAATGAAAAGAGCAATCATTTGATCGAAGCAAAACTTGATGCCTGAAATTTTGTGGAAACTAAACTGTGGTTTTAGAAAATTTTAAAACTTTTATTTTGAAAATTGTAATGTCAATGGGTCATCATCACTATGTGTTGATCTATGTGCATGGTTTGTTTCATTTAGGATCAGCATGTCATTGAAATTTGACAAGCATTTGAGAACATTATTTTGATTCCATATGTTGGGAAAGGTTTTTTTTTGCTGTATGTGATGCATCTGTTTTATCTGACAGTGTGAACCACCACGTGATGTTGAAGCTTATATCCATCGTTCAGGCCGCACTGGGCGAGCTGGTATGGTGAACTCCCTTTTTATGATTTTATTCCAGAGACGAGTGTAAAAATGGTCCCTTGACTCGACTCTTTGTAGAGGCTCATTTTAATCCCAAAGCTTTTAAAGTATCAATTTAGTCCCTAAATTCTTTTAATGTTGCTTGCAGTAGTAGAGACTATTTGGGCCCAAATAAAAGATTTCTAAGGACTAATTTTGCACTTATATAGATTTTGGTACTGAAATGGCACCATGTAAATTAGTCAGGGGGCTATTTTGACACTTGCTCTATAATCTTTTATTCCGGTTGTTTTTGTTTGATTTGTTATTAATGCTACCTTATTTTCAGGAAATTCTGGAGTTGCCATCTTGCTATATGAACCTAGATACTCACATAGCATTTTTAGAATAGAAAAACAATCTGGTGTAAAATTTGAGCACATTTCTGCACCCGAGCCTTCAGATATTGCTGACATGGCTGGTTCGGAAGCAGTGGATGCTATTCTCAATGTTTCAGATAGGCATGCTTTATTTCTCTGGTGGAATGTTTTCTGTATAAATATTCAAGTATATTTATTTATATGATTTATTTTCATTACAGTGTAGTTCCAGTGTTCCGATCGCAAGCAGAGGAACTCTTAAACTCATCGAATTTGTCAGCTGTAGAATTACTCGCTAAAGCACTTGCAAAAACTGCGGTAAGTATTGAATGTTTTATTAATTCTTTAGGGCATTTACATGCATATCTAACATATCTAACACCTGAACTTTTGTTTTTACATATATGCCTTTTTAATTATGCATGAAAAGGTGTATTTCACTTTTTTTAAAATNGGTAGAATTACTCGCTAAAGCACTTGCAAAAACTGCGGTGAGTATTGAATGTTTTATTAATCCCTCGGGGCATTTACATACATATCTAACATATCTAACCCCTGAACTTTTGTTTTTACATATATGCCTTTTTAATTATGCATGAAAAGGTGTATTTCACTTTTTTTAAAATCGAAAAGGTGGTATTTTTTGTCTTATGAAAGATTTGAGTGTATAAATGTAAAAGAAGTAAAGTTTAGGTGTTGGGCATGTAAAATATATAGGAATTGAGTGGTATGTACGTAAAGCTTCCTAATTTTTTTGAGTTTTTAATGCAAAATGTAGGTTAAGTCATGTTAAGGATTTTGTTTGTTACACAGGGATACACTACTATTACAAAGAGATCGCTCCTCTCTTCTTTGGAAGATTATGTGACTTTACATCTTGTGTCGGACAAACAGATCTATACGCCGGCGTAAGCATCTTTGTTTAGTAGTTACTTGATTTGTTATAATCTTCTTTGGTTTTTCCATCACATAATTTTTAATTTTTAGATTGAATCTAGCGGGGTCATTAGAGTTCTTTTTTTTGTATTATTTATTTATGTTTTGATATGATATAAAATATGTTTATCTTGCTAAAATAAACCAAATTGCTTTTAAAAACATAAATAAAATAAATATTTTTAAAAACAAGTTGATTTGTTTAAGAAAATTTTAAATGTGAAAATATATGAAATAAATATATTTTTACGAAAGAAATTAAAAAAAATTCATATGAAGATCTGTTTATTTCTGACAACTTAATCTTCATATGCTTTTTTGTTAATGATTTGGACCTAAATCATGTTGTTTTGTGCTTTGCCAGGTTTGCTTTTGGTATAATGAAAAGATTCATGCCTGAAGAAAAGATTTCAAAAGTGAAGCATCTTTCCATTACAGCTGATAGTATGGGTGCAGTGTTTGATGTGCCTGCTGATGATATAAATAGCTTCATTGAAGGTATATCATTTCTTAATTTGTCTCCTCTGGTAACATTTACTCTGTATTTTTTGTGAGGCTAATGGTACGTAAACTTATGCGTGAAATGTGTAGTTCACTTCTAAAAAGAATGTGATGGTGGTATTTTTTTATGTGACGTCGGAAATTTAAATGTTTTTCATGTAAATATGAATGTTTAGGTGTCAAATATATAAATACATAAGAAATTTGAGTTATGTAAATTTTTTTACGGGCGTTTACATGCATACCACATTTCTTATATATTTACATTTGGAGCACTCTAATTTTTCTATTTACATGAACCACTCAAATCTTTAACATCATATCAAAAAATATCACTCTTACTAACTTTATAAAAGTGAAGTACATCTTTCATCCATGGGTTTATAATTCCTACTTATTATACACTTGATATATAAATACATGAGAATCATGTGGTATGTATTTAAAATTCACTTTTTTTTAAATTTTTCGTTCAAAGTGGTCCCTAGATTTAAATTTCAACAAGCTTGGAAGCCCATGCCTTTATATGTTTAGACTTTTTTTGAATACCTTCTTTATTCTCTTAAATTTGTTATTATTATATTTGTTCTGCTGAGACCTTAACTGGATTGCATTATATTGTTGCAGTTATATTTGGGATGCTACATTTTTCTTGATTCTTATTTTAACAGTAGTACTACCCAAATATTTTAAATTTTCAAAAGTGGTACACTTTTTATGCATAGGTAAGGTGACATATATATATATAGATATATATAAATTAAGGTTGTAGTGTTAGATATGTAATTACTAGTTTAAAATTATACTTTTATCCATAATTTGTATACATTCATCAATTCTTTACGCTTTGCAATAGTTTAATCTCCAAATTTGCAGGTCAGGAAAATGCCAGCATGGTGGCCATAGAGGTTCTGAAGAAACTGCCTGCTTTGCAAGAGAGGGAGAAGAACAGCAGGTCCGGAGGCGGCAGCAGATTTGGTGGTGGTGGCCGATTCAGTAGCGGCGGTGGTAGATTTGGTGGGAAAGGCAGAGATGGTGGTGGCGGTAGTTTTGGCCGTAGGAGCGGTGGGTTTGGCGGCGGTCGGGGAGGAGGTGGTGGGCGAAGTTTTAATAGGAGAAACTGAAGAAAAGCATATATCCTGTTNAACCAGATAAAATTGGCAAATTACATATATCTATTGGGTCATTTTACACAAAAGTTAAAAATATATTTACATGCGCCATTCCACTAGTTTGAACCAAATTCTATATTCCACTGTTCAAGCTCTTCCCACCTGCTCTTCTGTAAACTGGGTCGGATAACATCCTTTGCTTTCTTCAAGTCTTCGTATCTTAATGGCCGCACCTGCAAAAGCAATGTGTCCATTTATTTCCTGTCAAAACCATATATAATTAAAGGAGGACCTTACCTTTATCTCACTTTAACATGGTGATATTTTTTTAATGTGATATGAGTGATTCGGGTGGTATAAATGTAAAATGTGAGGGTTAGGTGTTAGATGTGTAAATACATAGGAATTAAGTGGTATGTATGTAAATGCCCCATAATTAAAAAATGCCAACGTAAACTGCTACAATTCCCTCTTGACCGAATATCACAACCAAACATGTCAGTGAGAACTTGTTACAACTCTCAATTCCTCTACACTTCTTCATTTTGTTCAAAAAATTTGAAATGAGAAAGGAAAATTTGCATAGGTGCTACTGAATTCTTATGAATTTACATATCTAACACCAAAAGTTCGATATTTACATTCATAACAGCTGGTGCTATAAAACTATGCATAAAAAAGTGGACTTGGCTTTTAAATAGTAAGTAAAAGTGATACCTTTGATGTCATGTTAAAAATTTGAGTGTTATGAATGTAAATATGTAAATTTACGTTCAGGTATGTAAATGCCGCGATAAGAAAATAAGATACCAGCAGGCTGAGCAGTTAAATACACATTTTCTAGCATAAGCGAAGTGCCGTATACGTAAAAATTGAAATGTACGTTTTATAGACATAAATACATAGGAATTGAGAGGTATACATGTAAATCTTCCAAAAAAAAAAAAAAAAAA
>JXCR01081956.1:3746-50939 GCA_002079205.1 Phalaenopsis hybrid cultivar
CAAATTCAGTTGGATTTCCTCAGGGATCGGCATTAAGTCCATATTTTGTTTTAGTTATGGATGCTCTTATTGGACATTTACAGGAGGATGTACTTTGGTGTATGTTTTTTGGTGATAATATACTTCTTGTTGATAAGACTAGAGAAAGAGTTCAAAAAAAACTTGAATTATGAAGGTTTACATTGGAGGCTAAAGGCCTTCAATTGAGTATAATTAAAATTAAATACATGGAATATAATTTTAGTAGTATCTCTAGTGGCAAATTTGTAATTATGGGTGATCGAATCATTAAAATAAGTGAACATTTTAGATATCTCAGGTTTATTGTTCAAAGTGATAGTAATATAGATAAGGATGTTATTAGTAGAATTCAAGTTGATTGGTTGAAGTGTAGGAATGCATTGGACCCATTATCTGATAGAAAAGCACCACTTGGACTGAAAGAAAAATTTTACAAGATGGTGGTGTGATCCACAATGCTCTATGGCACAAAATGTTCGTCTTTAAAAGAGAAGCATAAGCTAAAGTTAAGCATTATCGAGATGAGAATGCTTAGGTCTGTGATAGAGCTGGTGTAACTCTAGCGGCGGATAAAATTTAAAAGATTCGACCTAGTTTGGTCACATTAAATGCCGACCATCTGATGATCTAGTTAGGAGAATAGATGTTTTAGATTTGACTTATGTTAAGAAAGGTTGAGGTAGACCTAGAAAAACTTGGGCATATTGTATAAAAAAAGATCTTAATTTATTAGAATTAAATAAAAATATGACACTCAATAGAACACAATGGAGAAAAAAAATTCATATAGCTGACCCCACTTAGTGGGATAAAGGCTTGTTGTTGTTGTTGTGATCATATTGTTACGATACTTACTCTCATACATTTGGTGTATGTTTTATATAGTAAGTTAAATTGAATGTGATGAATACATGAATGATATGTTTATGTTGGCCGCTTGTATGTGCTTACTGACTATGATGGAGTCACTCATTTATGCTACTAGTGGGGGAACATTAATATGCATATGCACGTATATGGAAAAGAATATTGATATTGATGTGTCTTAATTGACAAAATTTTTAAACGGTACTCCTATGACGATTCTATAGATATATTATGATATTGATATTGTAAGGTTCCGTGAATAGTATCAAGTATTTTTTTTCATTTGTTAAAAGCTTGATGGCGTGCATATTGCTTCTTTTTCTCTTATGGTACTGTTATTTATGAGTATGAGTATTCATTGGTTTATTTAGCTCATTGTTATTTTAAATTAACTCTTTCAGGTTAATTAGATGATTAACAATGAACGTTAGAAGAGATAACATTTATAAAAGATGCAGACAAATAGTAACAATACAATTTTAAATACTGTTTTTATTTAATTTGATTAGTGGCGCTTTCATTTATTAAATTGTAAATAAATATAAAAAATTTAGTTCCGACCATTTAATCATATGCTCTGGTCTTGCTGTAAGAAACTGTGGTTGAACTCTGTCAATAAGATGTGGTGACCATCCAGTAACGTTATCTCCATTTTAAAGCAAAGGTCTACACATTCTGTTCGTAATAAATTGATAGGTATTGGCGTTGCATCTTCCATTTCATCTTGGGATTAAATAGTGATCTTATCTTTTCCCTCAAACTAGCGTAGGTGCTTTAAATTTTACCATCAAAATAATGCACTCTTCTTTAACTTGTTGACACCTAGTTTCACCATTTTGTCCGATGGGACGTCCCAGTACTCAGAAAATTTCCATAGCCTAGAGCCAGTCAGTGAACTCGTCCAGATCTAAGTGACCGTCAAAATATGACATCCACCTTTAATTCAAAATTATGGCTTCTCAAATATTTCAAGACAAATCTTCAGAGTAGATGTTCTTCATCCTGAAAATATCTAACAAGTGTTTCATCTCTAGACCTCCTCTAATGTCGTCTCCCAAAGCATTGTGGCATGTCTTATTTTCCATTGGAATCATCCCTACGAGAGGGATTTAGGTGTTCCTTCCTCTCTCCTCTTCGGATCTCGCTACCACGCTCGTAAGTAACCTCTCCCTAGATCCTTTCCTCAATTTCATCAAGCTTCTATAGCACTCGGCGGAGCTGCCACTGTATCTCTTCCTTGGTGAACTTCTAATCAGGTTCTGGCTATTGCCTCCTTTGTGGTATGATTCATTTTTGTGTGTGGGTGAAGGAAGTGTGTAAGGGTGATGTAGGCTGGGGAAAAAAATTTTGGGTTAAGGTAGGGTTGGGTGGTAGTGAATGCTAGGAACCTTAGGATAGGACAAAGGTCAGGATGGCTCTGATACTAAATGATACAGTAGTTATCTCTAACAGCATAAAAAATAAATATTATTACTGAAAACAAATAGACAGATACAACCAAATATGCTTGGAAGAGCAAAATAGAACAACACGAAACATAAACTCACGCTGGGGTCTGCTCCAGTAATGATGGTGGTCGGCAAGGACTAGAAAGGGGTGTAAGATGGTTGGAATTGTGGGAAGAGTGTGAGAGAGTAGCGGTTACAGCATGGGCATATGGAGAGCATGTTTTGGGACGGCAAAAAAAATATATGGCGGCTAGGTGAGGCCAAAGAACAACAGTTTGGTTGTTACTGTTGACGGCAGCACAGGGAATGGTATTGTGATAATGGGCAGCAAGCGAAAAATGCAGGGACCACAGGATATGATGCAGTCCAGGTGGCAGAAAATCAGAATGAAGGTTGGAATGGCAGAACAGCAGTTGGACGACAGTTCTAAGCGGCAACAGCTAAGGAAGAAGCCAGAATGGTTCTGGAAGGGTGGAGGCCAGCTGTGTTGGGCACTTGGGCGGCAGCAAGCCTGGGAATGGAGGGAGATGGTTAGAATTGGTAGAACTGCAGGAAACAACAGCAAAAACTGCTATTATGGCGGCTGCAGCAGGGAAGGGACGATATGAATCGATGTAGAAATGTTGTGATAGGTTAGGGAAAGATAATCACTACCTCTAGAGTGACATACAACCGGAGCACTACCTAAACCCTCGGATACAGCCCTCAAAAAGAGAAACGGACGTTGGTGGTTGTCCTAAACAAACTCATGCAAAAAAAAAACTAAACCTGGAACATCAAAAAAGCAAATATATAATAAAAAGATAGTGAGAAGTGGCCCAAGAGAGTCGCTCGACTTCTCAACAATGAAAAAACCTGGCTCGGTTCAGTCCAAACACAAAAATGGAAGCTCGCATGTTCACGGGGTTATAGCAGATCGAAAAAACGGGCGCAGAAATATAGCAGGGATATAGAAACGGGACTNTGACTTCTCAACAATGAAAAAACCTGGCTCGGTTCAGTCCAAACACAAAAATGGAAGCCCGCATGTTCACGGGGTTATAGCAGATCGAAAAAACGGGCGCAGAAATATAGCAGGGATATAGAAACGGGACTCCCAAATAGCTCTCGCGTCACATTTCATAAAAGAGAAAATTGATTGTGGAGCTATTTGAATGTCTACTACTCAACAAATAACAAATATCTTCACCAAAGAACTAATCAAGACAAATTTTGAGATTCTTGTAAGCATGTTGGGCATGACAAATATCTATGCTCCAACTTGAGGGGGTGTCTTGGNGATAGCTCTCGCGTCACATTTCATAAAAGAGAAAATTGATTGTGGAGCTATTTGAATGTCTACCACTCAACAAAGAACAAATATCTTCAACAAAGAACTAATCAAGCCAAATTTTGAGATTCTTGTAAGCATGTTGGGCATGACAAATATCTATGCTCCAACTTGAGGGGGTGTCTTGGATTTGTAGTATCTTCCATTATTAGTAATTTCTATTTTAGTATCTACCATTATTGGCATGTTATAATACATACTTCTTTCTTTTATTAGGGAGAGTTATTGGGGATATTATTGTTTTCCCAATATGAAAGTCATTCTCCTCTATTTAACTTGTAATCATTATTCTATGAAATTCAAAGAATAATAATATTTCCCTACCAAAAACTACAATAATCATTACCTAAAGAATAAATTTAATAGAATTATCATCAAAGAGAAACGTTTAGTTGGCCCAACTGATGTTTGGACAATGTCAAGCCGGTTTGTCAATCATCTTCTACATCATTGTTTTCTAAATATGATGTCCATCTAACAATTAATTTGTTGCTTACTTAGCGGTTTCAATGCATATTCTAAAACTTGAATTGGGGGTGTCAAACCAAGTTGACGGGTGAGTATATATTGACCTAAAATTGACTCGACCCAAAATTACTCGACCTGAACCCAACCCAAATATTAAATAGGTCAAATAGCATAACCCTCACGACCCACATTCAACCCGATTGACCTGAGACTGACCTGCAAAACCATTTAACATATACATAATAGTTATTTGGGTAAATTACGGTTAATTGTGAACCTCGTTTTTTTTAGTTAGGTTCAAGTCGAGTTCACATGTGAGGTAATACAAAAATGTCGAAAAGATGAAAAGAAAAAATTAGCATTGATGTTGATATCAAAAATAACTTAGAATNAATTGACCTGAGACTGATCTGCAAAACCATTTAACATATACATAATAGTTATTTGGGTAAATTTTAGTTAATTGTGAACCTCGTTTTTTTTAGTTAGGTTCAAGTCGAGTTCACATGTGAGTAATACAAAAATGTCGAAAAGATGAAAAGAAAAAATTAGCATTGATGTTGATATCAAAAATAACTTAGAATTGTAAATGATGTTTATTAGTTGTAACCAAAGCACATTAATAAGTTGTCAGGATGAGTTTATGAGTGCCAGTATAATTTTAATAAATAAAAAGGGGCGGGTAGGGGTGGGGGTCAGGGTGATTTGTAAATAATTTGCTTAATGCTGACTTGCTTTCCTTTTCTAATTGTTTATCAAGTTCCAAACTACAGTGCCCAATCTACGATTTGTTACTTGAGTTGACCGATATTCATCTTTTATTCTACCTTTTTCTTTCAAAGCCAATAAAAGAAAAAAGAAAATACAGCCATTTTTCAGAAAAATAAGTTCATATATAATCCTTCTTCATATTTCNAATTTGTTACTTGAGTTGACCGATATTCATCTTTTATTCTACCTTATTCTTTCAAAGGCAATAAAAGAAAAAAGAAAATACAGCCATTTTTCAGAAAAATAAGTTCATATATAATCCTTCTTCATATTTCCACCAGTATTGAGAACAGTCCAAAAATACAATCGTTGAAGAAAAATTCATGCTAAAACAGAAGGTTTTGAAAAAAACAACTTACCAAAAGAGCAGTGGCAACTTGCAAATTTAAGTATTACACCTAACTAAGTAATACAAAAATAAAAAATGGTATTGCTACGTAAAATGTTCTACAAATAAAGTTTTGAATACTTACATGAGGAGGCAGTGTTATTCGGAACCAGTAAAGGAGATAATCCACCAATTTTTCATAACAACCACTGTAATCATGCACAAGTCTTAGCTGAGTCCCAAGGAAAGTACAATAAAATTATAAACCAATAGAAGATCGAGATTAACAAAATCAATTGTATTCTACTGTAGACACGTACTGGAGAGTTACAAACACGCAAAAGACGTCAGCATTTAAAGGATAGAATGATCCAAAGCATGTCAATGTAGGATGAGGCAAAAGTGGGGATGGATGTAAATATAATGAGACAGAGCAGTTGTGGAAACACAGAGCCTGGGAAAGGGGCAGACCAAACTTTATTCTTAAGAGTGGGCAAAATAATCAAATATTTAATTGTTTTTATATTGAGCAAAAAGTTTATTGAGAAATGGAAAAATTACAAAATTGCTTAAATTATATAGAAAAAAAAAAACTCAATTTTCTATGCTTAATAGAGAAATCTAAAATTCCAGGGCTGAACTTAACCTGGTTCCCTCCCCAAAATATTTAGGTGAGCCTTTCCACCACCTCTCACCTAAATTCTTAGTTGCATTATTGTGGATCATGACGATATATTTCAGCTATAAATTTCATATGAACATGATCATACTGCAGATGGGATCAGAATAATTGGCCTTTGCTCAGAACTTACTTGCATAGAGGTGTCTTAGCAGTTATAGCTTCTGGATGATTCATTTGTAGATTTGACATATCTGCAAAAACAGAATTTATTTGATAATATTAAAGCAATATTATACAAGTAATGCTTTTTAAATGTTTTGAACAAAAACTACATTATTTAAACTAAAAAAGGTACAGGACTTAGGTTAGGAATACCACAAATTGCTTAAAAAATAATGATGTGCTGTATAAAAAGTACTCCAAAATAGTTTTTATTTCCGTTACTTGTCAAAAGAAACGGGAAAAAAAAATGTCTTCCTCAAATTTTAGAAGCTTATAAAATTGTCCCAGATAACAAAGACATGAATCCAAATAGTTGTATCCGCTGCCCATATTAATTACCATGCTGAATAACACAAACAGCTTTTAGTCCTACTTCCTGAATGAATGTACAATTGATTGGGCGAACCGGCTCAAAATCAACTTGTGAGTGAGCTATCACAAGTCGAGCACAAGCTCATATATTAAACAAATTATATATCCAGCCAACGGTCATGTCAATGCCTTTATCAATGAGTTTCATTGGCTATTCATTTTTTTTAGCCGTTGATCACATCAATGCCTTCTCCAGCGAGCTACAATGGCAACTTCTACTTTGGCTTGAGCTCAAGGGCCTGCTCACAAGCTTGTTGTTATTGATGCAAGCCAAGCTCAAGCTAGCTCTTTGAGCTCAACTAAAGCTCAAGCTTGAGGTTATGCTCGTGATTTGATTAGCATGCATAGCTCTAGTTAGGCATGATTCGAGCTTGGTTTGACTCATTTCCACCTCTACGCTAAATTAAACAAACCTCATACGAAAACCTAAATCAGCATTGCATGGGTTTGCATTACATAACAAAACAAAAATCACCTCAACCTAGGCCTTCAGCTTCCAAGTTAACTCCAAACTATATTTTAAAGTTATTTCAAAACATGCGTGAAGCCAATGGTGGCACTAGGTGATGCCGAAGTTAAACCAAACAATAATAGGAAAGCAAATATTATATCGAAATCAAATCGGAACTTACAATCAGACAACTGAAATAAGAGATAACAACACACACGACTAGGGTGAATCGAATGCGGTGATTGTGGTTGTTGAGGTCAGGAAAGGTGGCGGCATGGTAGGGAATTGTGCGAGCTCCCAAGGAACAGCGGCAACATAGCAAAAGGGGATAAAAGTATCAATTGGGAAGACAGGGACAGCAAGGAAAGCAAGTTGGGCAGCAAGCTTTGTTGCAAGGAGCAATGGGAATTACTGGAACAGCTCGGGAACAACAGGAAATCAGCAAGCTTGATGTTTTCCTAATGGCGACGGGGAGGGGGAAGAATGAGAGGAGGTGGACGAAGGTACTGGGATGGATAAGCAAGGAGACAACTAGGATGGCATACGGATGGCCATTGGGAGGTGGGGGAACTGCAGGAAGAACAGCCAGGAGGACTATTTTTGGGGGTTGCAATAAGGATGGCGACGACAATAGCAAAGAGAGGTTTGCAGAGGAATGAGGGAGTCGAGAATAAATACCACCTCAAGAGTGAGATATAGTCAGAGCACCACTCGACCCTCGAAAAAATACCACCTCAAAACAAGATACAGTCGAAGCACCACCCACCCTTGGATACAACCTGGAAGAGAAAATAAGAGATGCCAACGGCTGTCCTAACAAAAAAAAATAACAAAAAACTGACATAAGCATGACAACATCGACATATATAGGCCTATGATAACTAAGGAGCAGACCCCACTCCTATGTGCAGCAGATTCAGGCCCAGGAAGAGTCGGTTAGCTCCTCTTCCATGTTTGTTGAACTGGAGAAAGGCTCAGCGCTCTTTTCCGCTTCCGTTAAATCGGAGCCACGGTGTCGGTTCAGAGAGGACCCCGACCCACACGTTAGTCTCCCAGGATTGGGAGAGTTTTGACCTCGTGCATCAAAGCTTCTATCTGCATGTTGATATGATGGCTTAGATCCCATTGTTGGTTGGACTGGCTCCCAAAATACTTAAGTTTTTTCCACTTGCAAGCATACATCCATATCAGTCCAACCTTCTAAGGATATATCACTGAACTGAGTTGGGAGTTCATGCCATGTATATTCTGTTGAATCCTTCAAAAGTAGCCCACAGTTGGCTCAATCCTCTCTGAAGTGAGGACAATCTGAATCTCCTCGAATGGTGGCACTATGGCAGGAAGCTATTGAGCAAAATGTCCTGAAACTCTCTCTATACTAATTGTATTATGTCTGAAAACGGCTCTTCTGTCTCGTTGTCCTCTGCCATTACCAAAATTGATCCCACCAACATTTCTTTGTTGGCTAATGCCCAAAATTCTGTGAAGCACACAACAACCATGCGTGTATGCATGCCACTCAAGAGAGAAATGCAATTTTGGTTACTACACTTTATAAAAAAATTACAAAAACTTTCATTGCAAATAGAAAAGAAAATTACAAAATGTTAGAACAATTCAAACCAGATTCCTTGCTCGTTGCACTAAATTTCTTCCTTTTTGCAATTACATGCTTGCACACTCTTTACTTACAATCTTAGTTAAACACTCAGAGGANATTCTTAGAGTTTGCTCTTTTTACTTTTCTGCATCTTTTTCGTTTGTCTTTTTCACTCATTGAGAATTACAATATTTGATCAAACTACTTTTTGTTTTGAATGTTCATTCTTCTCTATTCTATAATTCTTAATCACATCTTAATTTTCTTACACAAATTGNTAGCCGTTGATCACATCAATGCCTTCTCCAGCGAGCTACAATGGCAACTTCTACTTTGGCTTGAGCTCAAGGGCCTGCTCACAAACTTGTTGTTATTGATGCAAGCCAAGCTCAAGCTAGCTCTTTGAGCTCAACTAAAGCTCAAGCTTGAGGTTATGCTCGTGATTTGATTAGCATGCATAGCTCTAGTTAGGCATGATTCGAGCTTGGTTTGACTCATTTCCACCTCTACGCTAAATTAAACAAACCTCATACGAAAACCTAAATCAGCATTGCATGGGTTTGCATTACATAACAAAACAAAAATCACCTCAACCTAGGCCTTCAGCTTCCAAGTTAACTCCAAACTATATTTTAAAGTTATTTCAAAACATGCGTGAAGCCAATGGTGGCACTAGGTGATGCCGAAGTTAAACCAAACAATAATAGGAAAGCAAATATTATATCGAAATCAAATCGGAACTTACAATCAGACAACTGAAATAAGAGATAACAACACACACGACTAGGGTGAATCGAATGCGGTGATTGTGGTTGTTGAGGTCAGGAAAGGTGGCGGCATGGTAGGGAATTGTGCGAGCTCCCAAGGAACAGCGGCAACATAGCAAAAGGGGATAAAAGTATCAATTGGGAAGACAGGGACAGCAAGGAAAGCAAGTTGGGCAGCAAGCTTTGTTGCAAGGAGCAATGGGAATTACTGGAACAGCTCGAGAACAACAGGAAATCAGCAAGCTTGATGTTTTCCTAATGGCGACGGGGAGGGGGAAGAATGAGAGGAAGTGGACGAAGGTACTGGGATGGATGAGCAAGGAGACAACTAGGATGGCATACGGATGGCCATTGGGAGGTGGGGGAACTGCAGGAAGAACAGCCAAGAGGACTATTTCTGGGGGTTGCAATAAGGACGGCGACGACAATAGCAAAGAGAGGTTTGCAGAGGAAGGAGGGAGTCGAGAATAAATACCACCTCAAGAGTGAGATATAGCAGAGCACCACTCGACCCTCGAAAAAATACCACCTCAAAACAAGATACAGTCGAAGCACCACCCACCCTTGGATACTACCTGGAAGAGAAAATAAGAGATGTCAACGGCTGTCCTGACAAAAAAAAATAACAAAAAACTGACATAAGCATGACAACATCGCATATATAGGCCTATGATAACTAAGGAGCAGACCCCACTCCTATGTGCAGCAGATTCAGGCCCAGGAAGAGTCAGTTAGCTCCTCTTCCATGTTTGTTGAACTGGAGAAAGGCTCGGCGCTCTTTTCCGCTTCCGTTAAATCGGATCCACGGTGTCGGTTCAGAGTGGACCCCGACCCACACGTTAGTCTCCCAGGATTGGGAGAGTTTTGACCTCATGCATCAAAGCTTCTGTCTGCATGTTGATATGATGGCTTAGATCCCATTATTGGTTGGACTGGCTCCCAAAATACCTGAGTTTTTTCCACTTGCAAGCATACATCCATATCAGTCCAACCTTCTAGGGATATATCACTGAAATGAGTTGGGAGTTCATGCCATGTATATTCTGTTGAATCCTCCAAAAGTAGCCCACAGTTGGCTCAATCCTCTCTGAAGTGAGGACAATCTAAATCTCCTCGAATGGTGGCACTATGGCAGGAAGCTATCGAGCAAAATGTCCTAAAACTCTCTCTATAGTAATTGTATTATGTCTGAAAACGGCTCTTCTGTCTCGTTGTCCTCTGCCATTACCAAAATTGATCCCACCAACATTTCTTTGTTGGCTAATGCCCAAAATTCTGTGAAGCACACAACAACCATGCGTGTATGCATGCCACTCAAGAGAGAAATGCAATTTTGGTTACTACACTTTATAAAAAAATTACAAAAACTTTCATTGCAAATAGAAAAGAAAATTACAAAATGTTAGAACAATTCAAACCAGATTCCTTGCTCGTTGCACTAAATTTCTTCCTTTTTGCAATTACATGCTTGCACACTCTTTACTTACAATCTTAGTTAAACACTCAGAGGATCTCACAATTACATTTAAAGAGTCACTCTCCCCACTCGCTCTTCGTGTTATGTGCTCTCTCATCCGTTGACATCTACCAAAATCCACCAACAGTCCTCGATTCTTTGAATTAGACAAAATTAAGTCATCCACCGCAAAACGACGTGAATGAAATGTCTTGAACCGTAATCTTGTGCATAAGGGCACCTAAGTGTTGGATTTCTGCTTGCTCGAAAAATTTTAGGTTGTTTCAGGCACTTAGGCATCCATAATTGGCGTTTGGGTGCCCGTTGGTCTGGCTTTAGGCCCCTAGGCACCCAAAATTGGCACCTGGATGCACGTTGCTCGAGCTTCAAGCACCTAAAACAGGTGTCATGGCTCTTGTTTAACACATAGGCACTCATTTTGGCTTTTTTGCTCCTCCATTCTTGCTCCACACATGTTTCCTGAATAACACAACAAATTCCACCTACCACAAGCATAAACCTAGCATAAATAANTGTTGGTCTGGCTTCAGGCACCTAGGCACCCAAAATTGGCACCTGGATGCACGTTTATCGAGCTTCAAGCACCCAAAACAGGTGTCATGGCTCTTGTTTAACACAGGCACTCATTTTGGCTTTTTTGCTCCTCCATGCTTGCTCCACACATGTTTCCTGAATAACACAACAAATTCCACCTACCACAAGCATAAACCTAGCATAAATAAAAATAAAACACATAATTTATATCGCATTACGCTGTATTTTTACTTCACATTAACTTTTCACAAATTTACATATTACTTGCCCCCAAATGTCCGATATCAAAATTTTAGATTTACGTAAAGGTTATTTAATAACACACCATAAACATTTCTTGGACATGAACAACATCATAAAATTATAAAATTGTGAAAATATTNCAATAAAACACATAATTTATATCGCATTACGCTGTATTTTTACTTCACATTAACTTTGCACAAATTTACATATTACTTGCCCCCAAATGTCCGATATCAAAATTTTAGATTTATGTAAAGGCTATTTAATAACACACCATAAACATTTCTTGGACATGAACAACATCATAAAATTATAAAATTGTGAAAATATTAATAAGGAATTGAACTCTAACTAATTTTAAAAAATGTAACACTATTTAAATTAATCAACTTATTAGCACAAAAAATCTTAAAGCACTTAATGTAGTTTGACAAAAACTAATTTATTTATCAAAGGTATGTTTAAATCAGTTAACTTATCAATCAAAACAATCCTAATTTCATTACTTTTTTTTAATATAACATTAGGGAACANGCTTAAAGCACTTAATGTAGTTTGACAAAAACTAATTTATTTATCAAAGGTGTGCTTAAATCAGTTAACTTATCAATCAAAACAATCCTAATTTCATTACTTTTTTTTAATATAACATTAGGGAACACAATTAAGAAAGCTTTTAAGTTTAATAACAAAAAAGAGTTAGGACATCAATTTTAAATTTTATATTTAACCTCAAACTTCTTCTCAAAAGACTCTAAAATATTCTTTTTTTTTATTCTTAGAGTTTGCTCTTTTTACTTGTCTTCATTTTTTCGTTTGTCTTTTTCACTCATTGAGAATTACAATATTTGATCAAACTAATTTTTGTTTTGAATGTTCATTCTTCTCTATTCTATAATTCTTAATCACATCTTAATTTTCTTACACAAATTGTTATAATTCATTTAAAATTAAATTTCAATTTGGTCATTTAGATTGATAATAAATGAATTAAATATAATTGATTAATTAATTATATTTATAAACCATCTTCCTTAGGTGTTTAAGAACACTTATGCTAAAGAAAGAATTAATTTAAATATGATACTAGTTATTATTAAATTAACTAAANGATTTAAAATTAAATTTCAATTTGGTCATTTAGATTGATACTAAATGAATTAAATATAATTGATTAATTAATTATATTTATAAACCATCTTCCTTATGTGTTTAAGAACACTTATGCTAAAGAAAGAATTAATTTAAATATGATACTAGTTATTATTAAATTAACTAAATTCAATCTCTATGTAATAATTTCTCCACTTTTATGTCTACTCTGTGTATTATCACACTACAGGGAGTCCATGTTATACTAAATAATCATGAAGTCTACATTTTAAATATTTTAATTAAAACACCACCGCCCCGCAAAAAAAANATGTGTATTATCACACTACAGGGAGTCCATGTTGTTATACTAAATAATCATGAAGTCTACATTTTAAATATTTTAATTAAAACACCACCGCCCCGCAAAAAAAAAAAAAAACNAACTGGTACTGGCGTCGATGCTACTCTACATAATGGCTTGAACACTCAGTAAGGTCATGCAACTCCCACTGCATAATCCCCACATCTACGGAAAGGATATCAAGACGCTTAGAAAAAGGTAGCAATCAAAGTTGTGAGCCTAGGTCGAGGAGAAGTCTAGTGGAACTCTCACCTCTCCCAAAAGAAATTTTGTTATAGGCCTTCTTCAAGATAGGTATAAGGAGATGAAATTGTTCATCCCAACTGTCAAATCTCACTCCCACCTTTAGACACAGAGAAAAAATAATAGAAGAATGTCAAAGCCCAATTGTAGTACATTCCATAAGGATATTGTCCACGAGAGATTGATTACATTTCCTACATCTATGGAATTCTCCCATTGTATACAAAACATCAAAATAGCTTTATCTCTCATAATATCACTCAATATTAGTGGAAGGCAAGAATTTGGCCAAATTATGTCATGTCAAGATTTGGACTCGGTATTCAAGGTAATGGCAGGGAAATTAATCTTATTATTATCGTGTACCCGCCACGTACCATGACCATCGATCAAAGACTCGATGATTTCATCAAGATCGGCATCAAAAGGAATAAAATATGATTACATAACCTCAAGAATATTAGGTAGCTTAAAAGGTGAGTTGCTTTAGTGGAGCTAAAATCTATCTGCTTCCCTCTGATAACTATCTATTTCCATCTCATAAAAAACGTCTCCTCCTTATGCTCCTAGAGATAGTAAAGAAATCTCGAACTACAGATATCATTGTTTCATAACAAAATCTTTCTCATTTTCTCTGCCCGATTACTCTCTCTACCTAAGATTTTAGAAATATTCATGGTGACTAGGATTTTGGAGTGATTAATGAAGAAATTAGAGTCATATTACATTTTGCTTTAGTGTATGTTTTTGTTATTACTAATATTTTATTTAAGAAAAGATATGAGCATATTACTACTTATAAAAATAGATCTGATAAATCACAAATTTATTATTTTCTTATGAAAAGAGATAGCTGAGAATGTGAAGATTAAGAATTTAAGTTCTCGACATCAATTATTAGTTTTGGATTTTAAAATAAAAGTTATAAGATGAGAAATATTAAGAATCATTGTCATAGAATTAGATGAAGCACCTTAAAGCACAAATAAATTTATTTTTATGAGTAAACTTCAAGAATTCAAGATTTGAGATCTTCATGAAGAAGTTAGTTCTATGTAAAATAAAGTAAAAAATATTATTAAACAAGTAGCAAAAAATATACTTGGAAAATAAAAAAAAGTTTCTAAAAAAAATAGTTGGTGGTGGAGTAATAATATACAAAAAAAATATATGAATTTACACTATAAAAATTGATTTAAATATAAATGCATAGANGTTCATGAAGAAGCTAATTCTATGTAAAATAAAGTAAAAAATACTATTAAACAAGTGGCAAAAAATATACCTGGAAAATAAAAAAAAGTTTCTAAAAAAAAATAGTTGGTAGTGGAGTAATAATATACAAAAAAAATATATGAATTTACACTATAAAAATTGATTTAAATATAAATGCATAGAGAACTGGAAATAGTATGAGGTGGTCCGTAGGAAGTCTAGGAGAATAGTTGGTGATGCTAAAAATTTAGATTTTAGCGATCTTTATAATATATTAGATACAAAAGAGACTAAAAAATATATGTATAAAATAGTCAAACAAAGAGAAAATAAATGTAAATATTTAACTCAAGTGTACTAAAGATGAAAATCTAAAGTGTTTTTCTTAGAAAAAAATATTCAACATAAATGGGTGAGCTATTTTGATAAATTTTTTCCATTTAGTTTATAAAAATATAATCAACCACAGCGATCTTAATATCATTAATAATAATAACAGATTTTATTTTTACCATCGCATTAGTAAAAAAAAATTGAGGCTATAAAGAAAACCAATGGTAAAAAATCAATAGTACTTAATGATATCCCAATTAAAGTGTGAAAATATTTCGGAGATTTGGGAGTTNAAGGCTATAAAGAAAACGAATGGTAAAAAATCAATAGTACTTAATGATATCCCAATTAAAGTGTGAAAATATTTCGGAGATTTGGGAGTTTCTAGGCTTTTTAAACTCTTAAATATTATTTTAAAAACAAAAGGATGTTCGAGTAGTGGAGGAAGAGTATTTTGGTACCCATTGTTAAGAATAAAGGGGATGCACAAGAATATGCAAATTATAGAGGAATTAAGTTGATGTGCCATACTTTAAAATTATGAGAAAGGGTAATTTAAAAGAAGTTGACATGTTACAAGAATTTCTCATAATCAGTTAGGATTAATGTTGGGCTAGTCTACCATAGAAGTTATACATTTATTGAGTGGTTTGATAGAGAAGTACAGAGACAATAAGGAGGATTTACATATGATTTTTATTGATTCAATGAAAGGTAAAGATAAAGTTCTAAAAGAAAACCTTCGGAGAGTTCTAGAGAAGAAAAGTGTTAATACAAATTATATTTAAGTCATTAAAGATATGCATACTAGAATTGTTACTTGTGTTCGAACAGAAGAAGGATTGATTAAATATTTTCCTAATTTAGTTGGATTACATCAGAGATCGGCTTTAAGCCTAAATCTTTTTGCTTTAGTATGTTTTTCGTTGAGATATTCTTCTTGTGGATAAGACTAGAGAAAGAGTTTAGGAAAAACTTGAATTATGGATGTCTACATTGGAGACTAAAGGCCTTCGTTTGAGTAGAATTAAAACTGAATACATGGAATATAATTTTAGTGGTAGCTCCAGTGGCAAAGTTGTAACTATGGGTGATCAAATCATTTAAAGGTGTGAACGATTAGATATCTCGGGTTTATTGTTCAAAGTGATGGTGATATAGATGGGGATATTATTAGTAGAATTCAAGTTAGTTGGTTGAAGAGGAGGAATGTTTCGGGCTTATTGTGTGATAGAAAAGTATCGCTTAGAATGAAAGAAAAATTTTATAAGGTGGTGAGACTTCCAATGTTCTTGGCGCAAAATGTTTGTCTTTAAAAGAGAAGCATAAAACAAGTGTTGTCAAGATAAGAATGCTTAGGTGGATGAGTGGCTTAACACTTAGAGACAAAATGTGAAATGAATATATATGTGATAGAGTTGGCGTTAATCCAGTGTCAAACAAAACTATAGGGAGTCGTCTTGGATAGTGGTTATATTAAACGTCGACCAGCTAATGATTTGATTGGAAGAGTAGATGCTTTAGACTCGGCTTATGCTAAGAAAGGTAGAGGTAGACCTAGAAAGACTTGGGCATATTGTATAAAAAATGATCTTAATTTATTAGAATTAAATGAAAAAAAGACACTCAATAGAACGCAATGGAGAAAAATGATTCATGTAGCCAACCCCATTTAGTGGGATGAAGGTTTGTTGTTGTTGTTGTTGTTGTTGTTGTTGTTGATTACTCCCTCTAACCTACCTCCCAGTTCAATAAATCCTCTCTCAGGTATGAAATTCTTCGACGCCAATAAGTCCNTACAGAAAAAAAATAATAGAAGAATGTCAAAGCCCAATTGTAGTACATTCCATAAGGATATTGTCCACAAGAGATTGATTACATTTCCTACATCTATGGAATTCTCCCATTGTATACAAAACATCAAAATAGCTTTATCTCTCATAATATCACTCAATATTAGTGGAAGGCAAGAATTTGGCCAAATTATGTCATGTCAAGATTTGGACTCGGTATTCAAGGTAATGGCAGGGAAATTAAACTTATTATTATCGTGTACCAGACACGTACCATGACCATCGGTCAAAGACTCGATGATTTCATCAAGATCGACATCAAAAGGAATAAAATATGATTACATAACCTCAAGAATATTAGGTAGCTTAAAAGGTGAGTTGCTTTAGTGGAGCTAAAATCTATCTGCTTCCCTCTGATAACTATCTATTTCCATCTCATAAAAAACGTCTCCTCCTTATGCTCCTAGAGATAGCAAAGAAATCTCGAACTACAGATATCATTGTTTCATAACAAAATCTTTCTCATTTTCTCTGCATGATTACTCTCTACCTAAGATTTTAGAAATATTCATGGTGACTAGGATTTTGCAGTGATTAATGAAGAAATTAGAGTCATATTACATTTTGCTTTAGTGTATGTTTTTGTTATTACTAATATTTTATTTAAGAAAAGAGATGAGCATATTACTACTAATAAAAATAGATCTGATAAATCACAAATTTATTATTTTCTTATGAAAAGAGATAGCCGAGAATGTGAAGATTAAGAATGTAAGTTCTCGACATCAATTATTAGTTTTGGATTTTAAAATAAAAAGTTATAAGAAGAGAAATATTAAGAATCATTGTCATAGAATTAGATGAAGCACCTTAAAGCACAAATAAATTTATTTTTATGANTGAATTGTTACTTGTGTTCGAACAGAAGAAGGATTGATTAAATATTTTCCTAATTCAGTTGGATTACATCAGAGATCGACTTTAAGCCTAAATCTTTTTGCTTTAGTATGTTTTTCGTTGTGATATCCTTCTTGTGGATAAGACTAGAGAAAGAGTTTAGGAAACACTTGAATTATGGATGTCTACATTGGAGACTAAAGGCCTTCGTTTGAGTAGAATTAAAACTGAATACATGGAATATAATTTTAGTGGTAGCTCTAGTGGCAAAGTTGTAACTATGGGTGATCAAATCATTTAAAGGTGTGAACGATTTAGATATCTCGGGTTTATTGTTCAAAGTTATGGTGATATAGATGGGGATATTATTAGTAGAATTCAAGTTAGTTGGTTGAAGAGGAGGAATGTTTCGGGCTTATTGTGTGATAGAAAAATATCGCTTAGAAAGAAAGAAAAATTTTATAAGGTGGTGGTGAGACTTCCAATGTTCTTGGCGCAAAATGTTTGTCTTTAAAAGAGAAGCATAAAACAAGTGTTGTCAAGATAAGAATGCTTAGGTGGATGAGTGGCTTAACACTTAGAGACAAAATGCGAAATGAATATATATGTGATAGAGTTGGCGTTAATCCAGTGTCGGACAAAACTATAGGGAGTCGTCTTAGATAGTTTGGTTATATTAAACGTCGACCAGCTAATGATTTGATTGGAAGGGTAGATGCTTTAGACTCGGCTTACGTTAAGAAAGGTAGAGGTAGACCTAGAAAGACTTGGGCATATTGTATAAAAAACGATCTTAATTTATTAGAATTAAATGAAAAAAAGACACTCAATAGAACGCAATGGAGAAAAATGATTCATGTAGCCAACCCCATTTAGTGGGATGAAGGCTTGTTGTTGTTGTTGTTGTTGTTGTTGTTGTTGCTGATAACTCCCTCTAACCTACCTCCCAGTTCAATAAATCCTCTCTCAGGTATGAAATTCTTCGACGCCAATAAGTCCTCAAATTGTTCTGCAGCTTCGACATTAATGAACGTTTTGGTGTTGATGAAGATTTGATTCTGCCCACTTTTAGTCTTATGGGTCATGTAAGCTAAGGAAATGGAACCTAAAAAATGAGGATAAAGAGCAGAAAACCACATATGATTCGAATAGAGTGAAATGCAAAGAAAATCTCACCTATAAACTAGGAAACACTAGGTGCAGCTCTTTCTCCTACTTTGACTTTCCTATTGGCTGATAGGGCAAGAGTTTGCTCGAGAGATGTAAATGAGGGTTGAAGTTTGCTGCTTCAAATAAAAAGGTTAATTTATCAAATATAGCACACCAAATATATCACACAAAACATTTCATATGCAAGGGCGTTGGATCTAGTGTAACAAAAGTCCAAGCACCTAGGCGCTAGGTGTGACACCTCGGCGCCTGCCAATGGCAGTGCTTAGGCGTCAAGCATTGGCGAGTTGGCGTTAACCAGCCTTGGAGAAGCGTTGTGGCGTCAGGCTAGGCACAGTAGTGTTGAATGCTAAAATCAAAATCACCTATGTTTCTACAGCCCTAAAACAACCAAATCACACTTTCAAACATCTAGATAATAATGACCCGAAGAAAGCACACACACTCAAAATTATCATAAAAAAGCAAATAAAGCTAACTTCAAAACAAATAGACAATACACGCAATAGATAACACTTAGGTTACCTCTCAAATAGTGATTTGTTTAGTATTCATACATTGTCAGATCTACTACCTAGGATGACCCAAAGTCAGAATATCTTTAGGATTAATACTATCACTTCCAAAATACAATTTTAATATCTAATCATTACCTAAAAAATTTGAGTTGTTTTTCCATCATTGATTTCGACCTCTCCAAAAGAATAAACTTTCTAGGTATTGAACAGACCAAAGAACTTGGACATAAATTTTCTTCGAAATAGTCTTAATTGTGAGTTGTATAACAAACCTCTTGTCCAGGCTTAAAATCTTTTTTTAATGAGATCACGCTATTTCTTCATATTTTTCTGATAAATCTTAGCATTTTCATAAGCTTTATCTTAATTTCTTCCCATTCATTCAACACCAATAATTTTTTCTCTGTCGAATCTTTAAGATTATAATTAAATTCCTTTATTTCCAAGTTGACTTCATGTTGTAATTCAATATAAGTGGCAAGTCATCCCAATAGTCGGCCTATAAGGGGAGATTCCTAATGGATATTTAATAAGCAATTCTATAGGCTTAAAATATCATCAAGCCTCAGAAACCAGTCTTTTCTACTAAGTTTAATTGTTTTTTTTCAAAATTCTCTTAATTTTTCTATTAAATACGTCTGCTAATCCACCAAACTGGGTGTAATAAATAGTAGAAATCTTATGCTCGATTCCCACTTCGATACTAATATCCATTTTCTCTCATAACAAAGGTGACTTCCATCACACTGATAATCATCTTAAGTGTTCTAAATCTGCAAAAAAAAATATTTATTCAAAAATTTATGAACACTCTGGTAATTACACAAATAGAACCAATTCTTCAATCCATTTAGAGACAATCTAATGTTATTAAAATATAGAGATTTCTTAGAGAAACGCAAATGATAGCATAAAATCAATCTCCCAGACATAAAAAATTTTCACCTCCAAAATAAAATTCAAGAGCATCTAGCCTCATATAGAAATATCTACTCTCCTAAGAAATTTATCGCATCTCCTTATATAATCATTTACATCCTTGAATAATGTAAGTAAATAAAATCAAGATTGCAAGATCCTAGGAGTTCTAAAACCTCTAAAGTGCCCTCCAAATTCCAAATCGTGACAAGATTTTATGATTTTGGTGATGGCTTCCTAAGGGATAAACCTCTAAATTATTTTATCCACATTTCCTAAAAGTCATAAGGTCATCCCAATAGTAGAACATGGCATCAGAAATAATTTTTTTTCTTTGGTGATATGTCAAATCATATAGAATTATGCTTCTGACAATGAAATTTCTGAAATTTGCATAACAAAAAATTTGTTCTCATCAAAAATTGCAAGGAGCCGCTCGTCAGAAAACTTCGATTAATTTCAATTGGTGAATCCTCAAAGTTTTCAACTTGAACCTGCATAAGTGATCCGCTACCTAATTTTCAGTACCCTTCCTATCTACTATCTCAATATCATATTTTTGTAGCAAGAGGGCCTATTTAATCAAATGGTGTTTCACATCCTTCTTAATCACGAGATATTTGATAGCAAAGTGGTCAACATATACCTTAATTCTTATATCATTCAGGTATGACCCAAATTTATGAAATGCATATACTATAGCAAGTAGTTCATTTTCAATGGTGGTGTTCTTAACTTGAGTCTCATTAAGTGTCCTACTAGCATAATATAGCATGAAAAAACCTAAAAGAGTGATCGGTGAAAGTCTCACTTCTTTAAAAAAAGCCTTGATATAGGTCTCAATAGTCGTCTTCGTGATAGGTTTAAGAGGACGAAGTTGTTCTTCCCAACTCTCAAAACTCACTCTCACGTTCAAATAGAAATCACAAAAAGATGTCTTAGCCCAATTGTGGTCTTTACCATAAAGATATGGTAAATCAGGACATTGATTGCATTTCCTACATCTATGAAATTCTTACGTTGTATACAAAAGTTCAAAATAGTTCTCTCGTAACATCACTCACAATAGTGGAAGATAACAGGTTGACCAAAAAGAAATAATGTCAATGTTTGGACTCAACATTCAAGGGAGTGACAGAAAAATTAATCTTCTTATTATTGTCTCCCAGCCATGTACCATTACCATCGACCAAGACTTGATGATTTCATTATGATCAGCATCAAAAGAAATAAAATCTGAGTACATATCCTCAGAAATATTAGGCAGATCAAAAAGTTGTTGATTTTGATGAAACTAAAATCTAATTGCTTCCCTCTTACAGAAACCTTCTCCACCTCATGCTCCTTGAGATTAACATAGATTTCACACACTATAGGTATCACCACAACCCCTATTTCATAACAAAAAATTTCTCATTTTCTCCGAGTGATTACTCCCACTACCCTACCTCCTGGCTCAATAAATTCTCTCTCGGGAATGAACTTTTTAGACACTAATAAATTATTATATCGTTTGGAGCTTCGATACTAACAAATTTTTTGGTGTCAAGGAGGTTTGCTTTTTCCCACCTTTAGTCTCAGGGGCCATGGAAGCTAAAGAAATGAAAGCTACTAAAATGAGAAAGAAAAAAAATCACAGATGATTCGAAGAGAGCGAAAGGAATGCAAAAAAAATCTCACCTTTAAATAAGAAAACCATAGGAGTTGGTCTTCCTCCTCCAACTTTCGTATGGGCTATTTGGGCAAGAGTTCGCTCGAGAGAAATAAATAAGGATTAAATTTCATTGTTTCAAATATGAAGGTCGATTTATCAAAAACAGCGCGCCAAACAGATCACACATAACATTTCACATGCTAGGGTTTTGGACCTAATTTTTGGGGAGCTACCAAGGTCCAGGTACCTAAGCGCTCATTAAGTGTCTGTTTGGGGCAGCTTATAAGGTGCGGCAGCGTTTTCAAAACGAGCTGCCTCCTTTTTTGAATATCATGATTGATCTAACTTTTTAATATCGCAGCATTTTTTTATTGTTATTTTTTTCTTGGTTTCGCAAGTCGTCCGCCTCCTGCGTCCCGCGTATCAATTTTACTATTCCCTGTGCTTCCCTTCGCAAATCTCGCTCGCTGCCTCGCATCGCTTCCTCGCCGCCTGATCCGCCTAAAAATGTACTATTTTTCATGCTATATTTTATAATGATATTGCACTTTAAAGATATGTTTTCTTGTGTTTTTGGTTGTAGGTACATCAAATTGAAGAATTTGGAGTGATTGGAGCAAAACGAACAAAAATGGACCAAAACGGATCAAACCAGAGAAAATCAGGTCGAACCGAGGCACACCGGAACCAAGGGGGCCGAAACCGGGCACTTAAGTGCCTGTACCCGGCGTCAAATATGGCGCTTAGGCGCCACCAGACAGAGGGGGTGCTTAAGCACCCAAAAACGGCACTTAGGCGCCAGAGACGGTTTTCAACATATCTTCTAGAATATACGTCGGATTTGAACGATTTTTGAAGTGTTGCTTCGTACATCTCTTGAAGAATTCATTGGAACTGAGAAAAGGGACTTTCTAAAAGGATTTGGGGCGGTTATATGGAGTTTTGAAGAGGCACTTGAGGCACCTTTTGGAAGATACATTGAATCTGGACATTTTTTAAGAAACACTTAAACATCTCTTGGGAAATTATAAAAAAAGGCTTGAAAATGTTTCTAAAATAACTCTTGAACTCTTGAATCAATAGAAAGAGAAGAAGGTTTGGAGAAGAAGAAGAAAGCTTGGGCGTGAGCCCCAAGTGGTGCGGCAAGATGAGAGAGAAAGAGAGAGAGTGAGAGATTTCTTCTTTTCTTTTCACTTTGTTCTTGGGAGGATATGTAAGGAGATTGTCTTTGCCATACAAGGAGAGTTCGATTTCCATCAGAGATAAGTATTTTCATTGTATTTTGATTCGAATCTAGTACTCGGTTTGTATGGTTTCAAAGTCTTGTTCAATGAAAAGTTCTTGTTGTTTCTCCATGTATAGTGAGTAGTTTTCTTTACTGCTTCCCCTCTTGTAATCAATTAATATGCATGTGTAGGATATAGAATTGAGTAGAATGATACTATATTGTGATGATTTAATTTTATTCTTCATTTACATGTAAACTTGATCAACTTGCATGTTAAAATCTATTGTGAGAACATGTAAGATCCGAGATGATGTTGTCTCAACCAACTGTGATGGTATCACATGAGATTGTATGGATGAGAATGCAATCCATATGGTTGAGTGCAAATAAATAGAAAAATAATCTTTAATGGGTGTAGAATTAGAGGACTTTAGAATGACAGACTAAAGCCCCCTAATTTAATCTATTATTTTAAGTTTTGATGTGAAGTGTTAGCCTCCAGGTGAAGGGATAAGNTGTTAATTTGAGTTTGGTGGACTGTGAAGGTGTATTGGATTCTGCCCTAGTTTCCGACAAGGTTTAAAGCTTAAAATTGAGCTCCGACAGTGAGAATTGGTGAGGGAAAATGGTTGGAATGCACTGAGAGGATCTTAGGGAAGCTCTGTGTGAAGTTTGGAGAGGCCTCACTAAGGAATTTTCAGCACACCTCCCATGGCCATGGAGGTGAGTTTTTATAAAAATGGCCATTGGGATGGCTCTCAGGGCATAAGTTTGGCTGCATTGTGGTGCTTAGATGGAGGGCAGAGGAGCTCCATCAATTGGTTTGGTTGAGCTGGCCTCTAGGTTTGATTTGGGTAAGGTGCCATGGGGTGGCCCTTGGTTTTGAGCTTTTCCGGCTGCTAGGCTGGCCGGCCGGCCAAGGGGAGGTGGCTAGGAGCTCAGGGAACCCAAGGGAATATGTCACAGCAATTTAGTGCTACAATACCTAATTTTGGTAAGGATATCTTAAGCACATGCTTTTTTGGAAATAATATCCCTTGATTTGGGAAAACTTTGGTCCATGGCTTGATTTAGGTGATTTAATGGTGTTTGGACTGGTCACTAAGTCCAACTAATGGTTGTGATGGAGTTAATTTGGTGACTTATTAGTTCACATTTAGAGCATGGGTCCAATTAGGTGCAAATGACCAAAACATGGGTTTGGGCTAGGTTAACCATGTCAGTTGGCCCAAATAAAAGTTGCATTTGGTGTAGATGATCATAAGGAACAACTTTGGTGAAGAATGGAAGGGGTTTTGAGCTCAATTGAAGGGGCAATTGGAGGGAATTTTAACTTTTAGTCAATTTGGTCATGTTGGACTAGGCTTGGGTCTAGCTTGGGTTAACCTTGGGATAAGTCCAAATTGATTATTGTAAATGGTCAATAGGGAACCTATGAAGAGTCTTCAACATGAATTGGATGCCAATTTGGGGGTTAAGGCAATCAATTGGGTGAAATTTGGGGACAGCCAATTTGGGGCTAAATTTGGGAATTTTGGATTTAGGCCAGTGGGTGAAATTTGGGGACTTAGCAAATTTGGGGCTAAATTTGGGAATTTTGGATTTAGGCCAAAAATCAAAAATTTGAAGCTTTACCAAGGCCAATTGATGGTTGATTTTGATCTATAAGAATGTTATAAAGATTTTTAAACATTAATTGGGGCCAATTGACTAGGCTATGGGTTCAATTTTGTGAGATTAGGTCATATGGTCAAATATGGGGTTTTGACCTAAATCAAAATTGGGCTCAAATCATGGACCAATTAAGCCTAGATTTGGTCTATATTGGTCACATAAAAAGTAAATTTGAGTTTAGGATTGAATTTGGGGCCAATTGAGAACAAATTGATGAACATTTGGGTTGAAGTTGGGAAAATTTGGGCCCTTAAAGGCAAATTTGGGGGTTTTGATTAAAGGTGGTCAAATTGGCCAAATTGGGTCATGTGGTAGTTGAGAAAAATGAAATTGGGAATATTTTTGATTTATTGAGATTTTCTGGGAATTTTTGGAGTTTTTGGAATTTTAGGCTATGGAGGGGTATTTTGGTAATTTGGGGGTGTTTAGGGGAAAAAGCCCAAGATAGGTATTCTGGTAGAGTTGAAGTACCAACCATTACCAACAAGCCATGGACCAATGAAAACCCCATTTTGGGTCCTCTACATAGTGGCCTTAGTCAAACCATAACCCTAGGGCTGGTAGGTTTAGGGGACTATCTACATGAGTATCCTAAAAAAAGATCAAGGGACCTACGCTAGAAAATTGAGCGTAGGGTTGTGAGTGAATGTGAGTGTAGATGAGTGTAGTGAGTGCCCTAGCTCTAGACCAACACCCAGGGTCAATCCTAAGGTCCAGCGGTCCTAAGGGTGACTCATCTTGAGTTTCCCTTATAGTGACCCCACCTATTAAGTGCTAGAGGTTTTGACCAATATGTGAAACTTCATGTTGAGTAAAGAAGATGGTAGGATTTCTAATTGTGAGGTTTTCATGTCTAGTTTTCTAAGAATAGTCAATAGGAAAGTCCTATGGCTAGATCATAGGCTACTAAAGAGGAAAAACTAAACCTCAACCAAAAGTGAGGTCAACAACAGTCTTCTAACTATTTGTGATATTGTTAAGTTGAAGGGTCTTAGGATTCCTTCAAGGTGTTACCTATGTAAGGAGCATGAGGAAATTGCTAAGAGTATTAAATTTATGAGTATCACAGTTCTGTTAAGCACAAAATTATTAAACAGAGGCAGAATTGTCATTTTTTCCAGAAACAGCTACCCTACAGCTGTTTTCACACAGCTGCCTCAAATAGAGAGTCAGCTTCCCTACAGCAGCTTCCTGGTGCAGCACAGCTGCAGCTGAGAAGCTGAAAAGTTGCAGCTACGCTAAATAGAGTCATATTGTCAACTAATTGATCTTTTCAATGAAGAGAAAAACTATTTTTTGGATAGACTTTGTTAAGATCGGTATATCTGATGCACATCTTCCATGCTCATGAAGCCTTCTTCACCATTTTTTGATTGGAGAAGCATGTTGACCTATTTTTTAATTGTTTGGTGACATTCTAGTAAAACATTTCACCTCTTTTGGATGGTCGGCTTATATGTGTCGTTGATCTTTGGAGAGTACACAGTAACTTTAAAATAACCAAAGATCATATCCATCGGACCCCAGTTAAACACATCACGATTTCTACAGAGAAAGTACATGTACTCCAAATTTTGTTATTTAAAGTAAAGATCCAAGCTGCATAGTCTGTGAGGGTTGTTCCTCTATAAAGGAGACATAGATCAAATCTTCAACTGGTAATTCTCACTAAGATATATCTTCACCTTGGAGGTCAAGAATGTTTCTATATTGAGAGTCTCTGATGTTTGAGGTAGCATGATTTTCCTACTTTCTCATCCGTAAGTATAATGCCAACTCTAAAGGCTATTGAAAACTTCATCTTGAGGGTGGTATAAAAACCACTCACAAATATTGAATGGAGAGGCCTTCTAAAGAACACATTATGTGCTAATTCTAACTTGAAAAAAATTGAATTGGATCATGTGAGTTTCTATTGAGGGAATACTTCCAATGCAATAGGGAAAGTGATTTTCCCCTTGACATTCATAGGCTTATTATCAAAGCCATAGAGAGGTCTAACAACAAATTATAATTTTCCCTAGTCAACCATAACAAAAGAAAGTTGCATAGAATAAGTCGTCATAGGAACTTCATCCATCAATAAATATTTTTTTATATTATAGCTAGCATCACTGGTTCTAACACTTTTAAAAAGAAGATCCTAACAAGAGATCAGAAACCCCTCAAGATCTGATTCATCAAAGGTGATGGAGTAGCTGACCTGAGAATTCTTCAATATTGGTTCTTCATAAGCAGTAATAAGAGCTTATTTGAAATGCAGTGGTCCTTCCACAATCAATGAAATTTTGCCAACTGTATCATGATTCTTCTGATGTTGCTTCTAGAATTGCTACCCTCATTAAGGTTATCACGATTTTAAGGGACCTTGCTTTGAATAATTTCTCCCAAACTCCATTGTTTGATTAAGATTTCGATCACCTCTTTGAGTTGAAAACATGCTTCGATATTATGGCACAATTTCAATGGAAGTGATAATATTTTCTCTGGTTTCCCACATTTAGCCTCACCAGAGGTGGCCACTTAAAACTATACTTATCATAAACCATTAATCAAGATTTTGGCATGTGATGTGTTAAGCGACATATATTCCTCTAGTCGTGCTTCATGTTTTTGCGATTGAGTAAGAAAATTATAGTTTTTTGTGGCTCATACTTCTTTTGCTTAGATGCTTGAGTATTATTTGCGGGGCTCTTCTTACAATTTCTTGATTATAACTCAAATTTCTTTTTGTGCATATTTATAGCTCTTTCAACTGTAATTTGTACATGAACATGAAGAATGAGGTTAGCATATAAACGAACTATATTTCGCATCAAAGATGAGTAGAATGGACTAGAAATAGTCCCTTTAATAAAACACCTTCAGTAGTTATGGATCTACTCCTAATATTTGATGAGCTTCGATAAAAAATCTTAGGAAATAATCTTTTAAAGACTATCCTCATTTTTTAAAATCCTAAAAAGGTGAGAGGGGCCCTTCATAATTCTTTAATTAGCGATAAATTGCTCCACAAAAACCTAAGTGAGTTCATTGAAGGTATGAATGTTTTCCCTTGGGGGTGAATAAAACAAGTGTGAGATTGACCTTTAAGGTTCACAGGAAAAACTTGCCAAAGGAGTGCATCATAGGATATTTTTATAAGCATTATGGTTCTGAAGTGATCAACAAGATCATATGGGCCATACATCCCATCATAAGCATCAACACTTAAAATTTTAAACCATGTTGGAATAAGGTGTTAAATGATAGTCTCTCCTAATGAAAAGACTTCTAAAAACAACTTGAATGGAGAAAAGGCTTATATCCCTCATAAAGAACTCCTTATGTACTAGATGTTGTAATATGTCATATGAATTATGGGTGGCCAAATTACATTCTCCACACTTGTTGGAGGCTTTTTGGTTGTTACTTAGCTTGACCACATAAGGAGGAAGTGTAGAGCTAGTAGAGTCCAGGAATTCAGTATCTTGAAGGGGACTTCAGTGCGTGGAGAGGGTGTCAATTGTGCATCTCTAGTCAATGGATTTCAAGGTAATTATGCCTCTCTAGTATGCATAACGATCAATTATCGAGTCTCATGTAAAAGTCAAATAATTTCATTTTGAGACTCCTCCATTCTCATACATAATTTTTAAATGGTGTTAAGGATGTTCCTTCACATGCAGGATAATGTGTATCAATGAGAAACCGATTTGAGGATTGGTTTTCCTCACTTCAAAAATGCACCTTGGAATTATGGGTGTTAGAGCAAGAAACACATGCATTATGCTTGTTAGCAATCGATGAAGTGTAGAATTCTATCAATAAGACTTCATTTTCCGCATATGGTGTCAAACTGTAGCATGTTAGTAGATTCCAGACAGCAGTGTGCTAATTTAATGTCTTATTGTTGCACAATGATCCAACATATACAAATAAATAAATAGGTTAGAAGAAAAGAAACTGTGATCTTTAGAAAAACATGAAAAAATGAAAACACCATGGAGCCTAGCCCAAACAAAGTAATCCACTATTAATGTGCAAGTATAAAGATGCCCCCTTTTCCCCTACTCGGTAGAGCAAGATTACAATTTTACATCAAATATAATACTTGTCCGTATAAAATAAAAAATATTTTAAGAGTAGAGAGAGTCGTTGTACACAAAATATGGCTATCACAATCAATTGTTAGGAATTATCATCGAATTTTCAATAGAATGTAATTTATTGCATAATATTTGAGATATGACTTTACACTGTATTCGATATAAGTTGTTCCACTATTTTTCTGATATGTCCTCACTTCATATTGGTGTATTTCGTTACACTGTAAGGTTCACTGATGATGGTGAGCAAGAGCAGTTGGCGTTGGTCAGCTGTGGCTGGCGAACGGTTGTTAATAGTGGTCGGCAGCTACTTAAGCCAAAAAATATTATTAGGTTTTTAGTCCCCCCATCCAAGTTAGGAGAGGTGGTATATTTATAGCCCCTGAGAACGGACATTTTGGTAATTTGGCTAGTAACTCCCATAATCACCTGATTAGAAGGTTCATATTCACTCCTCTTGATCACACAAGAATTTTTTTAATGATTTTAAGGGTTTTAGTGGCATCAGAATTAAATGATCTTAGGCTTGCTGGACTCCTCGCGTTGGGATGCTAACCGAAGCTTCCAATTATGTTTTAATGATTTAATATAAACTTGTTTGAACTCGGATCGAACCAATTTTGGTATCATCGGGTTCGTATTGTCGATATGATATGTTTGAATATAAACTTATTAACAGGTGCCATATATGATCTTTAATTTGAATCTAGAATATTTCTTGCGCAAAAATATATTGAGATTCATGCCAACAGGTAAGATTTTTAATGGTGCGTCAGTCCTAATATACTAGTTTTAGCTAAGCTTAGAAAGTTTTTAAATATCTCTTAAGTATTAGTCAATTATGATCAATTAATGTCTAATTTGAACATACAAAACCACAAAATGCATATTCCAAACTTTAAAGAAAGATTTACAAGCAACTCAATTTCTATGTATTCAGATATCCAACACTTAAAACTTCAATTCTATATCTATGCCACAATATCTAAAACAAGATTTATCTCATCTTTTAAAAATTAAAATAATAATATTTTTGATGTGACATTTAAGTATTNACTTCAATTCTATATCTATGCCACTGTATCTAAAACAAGATTTATCTCATCTTTTAAAAATTAAAAATAATAATATTTTTGATGTGACATTTAAGTATTTGGGTGGTTTAAATGAACAGGTTTAGGTTTAAGATAGAAATTTAAATAACTCCGAATAATTTTGTGTAGCGCGGAGAAGCATAAAAGGTTGTGCCCGAACGATAGAAATTAATCAGAATCATNGGGTGGTTTACAGGAACAGGTTTAGGTTTAAGATAGAAATTTAAATAAGTCCGAATAATTTTGTGTAGCGCAGAGAAGCATAAAAGGTTGTGCCCGAACGATAGAAATTAATCAGAATCATTTAAGATAGTAGGAACTGAAAACCATGCTTCGACTTTCATAGAAATTAAAGCCAAATTAATAGCACGGCTCTTTTTAAGCAACAGAAGGAAAAAAAAACAGAGTACTGGGATAAGACTCACTCCAGTTTTTGTTTCTTCACGGGAATCGAGAGATGACAATCATTCAAAAGCCAGAAAAATAAAGTACGCAGTTTTCAAACAATTAATAATCCATATAATTTATAGAATACCATAAAAATTACTTTAATATTTTATTTCCAAATTTAATAATGGCCATAAATTTCTTCATTTTTTTTCAATTTTATACTAAAAGTACAAATTCTCTATTTAATTTTTTACCTAAAGTCTAAATTAAAAACTAATTAATAAAAACTTTGTATTTTTAAATACCATGCAAAACAAAATAAGAAAAAAAAAAACCTTAGTAGCTGGACATAAATTTTTTCCATCAACATTCTCCCTCTAATCAATGAATGCTCCTTCCCCTCCACTGAGGTAATCTATGAACAATATCGATTCTTCATTGAATACCAATATTGAAAAGATATCAGACTCATTAATGACATTGGTAAGATTAGCCTCTGTCCTCTTCCACAGCAGCACTAACAAATAGAAAGAACATGACCCCACATCTCCTTCCCTGTCAAAAAATATGAGTTGGCTTTGTCGCCCCCTGCCGTCCGCTCCAACGCTGTTTAATGAGCGGGTCAGGAGACCACAGAGCCCCGATATGTCATAGGCTCTTCGTGAAGACTATAACTCCCCCACTGTATTGTTCTATGTCATTATTGTCCATTCACTTCAGTCCATCATCTTTAGGTGGAATTGATGAGTTGGCAGATGTCAGCTTTTGGGAGGCCAAATTNTGAGCCCCGATATTTCATAGGCTCTTCGTGAAGACTATAACTCCCCCACTGTATTGTTCTTATGTCATTATTGTTCATTCACTTCAGTCCATCATCTTTAGGTGAGTTGGCAGATGTCAGCTTTTGGGAGGCCAAATTATTTTTGTAAGGAATGCGGCCTCTATGTCTCAATATGGGGTTATTTACATACGCAAAACGCACGCAGCTCTTCATGCATAATCCCCTCTCAATAATCACTCAATAACCTCTATAAAAATTATTGATGGATTATTGTGCAGTTATTTCGGCATTATTTTGAATCATTACCCTCCGCGGTTATACTTTTACATTTTCTCTGACGTTAGGGTATTGACTCCAAATAACGCCGAAATAACTCGGCGATAACCCCTCAATAGGTGATTGAGAGAGGATTACACACGGAAAGCTGCGTGCATTTTTCGTACATAAATATTTACCCTCAATCGGTACCAAATAAATCTAGTGAACTGTCACTGCTATTCATGGAGAAGGGTACCAAGGAAAATAAAAGCGTTGGTTTTTTACTAATGGCATGGTGTATGTTTTTCTTACAAAGTCCCTAGAATATAAATAATTTTACTTTTTGAGACATTCGAGCAAATTTTGTAACAAACACATGCATACTGTACTCATGATCTCTTGAAAGGATAAGCTCTCAACCAGCACATTAAAATGATTTCAATCATTAAAAGATTTTATTTGCTTTGCAACGAGTTCAATGATTCAATTTTGATCTTATTTTCAGCTTTTAAAAAATAAGATTGGCTTTGCATATAAAACTTAATGGGGCTTTTAAGTCTATTAAATGTCATAGGTAATCCATGTACATAAAAGAGGATAAAAGCAAACACTATTCTCTAGAATTCTCAAACATCTATGTTTTTCACTACAATAAATAAAACAGAGCTTCAGTAAAGCAAAAGCAAAAGCAAACAAAAAAAAACTACAAATAAGATAAACTTGGCTGACAGGTCATGAGACTTCAGGAATGAAGGGGTACACCCTGCAAGTTAGGTAAGGTGACTGAGCGCAGCAGCTCCAAGGAAGAAACGAGCCCCAAGAAATGTGAAAGGATGGTGTTAGCAGAAGCCTGCAGTAGTTAACAGTGTTGCGTTAATCAATTTATATAATTTGATACTAAGAAGGAATCAGAAGAGCGGTAAAGATTTTATTATTTTCAATAAAGGATTTCATAAGAACTGTCTGATTCTATTGTTGGATGCAATTTTTGTGCAGTTAAACCAATCCAAAGCATAGGAGGATGACCAAAGGATCTTCTAAACCATTGTAAATTGGAATCAATAGAAATGTGAAAAAGTTGAGATTAATTGAAGATACTTTGGGTAAAAATGTTTTAGGCGTTTCAGCGGAATAGGGTTAGTTGTTTAATAGGCAAAAATTAGGTTCGCTCCGCTATAATAGAATGTTATGGGTTCAAATTATGAAAATAGCTTTTTAAGTAGGATGACATTAATGTATCAAACATTCTCTAAACTTCATATTGGCCGAAAGCCTATGCATGGGTACAATCAATTTTTCCGCGTCTAGAAATGGTAGACTTGTTATAAGGCTTTCAAGAGGTAAAACTCTTTGTTCATTATAAAACACCTAATCCTAAATATTTAAGTCCATAGAAATTTTATAGAAATTCAACAGCCTCTTTGCCATACTCAACTTAAAAAAAAGAAACACCCATTAGATTGCCAGGAATTCAGATGGAGATTTTTATGAGTTAGTATCATCCAATCCAACTAAAAAATAGTGGTGCAAATTGGGTTAATTGTCTATAAGCCTAGCAGGCGAGCTAGCAATTGGCTTCAAAAACACAAATTAAATGGGCTTAAGAAAAAAAAATTATTAGTCAATTTAAACCCATTGTCATTATAGAGCATGAAAAGATTTAGGATTTGGAAAACAAAGTGAGACTCTCTTTGTTGTATAATCCCAATTGTAGTTGTTACTTATGCCCTTCATATGCTTCTTTGGAGTCCTTGCTTCAATTTCTCATCACAAACTTCTTCACTAACATTATATCGTCATACACTGCATCCATCCTATACTTGCTAGTTCATCAAATATCATGTCATCTTGCCTCCATCATGCTCTCGTTTTGAATGATTCCCCATCATCAAATTGCCTCTCATAACCAGACTTGGATCATTCCTCTATAATCCATGTAGTCCCTCATTGATCGATTCTCAATAAAATTTTGAAATCTCACGATTCTCTTTTTATTTGAAAAAGTCATTCTACTCCTAAACTTAGAAACCACAATTTGTATCTTCTTAATATGCATGTTGGTTGGCTTCTATTTTGATTAATGATGTGTAGAAAATAATGCTTAATTTTCTTTATATTTTGCATATTTTTATGGATAAAATTGCACATTAAATAAAGGTATTTTTATGTTTAACTTACAGGTATAATGAGTACTAAAAGTGGAGCAAATTAGAGAAGAAATGGATCAGAGTGGAGTTGACTTGGCGCCTAGGTGCTCATATCAGAAATAGCTGACAGAGAGATTGGTGCCTAGGCTTCAGAAACTGCCTTAGCAGTATTCAACAGTTCCAGAGAGGAGCTTTTATGGAGAGTTTGGATAGCCTTTTTGTAGATCTTGAAGGGGGATCTCAAAAGTTTTGTTAAGAATAGAGTTGGAGAGCATTTGTGAGGGAATTGGAGAGACTTTCAACTGTAAAGTGAAAAGAGACTTGAGGAGAGCAGCAAAAAGAATTAGGAGATCCCTAGGGAAGCATTCTCGACACTTTGTAAATTGAGAAAGCTAAGTATAGTGTACTCGAACTTGTAGAATAAATGACGAACAATGAACAAATCAATTTAGATATCCAAGAATCAATTAATGATCATCATAATACGCATGGACCATTAAAGGATTACACAAATCCTATGGCAAATGAAATTCATTTAAGTATTCAGAACCCTGTTGAATAAGCTAACACATTTGAAGTTAAGTCTGTTTTCATTCAAATGGTGCAAAACAACCATTTTGGGGGAATCCAGTCTGACGATCCAAATTTACACGTAACAAGTTTTTTAGAACTTTGCGCTACATTTCGTTTTATTGTCGTGTTCAATAACGTTGTGAGACTTAGGCTTTTTTCATTTTTCCTTGAGAGATAAAGTCAAAATATGGTAGAAAAAATTACCACATGGATCATTAGGACGTGGGGTGAACTAGCCCAAAAAATCCTAGCTAAGTATTTTCCAACTTAAAAAAAAACTCAACTGCGGAATGATATTACTTCATTTTGCTAACACGAAGGTGAGGCAATATGTGGGGCTTAGGAATGATTTAAGAAGCTTCTTAGGAAATGGGCACATAATGCACTGCCCGATAGACTGATTATTCAGACTTTTATAATGACTTAGTATAATCCCTTAGATTTATTATTGAAGTTGACGCTGGCAGATCACTCATGTTAAAATTATTTGATGAGGCTTATTCTCTGATTGAAAAGATTGTCACTAACAATTTCCAATAGTCTTCTGAAAGAATTAACCGTAGAAAGGTAGCTAGTATACATGCACAGATGTGCTTTCGCTTCTAACTTCTCAGGTAGCAGCTATATCTAAGAAGCTAGACATATTTAAAATGAATCAACCTCAAGTACCTCCAGTAATCGAGGAATATTCGTTTGGATTATTGATTGATACTAATACGTCATCACTTGAGACCCTAAATGCAATTAACAACAGACCTAATGATGTATCCTAAAGCATGCTTAATTTCATTTATTTTTTGTACTTGTTTCTGATGAAACTGCATTTTAAAGAAAAATATTTTGTGTATTTCTTGCAGGTATAACAGGTAGGACATATGGAGAGAAGTGGAGTTGAAAGTGAGCAAAAAGTGAGCTAAATGGAGCATATAGAACCAGCAAGTATGGCACCCAGGCGCCAGAATCTTAGGTGCCAAGGTGCTCCATTCAACCTTAGCGGAAGCTTATTGGCACCTAGGCACCAGAACCCTCCATTGCAACCTGAGAGGACGGCGCCTAGGCGTCAACTTCTGAGCGCCAAGGCGCGGCAGTATTTCTGTAGTTATTCACCCACAACATTGAGAGTTATGTGGCGGTTTTCAAGAGTTTGAAAGCGGACTTTTAAAGAAGAGAAATGATTCAGAAGCTAAAAGAGAGAAGGAAGAGACGCAGAGAGCCGAAGAAGAAGGTGGAGACAAGCTAAGAAGACCTAGAGAAATATTGGACTTTTAATTTTTCACTTTTCTTGGAGATTGGTGAGTGGTTTATAGAGAAATTGTTAAGGGAAGTATTGTAGCATTGCAGGGAAGATTTGGATTCATTGTTGAAGCAACTTTTCATTTCTCTTCGGAGGAGAAAAATAAGTATCGTGTTTTCATTTGTCTTGAACTTATTGCAAACACATATTTAGTGTATTTATTTTGTTAAAATGATGATGATTTTCATTGTAATTTTCACACTTTGTGAGTATAATTCCTTTACCTTTTGCTTGTAATGAATAAATAGGATTTGTAGGATGTGTAAAATGCTTTTAGGAATTGATTTTAATACTAATGTGCTGAGTATTCTTCTATGCTTCATTTACCTTTCGTTATGGTTATATGAATTGTTAAAATTTGTTGTGATTCATTGAGACTCGGAAAAACAGTGAAAAAACAACTAGAGAATTCACATTGTTCGATAGGCTATGGTGAAGTAGTCTCGTGACAATGCAAATAGATAGGGAAAAAAATTTTGATGGGTTCAATCTAGGGTTAAAGGAATTAAAACTAGGTAAACCAAATTTTTTTACACACTAAGAAAAGGGAAAACAANTCAGTAAAGCAAAAGCAAAGCAAACAAAAAAAAAACTACAAATAAGATAAACTTGGCTGACAGGTCATGAGACTTCAGGAATGAAGGGGTACACCCTGCAAGTTAGGTAAGGTGACTGAGCGCAGCAGCNATGGGGTGAACTAGCCCAAAAAATCCTAGCTAAGTATTTTCCAACTTAAAAAGAAACTCAACTGCGGAATGATATTACTTCATTTTGCTAACACGAAGGTGAGGCAATATGTGGGGCTTAGGAATNTGGGGTGTGTCAAGTTTTCTAGCGCCATTGCCGAGAAATGATAGTGAAGAACTTTTTAGGAGAATTTTAATTGAATCTGTAACACTTAGATTTGAAAATTATAGTGTTATTATATAGTGTGTTTAAATATTGTGTGCTTTTAAAAGAAAAATCCAAAAAATATTTGTGTGTGTTTAACGTGCTTGATATATATTCTATTAGTTAAGTCTTTAGTTGTGTATGTGTAGCGCAAGATCTTCAGAACTTGCACCTTGCGATTCAAAACTAGAGAGGACTATTAAGAAAATTAGAAAACTGAAAAGACTTCACCAAATTGAAGGAGAAAAGACGAATATTCAACAAAACAATTTAGATAATCAAATTTCTGATAATGAATATCATAACGTGGATTCACCGTTAAAGGACTACGTTAATCCTACGATAGATGAAATTCATTTAAGCATTCAACTCTTGTTTTAGAAGCTAATACATTTGAATTGAAACATGTTATTATCCAAATGGTGTAGAACAACCAGTCAGGGGAACTCTGTCTAAGGATCCAAATTTACCCTTAGCAAGTTTTATAGAACTTTATCTTACAATTCGTTACAAATGGCGTGTCAAACGACGCTATTAGACTTAGGTTTTTCCCCTTTTTCTTAAGAGATAAAGCTAAAATGTGGTTAAATTCATTAGTGTCTGGATCGATTAGGACATGGAGTGACAGCCCAACAATTCCTAAGTATTTCTCGCCTTCGAAAATTGTTAAACTTAAAAATAATATTACTTCATTTTGTCAGTATGACGATGAGTCAATATACAAAGCGTGGAAGAGATTTAAGTAGCTTCTTAAGAAGTGTCTGCATCACACTCTGCCAGATTGGTTAAATAAGCAAACTTTTTATAATAGTTTAGTAGGATCTCTTAAATCCATCATTGATGTTATTGCTGGTGGTTCAGTTGAGTCAAAGTCATTTGATGAGGTTTACTCTTTAATTGAAGAGATGGCTATAAATAATTTTTAATAGTTTGCTGAAAGAATAAATCCTAAAAAGGTAGCTAGTGTGCATGGTACGGATATGTCTCAATAAGCTAGATCATTGGAATGAACCAACCTCAAATCCCTCCACCAGTTGAGGAAAATTCATCAAGACAAATAAGTGATTCTAGCACTTCATCACTTGAGACCTTAAATGCAATTAACAACAAACCTAACAACCCTTATTCCAACTTCATAACTTGAGTTAGAAAAACTATCTAAATTTTAACTGGAATAACAATTCAGGTAAGGAAAACCAACAATGGGGAAATAACCAAGTAAACCCTTTAGGAAATTGGAATAACTAGAGCGGTACCAATTATAGACCTTATCCACCGGTCTTTAACAATAATCCATAATTTAAGGAAAAGTTGTCTTTGGAGAATGTTGTGTTGAAAATGGGGAATCAACTGCAAAGTCAATGTGCAACAATAAGAAATATAGAGAACCAACTGGGACAAATTGCTAACTCACTTAGCAATCGACCTCATGGAACACTTCCTAGCAACAATGAAATAAATCTTAAGGAGAAAAATAGTAAGCATGTTAACGTTGTACAATTAAGATGTGGGAGAGAGTTGAAGCATGCAGTTTGAAAACAGAATGAGGTTGAAAAAGAGACTGTCGAAACAAAAAATCTGAGGAATTTGTTTCTAAGGGTTTGGAAAAACAAATCTCTCCAACTAAGATTAAATTAGAAAAACCGTCACCTCTATTTCCTCAAAGACTTCCATAACAGAAGTTGGATCAATAATTTTCAAAATTTTAGAAATATTCAAGAAATTAAATATTAATATTTCATTCGCTGAAGTTTTGGAGCAAATTCTCAGTTAAGTAAAGTTCATGAAGAATATTCTTAATAAGAAAAAAATGTTTGGAGATTATGAGACAGTCGCACTTAGTAAGGAAAGCAGTGCTATAATTCAGAAAAAATTTCCACAAAGACTTAAGAATCCTGAGAGATTTACTATTCCTTAAGCAATTGGAAAAATATTTTGTGGAAAAGAGCTTTATGCGTTCTTGGAGCAAGTATAAACCTTATGTCATTATCTATATTCAGAAAGTTAGAATTAAGAGAAGTTTTTCTAACTATTGTAACCCTTCAGGTAGTTGATCGATTGATCACTTATACAAAGGGAGTTATGAAAGATGTTTTAGTTAAAGTGGATAAATTTATATTCCCTGTTGACCTCATTATGTTGGATATGGAGAAAGATAAAGATATTTCAATCATTTTAGGGACATTTCCTAGTCATCAGACGTGTTATGATAGGTGTGCAAAAATGTGAGTTAACAATGAGAGTAAATAATCAGGAAGTAACATTCAATGTCTTAAAATTTATAAAATAACCTGCTAACAGAAATAAAGATGCATGTTTTCAAATGGACTAAATTGATTATTTGTGTAACAGTCATTTCCAAGAAGGTAGTGATGTAAAAATATGAGAACAGGATTTTGATAATGGAAAAGGCATGAATTTCCAAGATGAGCTAGAGATCTTGCATGCTAAAGATTCAAAATTTGTTCTGGAGAGGTTTGAAATTTTAGATACAATAGAAAATAGTAAACCTCTTATTCCTTCTATTGAGAAAAACCCTGAACTTGAGATGAAGGTGTTTCTTACACATTTAAAATATGTTTATTTAAGGAAGTCGTCTACATTACCAGTCATTATATCCTAATATTTGACTCAATTACAAGAGAAAAAATTAACGAAAGTTCTGAAGAATTATAAGAAAGCATTCGGACTGACCTTACAGATATTAAGGAGATTAGTCCATCTATTTGTATGCATTGGATCCTGATAGGAGTTAATCATAAACCCCGGGCAGATCCTCAAAAGAGATTAAATCCAATTATGAAAGAAGTTTAAAAAAAATATTAAATTGGCTAGATGTTGATATTATTTATACTCTATCAGCTAATGTTTGGGTTAGTCTTATTCACTGTGTTCCTAAAAATGGGAGAGTGACAGTGTCCATAATTGAATAAAATAAATTAATTCCTACTAGACATATCATTAGATGGTGAATTTGTATTGGCTACAAAAAATTGAATTTAGCCATTAGAAAATATCACTTTTCTTTACCCTTTCTGAATCAGATGTTGGATAGACTAGCTGGTCATCACTGCTTTTGCTTTTTAGATTGATATTCTAGATATCATCAAATACCTATAACTTCTGAGAATCAAGAAAAGACTACGTTTACGAGCTCTTATGGAACTTTTGTTTTTAGAAGAATGTCTTTTGGGTTATATAACACACTTGCTAATTTCCAAAGATGCATGATGTCTATCTTTTGCGACTTGATTGACAAAGGGATATAAGTTTTTATAGACGATTTCTCAATATTTGGAACTTCATTTGATTTATGTTTAGATAATTTAGCAAATGTGCTAAAATGCTGTGAAGAGACTAATCTTATTCTCAATTGGGAGAAAACTAAATTCATGATCGCAAGATGTTCTGGGACATAAAATATCTGAAAAATGGCATAGAAGTTGGCCCAACAATAATTCAAATAATCGCAAAATTAACTCCACCAACCACTGCAAGAGGGATTAGAAGTTTTCTTAGACATGCTGGATTCTATAAATAATATATAAAAAATTTCTCAAAAATCGCAAATCTTTTGTCATCTTTTAGAAAACAATGTCATCTTCTACAAAAGGATGTCATCTTTAACTTTGACTAAGCTTGTCGAAATGTCTTTAATATATTAAAAAAATTAGTCACCGCATATATTATAGTCTCACCTGATCGGTGGGGTCATTTGAGTTGATGTGTGATGCGAGTGATTATGTAATTGGGGCAATGTTAGGACAACAATATGATAAAATTTTTAAAGCTATATATTATGTCAGTAAAACTCTTACCGAAGCTCAAATTAATTATTTTACGATTGAGAAGAAATTACTAACAATAGTATATGTTTTTGATAAATTTAGATCTTACTTAATTAGAATTATATGTATTGTTCACTCCGATCATTCAACTATTAGATATCATATGTCAAAATGATGCTAAATCAAGATTAATTAGATGGATTCTTCTGATGCAGGAATTCGATATCGATGTAGTGAATAGGAAAGGAACAGATGTTCAAATTGCTGACCATATATCTAGACTAATAAAGATGAAATTAATAAAAGTTTCCCTAATGAGCAACTTTACACTGTTTCTTAGTGGTGTATTCCATGATATGCTGACATAGTGAATTTTATTGTCAGTGATATTGTACCCTACGGATTATCATACCAACATCGAAAAAAGTTTATTCATGATGTTTAATCTTACATTTGGAATGACCCATATTTATATAAGTGTAAGGATCAAATTATTAGATGTGCGCCTATAGAAGAAACACAAAAAATTATTCAGAAATGTCATGATTCTAGGTTTGAGGGACACTTTGATATTGCTAGAACTACATTTAAGATTTTAGAATATGGATTTTATTGGTTTACTCTGTTTAGGGGTGTTAATTTATATATTTGTGATAGTTGTCAAAGAGTAGGTAATATATCTAAGCGAGATGAGAGGCTCCTAAACTTTACTTCAGAAATTTAGATATTTGATGTTTTAGGTTTAAATTTATGGGACCATTTATACCATCTTTTGGAAACTTATATATTTATGTGCCGTGGATTATGTCTAAAAATAGATTAAGGCAGTAGCTCTTCCAACTGTGATGCTTAAAATGTAGCTAAGTTTTATAAGAAAAATATTTTCAATAGATTTAACATACCTAGAGTGATCATTAGAGATGGAGAAGTAATTTTAAAAATAGAAAAATTGAGAAACTAGTTGTTAAATATGAAATTAAACATAGAATATTCACAGCTTATCATCCTAAAACCCATGATTTAGTTGAGGTATCAAATAGGGAAATCAAAAGAATTTTAGAAAAAACTGTCAATCCTAGTGAAAATGATTAATCATTAAAATTAGATGAAGCATTATGAACTTATAGAATTGATTACAAAACTCCTATAGAAATGTCTCCTTATTGGCTTATTTTTGTAAAGGCTTGTCACTTACCTGTGGAATTAGAACATAAAGCTTATTGTGTTATTATAGAATTTAATCATAACATAGTGTTGAAATCAAGTTCAAAGCTTGTAGATATTTCCTAGTTTAAGGCTTGTCACTTACCAAGGATGATCATCAAGTTTAAAGCTTGTAGATATTTATGTTTAATACTACTCTTTAATTAGACATTGCAGTTATCATATCCACGGATTTGACTCATTTGTAAGAGAAGAAATTAATGGATATTCTGAAGAATTACAAGAAAGCTTTCGAATAAACCTTAGCAGATATAAAGAGGATTAGTCCCTTTATATGAATGCATAGGATTTTGATGAAGGATGATCATAATCAAGAAGATCTTCAAAGGAGATTAAACCCAATTATGAAAGAACTAGTTAAGAAAAATTATTGAAATAGTTTGATGCAGGTGTTTTCTATCCTATATCAGATAGTGCTTGGGTTAGTCCTATTCACTGTGTTCCTAAGAAATGAGAAGTGACAGTATCGGTAAATGAACAAAAAGAATTAATTCATGTTATACCTGTCATTATGTGGCATATATATATAGATTATAGGAAATTAAATTCTGTCACTAGAAAATATCACTTTCTTTTACTTTTTCTGGATCAAAAATTAGATAGTCTAACTGGTCATCTATATTTTTGCTTCTTAGACAGATATTTCAGGAATCATCTGATACTTATTACTCCTGAGGATCAAGATAAGACAACGTTCACAAGTCCTTATGGGACTTCTATTTTTCGAAGAATATCATTTGGGTTATGTAACGCACACATTACGTTTCAGCAGTGTATAATGCCTATTTTTTGTGACTAAATTGAGAGAGAAATATAAGTTTTTATAGATGACTTTTTAGTGTTTGACCCTTCATTTGACTCTTGCTTAGATCATCTGGCGAAGGTGCTTAGATCATCTGGTGAAGGTGCTGAAACGCTGTGAAAAAACTAACCTTGTTCTCAATTGGAAGAAATGTCAATTCATGATGTCTGAAGGTATTGTGTCAAGACATAAAATATCTTAAAAAGGCATGAAATTGGACCCAGAAAAAGTTGAAGTTATTGAAAAACGGTCTTCACTTACTACTGTGAGGAGTTAGAAGTTTGATCNAATGTCTGAAGGTATTGTGTCAAGACATAAAATATCTTAAAAAGGCATGAAATTGGACCCCGAAAAAGTTGAAGTTATTGAAAAACGGTCTTCACTTACTACTGTGAGGAGTTAGAAGTTTGATCAACCAAGTNGCTATTAGATATCATATGTCAAAATGATGCTAAATCAAGATTAATTAGATGGATCCTTCTGGTGCAGGAATTCGATATCGATGTAGTGAATAAGAAAGGAACAGATGTTAAAATTGCTGACCATATATCTAGACTAATAAAGATGAAATTAATAAAAGTTTCCCTAATGAGCAACTTTACACTGTTTCTTAGTGGTGTATTCCATGATATGCTGACATAGTGAATTTTATTGTCAGTGATATTGTACCCTACGGATTATCATACCAACATCGAAAAAAGTTTATTCATGATGCTTAATCTTACGTTTGGAATGACCCATATTTATATAAGTGTAAGGATCAAATTATTAGATGTGTGCCTATAGAAGAAACACAAAAAATTATTCAGAAATGTCATGATTCTAGGTTTGAGTGACACTTTGATATTGCTAGAACTACATTTAAAATTTTAGAATATGGATTTTATTGGTTTACTCTGTTTAGGGGTGTTAATTTATATATTTGTGATAGTTGTCAAAGAGTAGGTAATATATCTAAGCGAGATGAGAGGCTCCTAAACTTTACTTCAGAAATTTAGATATTTGATGTTTTAGGTTTAAATTTATGGGACCATTTATACCATCTTTTGGAAACTTATATATTTATGTGCTGTGGATTATGTCTAAAAATAGATTAAGGCAGTAGCTCTTCCAAACTGTGATGCTTAAAATGTAGCTAAGTTTTATAAGAAAAATATTTTCAATAGATTTAACATACCTAGAGTGATCATTAGAGATGGAGAAGTAATTTTAAAAATAGAAAAATTGAGAAACTAGTTGTTAAATATGAAATTAAACATAGAATATTCACAGCTTATCATCCTAAAACCCATGATTTAGTTGAGGTATCAAATAGGGAAATCAAAAGAATTTTAGAAAAAACTGTCAATCCTAGTGAAAATGATTAATCATTAAAATTAGATGAAGCATTATGAACTTATAGAATTGATTACAAAACTCCTATAGAAATGTCTCCTTATTGGCTTATTTTTGTAAAGGCTTGTCACTTACCTGTGGAATTAGAACATAAAGCTTATTGTGTTATTATAGAATTTAATCATAACATAGTGTTGAAATCAAGTTCAAAGCTTGTAGATATTTCCTAGTTTAAGGCTTGTCACTTACCAAGGATGATCATCAAGTTTAAAGCTTGTAGATATTTATGTTTAATACTACTCTTTAATTAGACATTGCAGTTATCATATCCACGGATTTGACTCATTTGTAAGAGAAGAAATTAATGGATATTCTGAAGAATTACAAGAAAGCTTTCGAATAAACCTTAGCAGATATAAAGAGGATTAGTCCCTTTATATGAATGCATAGGATTTTGATGAAGGATGATCATAATCAAGAAGATCTTCAAAGGAGATTAAACCCAATTATGAAAGAACTAGTTAAGAAAAATTATTGAAATAGTTTGATGCAGGTGTTTTCTATCCTATATCAGATAGTGTCTGGGTTAGTCCTATTCACTGTGTTCCTAAGAAATGAGAAGTGACAGTATCGGTAAATGAACAAAAAGAATTAATTCATGTTATACCTGTCATTATGTGGCATATATATATAGATTATAGGAAATTAAATTCTGTCACTAGAAAATATCACTTTCTTTTACTTTTTCTGGATCAAAAATTAGATAGTCTAACTGGTCATCTATATTTTTGCTTCTTAGACAGATATTTCAGGAATCATCTGATACTTATTACTCCTGAGGATCAAGATAAGACAACGTTCACAAGTCCTTATGGGACTTCTATTTTTCGAAGAATATCATTTGGGTTATGTAACGCACACATTACGTTTCAGCAGTGTATAATGCCTATTTTTTGTGACTAAATTGAGAGAGAAATATAAGTTTTTATAGATGACTTTTTAGTGTTTGACCCTTCATTTGACTCTTGCTTAGATCATCTGGCGAAGGTGCTTAGATCATCTGGTGAAGGTGCTGAAACGCTGTGAAAAAACTAACCTTGTTCTCAATTGGAAGAAATGTCAATTCATGATGTCTGAAGGTATTGTGTCAAGACATAAAATATCTTAAAAAGGCATGAAATTGGACCCAGAAAAAGTTGAAGTTATTGAAAAACGGTCTTCACTTACTACTGTGAGGAGTTAGAAGTTTGATCAACCAAGTCCTCTATGATAATGGTCTTCTCATAAGTCTTTGGATCGACCAAGTCCTCTACCCCCTCGTTCTCAATCGAACAAGAACTTACAGGAGACATGTTGATGTTTAGGCATAAGGCAGGTTCATTTCAATTCTTTACTTCCTATTTCTAACCCTGATCTTCTAGAATGCGGGTTCAACAAACCAGCTATCAGAGGTGCATGTAGATGATATTTTCATGACAGAGGTGCATGATTTATTAGACGGTAGTACTTAGAGTTTGGCAACACATATGCCAATAGTAAAGGTGTTATCTGGATCTGAATATCTTTACAAAAATGTGAAAAAGCACCTGACAGTTAATAGAAGGAGATTTCAATGGAGACGAAGAATTGGAGAAGGGCGATGTGATGAGAAGGGGCAGGATTTATCCTCATTTACCTTTAGCATGTGTGCTTACTAGGTGTGATTAAAGAGTTGGGGAAGATCAAATATTGTAAATTTTGAGCAGAACCAAAACTGGACCTAGCGCCTAGGCATCGGTAAAATCGGGCGCAAAGGTGCCACTAGGTGCTGCTAACGTGGTGCCAAGGCATCGCGCCGCTCCCACCGGCTCGACAAAATCAGCCAAACTAGGATTTAGGTCGTTTTCACCAAATTTCCTCTCTGACTCTTCTTCGATGACTAAGAGGCGATACATAAGGCTTCCCTTTTCCTTGCATTTTCGCTTGATCCTTGAAATTTTTGTGAGTGGAAATCCTAAGTCTGCTCTTCCAATTTTCACCCGGAATTTTTCAGGATTTTTGGTGGAGATAGTGAAAGTTGAGGAATTTTGTGGAGAATTTAATTAAGCCCATAACTTGCATGTGTGCGCATCCACGTCATTTATTAGCTTCATTCCTTTGCATTTTCATTGCTACTACTTTTCTTTGGCTCCCAAAACGAAAGGTGGAAAATTCAAATCAACTTCATACGACAAAAAGAAGTTCGTAAGCTCCAAAGCTCGGTAGTGTTACAACGAATTATTGGTATGTAAGAAGTTGATTGTCAAGAAGGTATTCATTAGCCCCGGGGGTCAGGTAGAAAGGATGATTGTTAGATGAGACTGCGAAAATGTTTGTTATACTACGGATGTAGCGGTGATTTCTGTAGTCAGAAAATTATGTGCCAACCTCCCTGATGCCTATGATGATTCAATATTTGTGAGGGAGAAGCAAGTGGATATCTCTCCTTCACACATTAATGCGTTATTTTTGTTAGGAGATGTCCCTTGGAGTTTCTACTCCAGCTTTGTCCCTACTTATTCTAAATTAGCTGAGATCATCAGATTCTTAACCAATAGAGAAGGGGTTTGGAAGGTCAGGAATGATTATAAGATGAACTTTTCTTCATCTAAACCGAATGCACCTTCCAAAGCTTGGCACTACTTCATTTCGACCAAGCTTCTACCCTCTACAAATTTGAGTGAGGTTACGAGAGAAAGATGCTCTCAATTATTGCATCCATACTATGAAATCTAAGATATAGAAGCTCTGATTTTATCATTCAATTATCAATGCTACAAAGGGGGGATCCACTTTAGAGTTATGACTTCCTTTCACTATTTTTACCATTTATCAGCAATCTAGTGTTACTTTTGAGGGATGGGAGAAGTTGTTACATCCATTTAAGCCCATAGCCAAGGCCAATGTTAATTTATATAGTAAACATGCTACTTTGGGGCATGGAATGAGTTCCTCTCAATCTTCCACATCTTATTCCTAATATCGTCCTTCCAGTAACATAGCTTCTATGTCAGAGAAATTGAAGATGACGAAAAATGACATCTCCATTATTCAAACATAAGTTTATGATATTGTTCACCATTTGGCGCATATAGATTGGCATAATAAATGCCAATATGATCACGCTGTCACTTTTCAGGCTGATCAAGTGGAGATGTATAAAAGGAAACAGTGGATTAGAGGGAACAACTCAGTCGAGTTCCCAGTTTGTCCACCTTACCAGGTATATGAGCATAGCAGGCCAATGGAGGAGGATTCAGACGAGGAAGAAGATGAGGGTGATGATGATGGTAATGATGATGAAGGGGATGAGTGATTTATTTCTATTTTCTGTACATGGATGTACTGGACTTTTTTTTTTTGTTGATGTTGCAATTGTACTCTCTTCATTAGTTTATATTTGTTGATGGGGACTAGTTTTTATCTATCTGTTGTACTATTTAAACTTTTTCTGGTGTTGTTTCATTTTAATCATGTTTAAATGTGATTTACTTGCTACAGCATATATGTTTTTCCTGCTTATACCAGTCAATCTTGTTGATAGACACATATGATAGAAGTTGTTATTTTTTTCCTGCCTAAATTCATATTTTACATTGCCTAATAAGATGAAATTAAGGGTCTGTTTGGGGCAGCTGTTGATTATTTATAATCTGCTGATAAGCAGATTATTCTGATAATATGCAGATTATCAGAATAACATGGCTTGTTGTTTGAGGCAGTTTATTCAGCTTACTGGGAGTTGTTGGATAAATGAACATTCTGCCCTGTTTGGTTAAGTTGTTTGCAACAGAACTGTATATGGAAAATAATAGATAAAATAGATGTCTCAAACTATCACGGTTCAATTATAGGGTTTAGGAGAGGAGGTTGATCAAGGGGCTGAA
>JXCR01081959.1:0-49833 GCA_002079205.1 Phalaenopsis hybrid cultivar
TTAATTAATTACACCACTTAATTGTCGTCAAAATCTCTTAGAATAGCATGCATGAAATCATCGTATCACTTGTATTATATCGCATTCACGCTACAATTTGAATGTAAAATATTAACTTCATTTTTTATATATATTGGTTGTCATAAGTATTAACTTCTTAACGCAATATATTGTACATGAAAAATATATTTGGCCATACGGGACGGTCCAAGGGTCCGACACTTGTCGAAATATCCAAAATATTTAAGAGAAGAAAAAACTAATTAAATGAGAATTGGTTAGTTGACCGACCCGTAATTCTTCTAAGAGCTGGTTAACTGGAGAGTCGACCAACTTGGATGACATATCAACTATGGAGCTGATAAGCTAAAGCTCGTCTGATGCTTAAAGCCTGGTGACGTACCAAATCGAAGAGAGACTAACGAAAGTTAATCGACTAGAACAATATTAAGGGCATAATTATAATTTCACAATTATTCTGCTTATATATAGGTATATAGATATAGCTATATAGCTATATATATATATATATATATATATATATATATATATATATAAGACTGATCGCACAAAGTTATGTAATGACAGAATAGTTCTTAACATGGAACGCGTTTTGACTTTCAAAGGGAGTTCGCCGATTAGCTGCTTGAGACTACTGCATGAATTTTTTATTGAAAGTTCTACATTTTTATATCACACATTTTATATACATACATCCTCGCTCTTCATTTAAATATCAAAATAAGGAGGAAATACTATGTCCTCATGTCATAATGGTCAATCAATGAACGTCACATCGTCACATGCTTCCTTAGGGAGGGGGAATATTATGTCCTCATTTTCGGACGGCCACATCGCCACATCGCCATGTACATATGTTCTCGTTCTTCATCAAAAGATAACGTTGAAAATATTTAGAAAATTTATACAAGGTTTTATAACTTATTATCCTCATTTTAAAGTATAAATATCTCTCATGTGTGGTGAAAATCTTAGTTATCTTTTGATTGGCCCTATTTTTTTCTTAAAAGCAATTAAATATTATCATATTCAGATGATTGTGTTCTACTGAGAAGAAAATTGCATCCGCTGTCCGGATGTGAGGAGAAAAGCATTGATCCAAACATGCAATTGTGCATAATGATGTCGCGAATCCACACCGTCGCACAGACATATGAATATCTGGACGTAACATTTTCTCGTCTCTAGAGAGGATACACGATAATCCTCTATAACTGTGTTGAGAATAACATCTAAATTTATATATTTTGTTGTTGGGACTCTCAGAAAAATTTGTTTCCTCAAATNGTTTGGAGAGAGTTGGGCTTCGGCGGAGAAAGCTAGTAAGAGCAATAAGATTGGGAGAGCCAGAAATAACGTTTTAGCATTAGAGGCCATGACTGGCTGCTGGCTGTTTAAAAGCTAATGATGAAGGAGTGGAAGAAGGCAGTAGAGGTTTATGGATTCGTTGTAATGAGAGGAATGATAGGTTTGTGGGGTATTTATATACATATAAGTGATTCGGAATATGGATAGAGGGAGGGTATTGTTGAACATTCGAAGAAGCTGCTCTGCTTTATTTTTAACTTGGTGTTGATGGAGTCAAGTCAACGACAGCTCGGCCCGCCTGCAAATTCCCGAGGTGATTGGTTGACAACGACCTACCGCTAGACCTCGCCATCCCTCGTGCTTTTTGTGATGGGTCTCTTTGGTTTGATTGACAATAGTACCATTATTCAATCGCCTTTTCTCTTTTAGGCGTGGAGTTTTTCTTTATTGAAAAATTTGAAGAGAGGGATTTAAACTTGAGGGGAATACTAATTTGGGATGATATAAATTGAATTGTAATAGGAATCAATTTGCTACATGATTTTGTCAATCAAAAAATTACCAATCTGAGAAAATTTGAAGAGTGCGGTGAATATAGACCCACTTATAGGAGGTCACGAGATCTACTTATCCGATTGAGTGAAATAGTTCGAGCTAGGCATACTCAATTTTCAATTATATACGTTACAACTAAATATTTAAGCATTATGAAAAATCTATTTTACATATTTCTTTTTAATAAGGACCATAATTCTATTACTAATTGTTCCTTTTTTTTTGAATTGTGTGAAAGTAGGGAAGCCAAACTGCGTGCTTTAATTTATGGCCAATCTGACATTGTCAATCATCAGCTTACCAAAAGGGAAACATGCCATTAGTTGCCGATGGACCCATAGGATCAAATAAAATTTAAATGGATCCATAAAAAAATTACAAAGGTCAACTTATTACCAAGGGGCATGCTCAACAAAAATGAGTTCATCACTTTGACACTTTTCATCTCTTAAACAAGGTGTTACACTAAAATTGCTTCTTGCCCTTGTAGCTAACCTTTATTAGATTCTTAATCAATTAGACATAAATAATGTTTTTTTTTTTTTACATGACAACTTAATTATTAGAAAAGGTTTATATGGAACGGCCTCTTGGCTTCCACACCAAGGGGAATACATTAAATCAAAATGATCATTTTTTAAAAAAATTATATAAATGTATCTATAGACTTAAGCAAGTCTCTTGATAAAGATACATAAAAAAATCATTTTTTTTTCATGATAACTTGTTACATCTCACACCTTAATATCGCCTTCATGGTACATAAATTTAGTATCTTGCTCAACTAGGAACTCCTCACATGGTTGTCGTACATTATCTTATTTGTTATCTCACATCTACCATAAAATTATGTATATTCTAATCTAGATCTTCTATTATTCAACCAAAAACCTTTTCTCATGTATTTTTTTTAGAGATTCGTTGATTTCTGTACATATAAAAATATGTCAGCATGAATCTCAAAATAGATGAATGACTTAGGAAGTAGATGCGGACGATCGAACATAGCCTTCGACGATCGTTTATGGATGAATGTTGGCGAGAGAAGCACCTTGTTCTAACGATCGACATAAGGTACTAGGAGAAGCTCTCTCAGGGCGTAATCAGTCTTTAGGATGATCGACGGAAATCCTCTTTCGGACTAGATATCAATCGAGTGAAGGTTTATCAGATGATCGACAACCTTCATTGATCAAAGCGGCTCACAGTCTTATTATATGCAAATAACTCTGTAATTACTAAGAAGTCCCCCTGAAAAGTTAATGTTGAAGGGCTAATAAATACTTTTGTCATGTTGGGACCTGAGTCTATCAATAGGAGATTCATGTAATGAATAAGACACTCTCTTTTTACTATTCTCTACTGCTCTCTCTCTCTCTCTCCCTAATCACCTCCTAGTAGAAGTTCCATTCCTTACATGTGCTTCCCAGACACTTTTGGATTCAACTACTTCATTGAATGAAAATAAACAAAATGATATGTCGTGATAATCAACCAAAGCAGAGTATTCTCCATTAGCAACAACATCCAATGAGTTTGTTTGGATCAACCTTCTTTTATAGGACTTCGACATTCAAGCAATCAGCCACATCATTATCTTTTGTGACAACAAGGAGGCAATTCACATTTCCAACAATCCAACATTTCATGAGCACACTGATCATATTAAAATAGATTCTCATTTATTTGTGATGAAGTATCTAAAAAATTCACTATAAATTAATTCATTCTTCCGTATTTGACCGGGCATCATGCCTACATTCCTTTAGTTAATTAATTCACTATAATTGCCTATCAGTTAACCAAATTTCAAGCACGAAAATATTCTTATTATTCAACTAATCATGCACGAGTTCAGCTTGAAGTAATAGGCCCCACACCCCAAATGTGTAATTAATATTAATTACTCTTAGCATTTACTTAATAAGAAACAACTCCAATCACTTAATTAATTACACCACTTAATTGTCGTCAAAATCTCTTAGAATAGCATGCATGAAATCATCGTATCACTTGTATTATATCGCATTCACGCTACAATTTGAATGTAAAATATTAACTTCATTTTTTATATATATTGGTTGTCATAAGTATTAACTTCTTAACGCAATATATTGTACATGAAAAATATATTTGGCCATACGGGACGGTCCAAGGGTCCGACACTTGTCGAAATATCCAAAATATTTAAGAGAAGAAAAAACTAATTAAATGAGAATTGGTTAGTTGACCGACCCGTAATTCTTCTAAGAGCTGGTTAACTGGAGAGTCGACCAACTTGGATGACATATCAACTATGGAGCTGATAAGCTAAAGCTCGTCTGATGCTTAAAGCCTGGTGACGTACCAAATCGAAGAGAGACTAACGAAAGTTAATCGACTAGAACAATATTAAGGGCATAATTATAATTTCACAATTATTCTGCTTATATATAGGTATATAGATATAGCTATATAGCTATATATATATATATATATATATATATATATATATATATATAAGACTGATCGCACAAAGTTATGTAATGACAGAATAGTTCTTAACATGGAACGCGTTTTGACTTTCAAAGGGAGTTCGCCGATTAGCTGCTTGAGACTACTGCATGAATTTTTTATTGAAAGTTCTACATTTTTATATCACACATTTTATATACATACATCCTCGCTCTTCATTTAAATATCAAAATAAGGAGGAAATACTATGTCCTCATGTCATAATGGTCAATCAATGAACGTCACATCGTCACATGCTTCCTTAGGGAGGGGGAATATTATGTCCTCATTTTCGGACGGCCACATCGCCACATCGCCATGTACATATGTTCTCGTTCTTCATCAAAAGATAACGTTGAAAATATTTAGAAAATTTATACAAGGTTTTATAACTTATTATCCTCATTTTAAAGTATAAATATCTCTCATGTGTGGTGAAAATCTTAGTTATCTTTTGATTGGCCCTATTTTTTTCTTAAAAGCAATTAAATATTATCATATTCAGATGATTGTGTTCTACTGAGAAGAAAATTGCATCCGCTGTCCGGATGTGAGGAGAAAAGCATTGATCCAAACATGCAATTGTGCATAATGATGTCGCGAATCCACACCGTCGCACAGACATATGAATATCTGGACGTAACATTTTCTCGTCTCTAGAGAGGATACACGATAATCCTCTATAACTGTGTTGAGAATAACATCTAAATTTATATATTTTGTTGTTGGGACTCTCAGAAAAATTTGTTTCCTCAAATGGGGTCGATATATCCTCATTTTGCATTTCAATTAAAAGTAATTTTTCTTGATATCAAAATGTTTACCATGAAAGTATGTCAATTGGATTTTTATGAAAGTTCTCTTCAACCTACAAATGCTACATAAAAATTTTAATGTTTTAACAAAATATTATTTCCATGAAATTCTTGGAGTGATTATTGGTAAGTGATTTATATACTACATTATCATCATTAATATATTTTATTAAGCATTAAATGAATGAATTTTCAAGTGTACTTTATGTATATGGAAAGATAGTTTAACAATATGTCTTATTATCATCATTATTATTATTATTATTATTATTATTATTTTAAAATTTTCTTCAATTTATTATAAGTGTGTATGTGCATTTTAAATATCATCAAAGATAGAAATTTATTTTAGCAAAATACAATATATATATATATATATATATTACATATATATAACTGATATATTCATTAATTTCTTTAGTTAAATGAATATTGCATAATTTGGAATAAATTCAATTTACATTAATAAGTTAAAGCCACATTTATACATACTAATAATTTATAAAAACAAAGGCATCCCAAAACCTGAATTTAATTACATCTTAAAGGAATAAGACAAAGATGATAAAAATAAAAATGTGTATTAACATCTAAATTAAAAATGTATTAACACTTAATTTTAAGGTGTATAAATGCTTAGTTGAATGACATATTAATGCGATAATATAATTAAGTAATTTTATGAGATTCCTACATGACGCCCCAAGGTGGAGGCCCATAATAAGGTGCTAATCTAGACACACACACACACACACACACACACACACATATATATATATATAATGAATATAAAAATGATCTAAATAAATTTGTTCATTTATTATTTATATTTGTTATTTGCATTTATTAATTTTTTACTCGTAATAAATAATTTTAATTATTCATTATCTAATTTAATCACAAGTTTATTAATATTTTAAAAAAATAAATAATAAATTTATATGAATAACTCAAAATATTAAATTAAAATAAAAATAAATTTTTTAGAGAGTATTTCTTAAGTAGTTAGATTGTGCTCCATCAAGAAAAAATCTAAGCTGACTATTGGACAAAAGAGAGGTTTGATGAGTGCATCTGAAACTTGATCATCAGGTGAAAATTGAGACACAAATAACTCCATTTTGAACATTTTCTAAAATTAAATGAAATTCAATGGAAATATGTTTGATGTAAGAATAATTAGAAATTAGGTCGTTCCACATGTAGGTGACACAAATATTGTCATAATAAATAGCAAGTGTAGTGGGTACTTTAGTGAATAGTTTACGAACTATTGAAATTAGTAAAGTGGGTTTAACTATGATAGAGATAATGGCACTACATTTNGGATATTGTCATAATAAATAGCAAGTGTAGTGGGTAGTTAAGTGAATAGTTTACGAACTATTGAAATTAGTAAAGTGGGTTTAACTATGATAGAGATAATGGCACTACATTTTATTTAGTTGAAGAATGAGCAATGATTTGTTGTTTGTTGAAGCTCCAAAAGATAGCATTACGATCGAGCAAGATAACATAATAGCTTATGGAGGTGCGATCAACTATGTTGTGCATTAGAGAGGTTATTTAAAGAAAGTGAGTAGTAGCAGTGAAAGAATAACCCATGATTGATGGTGGCTCATAGGTAATGAATAATGTGCTTAGCAAAACTCTAATGTATAGTCGTTGGTTGAGGCATAAATTAAGAGTTTGCTGTCAAAAAGGTGATGTATAGTCTTTTGAGAGAGACGTATTAAAGTACATTCATGTTGGTGGGGTGATATTTGGTTGCATTGGTGTTGGTGAAGCCATCAAAGATTGTTAGCTTGTGGTTGGGGCAACATGAAAGTGGTATATATTTGTGTTGAGAGAGAAAAAAATCTTGAGGAGAGGAGATGATTTGAATCTTATGTGTGATTTATTGAAGAAAGTTGGGGTTACTGCCTTTGAGAATGATATCTTCAATATGGACCGTGATATACATACAAGAAGCTTTTTTTAGTAGATAAATAATGATGTATTTGTCTATGAGCCAACAAATCCAATGGATATAAGGAAACAATAAAGTTGTGATACGAAGCATAGGGAGCTTTTTTGAGGCCATAACAGGCCGTTGTATTTGATAGAAATTATTCAACCTATTTTTGATCTTAAGAATAAAGAGTTTGATGCATGGAGACATCTTTAGTGAACAATTTTCAATGAAGAAATACATTGATGAAATTGAGTTGTTAAGTTACCATCTATTAAAGAGTGCAAGGCTAAAAATTAATTAGTCAAACTATTCAGTTTATATATCTCAAGATAATCGATGTCTTTGTATTTGTGAAGACTTGATAATATAATATTTATAGAAAAAAAATAATATATAAAAATGATTGTTTATGAAAACCTGAATTTAAGGTATATTAACACTTGATTTAAATGATGNGAAAAAATCTTGAGGAGAGGAGATGATTTGAATCTTATGTGTGATTTATTGAAGAAAGTTGGAGTTATTGCCTTTGAGAATGATATCTTCAATATGGACCGTGATATACATACAAGAAGCTTTTTCTAGTAGATAAATAATGATGTATTTATCTATGAGCCAACAAATCCAATGGATATAAGGAAACAATAAAGTTGTGATACGAAGCATAGAGAGCTTTTTTGAGGCCATAACAGGCCGTTGTATTTGATAGAAATTATTCAACCTATTTTTGATCTTAAGAATAAAGAGTTTGATGCATGGAGACATCTTTAGTGAACAATTTTCAATGAAGAAATACATTGATGAAATTGAGTTGTTAAGTTACCATCCATTAAAGAGTGCAAGGCTAAAAATTAATTAGTCAAACGATTGCAGTTTATATATCTCAAGACAATCGATGTCTTTGTATTTGTGAAGACTTGATGATATAATATTTATAGAAACAAAATAATATATAAAAATGATTGTTTATGAAAACCTGAATTTAAGGTATATTAACACTTGATTTAAATGATGTCTTAATGAGATAGAAAGCAAAATGGTACAGCTATGAATGCATATTAAAACCAAAATTTAGTGTATTAACATCTAAATTTATTGACATCTAAACTGGATATGAAAATGTTAATAAAGAGAAGATACTATTCCATTAATACATTATAAGGCCTATAAATAAGACCTTCATCTAAAGTTTTAAAAGATGTATTTACTTTTTGATCTCCATCCTCACGTAAGACATATCACACTTGCCCAAAATTTAGTCTCTTTCTCTCCACATTTCTAAAACAAACCGCTTAGATCATTTAAAATTAAAGTCCATGTTTGCATATTCCTCACAATTGTACAAAGGAATTTGAATCCTCAACACCCTGACGGAACTAGCTTGCTACTACTCGGTGTGATCACTCATTAGTATTAGGCCAGCGGTTCTCTCCCAACTCCGACCATGGCTCCAGCAGGATCAAAAAAGGTTTCTCATTTACTATTTTTTCATTATCATTTTCACAGTAAACACAATTTCTTGAAAAAAACAGATGAAAATCTTTTGAAATTTTTTTGAGAAATTTTTAAGGCTAGAACCCATCGAATGGATGGGNCAGATGAAAATCTTTTGAAATTTTTTTGAGAAATTTTTAAGGCTAGAACCCATCGAATGGATGGGGCTGTTGCTGCGCTGACTCCACTTGGGTTCACAAAGAAGCAGATACAAGATAAAGTCAGAGCGCTCCTAAAAGTACAAAAATTTCGCTTTTCTCCTTGACATTCAGTCTTTTATTTCTGTAAATAAGGAGTTATGAAAAAGTTGCTTGGATGGCAGGCGTATGGAAATAATGAATCTGGCTGGTATTTTGTTGAAGAAGATTACTACAAGCTAGTAATAGAAAAGCTCATTGAAGATCAAAATAGGGAAAATGAAGAAAATGTCACAATAAATGAAGAGGTAGCATTGATAACTATATTATTATTTTAATTTGTTTCACTCCATGCTATCATGCTAATCTATTTTCAATTCTTAATATTTTTGTTCTTCAAAAAATTTAAATGAGGATTTTTTTTTTTTTTTTTTTAAAAAATGAGGGCTAAGAGCAATTTATTTATCTTGTGAATTAGAAGAAAGGGACTAGAAAAGGTCAAAATACAATATATCACTTTCATTAAAAGACCTCAAAACAAATAAAAATAATTAGAAACTATTCAAAACAAGAATATTAGTGGCTCTGAATTTGGTCTAGAGTTGTGATGCATCCAACAACACCCTCCATGCTGCCTCTATATTCAAATTTAAAACCTAAAACACAAGCTTAAAAAAATTTTAGACACGAACAAACCAGCAAGCGCACCACCTCCAATAGTATGTAAAAATAAACTAAACAACTCAATATACTAATAAGTTTGCCAACATTTATAGAAAAAGTGGAACTTAATACAGTGATGAGGTAATCCATTACCTAAGGTTTCATCCAGCCCTATATGAAAACATATAGTCACGGTTATTCTAGATGCAAGAGAGGTTGGGTTGAGCAAGACCTTCCATAAGAAAGTAATGACTATTTTCATCATTTCCTAAGATTAGAATCCAGCAAAAGATGTGCTAGAGCATCCTTGAATGAAAATGCTATAGTATAATTCTCTATTAGCAATAGGTAGGGACATTTAAAGCCATCAACTTCAAAAACAATCATTTAGGCTACCATGCCATTAAAAAGAGAAAGATAAAGCAGTCAAACAGATACATATAAAACTTCGTTAAAAAAGAGTTGCAACAACATTAAAAGAGGCATGATCCCTTATAAGAAACTAATATTTTGATATCAGGAAGCCAAACATCATTAATGGCCCCTCTCCTCAATTTAAGAGCTACTTGATTTGCTACTCTCATTATCAAAGTTGTCAAAGAAGAATTATTATTGTTAATTTTTCTTTCATATCACTCCAAATAAAATAAATAATAATAGAGACCTACAAGAAATGAAGCCTCTATACCTTCTTATGGTGAGTGTTAGGAGAGTTAATTAAGAAGAACCTACATTTGTTGTGAGTGTTAGGAGAGTTCAGAAAAGCAAAGCAGAACATACTTAAGAGATGATTACTTGAGGAAAAAAATTCTCATTTGGTAGAAGATTGTGAATCGACTACATAGACAAAAGACAAGTAAAAAATAAAAGATTGCGAGTTCCCGCATTGTGTTCACAAAGCATGCAAGCAGCACCAAAATTCAAGCTACTTTTGTTAAGATTTTCAATAATTTTTAACCCCTCTAACACAACAATCCAACAATATAAAGCATGTTAAGGGAGAAAATTAACTTCTAGTTTCTCCATTAAGAATAATAGAGAATGGAACAACACGAATGCAAGCAAAAACACACTCAATAAATAATTGGGAAAACTCATTTTGAGACAATATATAAAGAAGTTATTTTTATTGGCATTTTAAAGCATTCTTAAGCTTAATTTTTTCACAAAAATATCCTTTAGTCTACTTGGATTTAAATTAGTTCATTATCTAGCATGATGTTGTCCTAAATATCTGTAAATTTTATGAAAGCTGATCTTGCTAGATGGATAATATGATGAAGAATAATTTTAAGCCTATTTACGAGGATTTTTTTCCCATGACATTGTAAAAAAATGTTACATAGCGATATGGGCCTCTAATAGGTAATGGAATTTGAATGTTTTTTTTTTTAATAATAGAGATGATATTGTGTTTAAATAGTGTGGGTACATTTAAGGTTAAGAAGAAATGATGCACAACAAACAAAAATTATCTTATGATGATATTCCAAGAGTGAATAAAGAACTCAGAGTCAACCCATCCAACCCTTGAGTTTTGTCAATGCATATGTTGTGGAGAGTTTCAATAATTTTTGGAATTAATGACTATCTTGATAATTTATCTGATGATCTACCGATGAATCAATGCATTACATGAAAAGTTTTTGATAGGTTCTAATGAAGAAGAAAAGTTATTATTAAAGAGCCATGGAGTATTTTCTTATAGCATCAACCCTTTTATTACAGAAGTAGACTATACCTAAGGGGGTAGAAAGTTCATTTATGCAATTGGAATTTTTTCTATCATTTATAGAATTATAAAGAAATTTAAGATATGAAATTTTAGTATAAACCCTTTAACAATAATATATTAACAAATTTACAAGGAAATTAGTCATCCAATCATAGGCTCCTTCCATGTGCAACTAAACTCATTCCATAAGTTGCCCAAATAACGAGTGATTATATATTAGGATAACTACCCACCTATTATTTATTTATTTATTTATTCTAACTTGAAATACTTTTTTATCTAATTGATAAAAGACAAAAAATAATTGTATTAATTATTAAAAGATTAATTAGAAATATTTTCAAATTTTATTAAATTTATTTAGAAATTTTATAAAAAATGTTTCTTTCAAATGTTTTATGAAATTTTGTTGGAAACATAAATTTATTTATTTTGAGATTTGACCATGAGACCTTAAAATGTTTATAAATTTTTATTTCGAAAGATTTTTGCCATTGTACAATTATTATATTTAATCTTTAATTTAGAATGATTAAAAAAATTAAACAAATAGTTCATGAAATTTCTCAGACATAGAATGACATAATTTAATAAACATTTCATTATGATAAATAAGAAGACATGTTCCATTTAACTCCTAAGAAATAAGTGCCAACATTTATGACTTAATAATATTGTTGCCACTCCATTATTTCTTTCTCATGGACATTCTAGTTATGCTTCCATGATCTGGCTTCTCACTTAAATTAAAAAAAAAAGAAATGAATCTATATCATAGGTTCATTAGCTTTTATTAGCTTGTGAATCTATAGTGTTCCACTTGATGGCAATATATGTCTATATTTTTGTCTATTACATTGTGAATATGTGTTACCCTTAATTGACCTTGTTGTCTTTTAATAGTTGTATAAAACTTTATTATTTATTTTTTGGATTGAATTCTTGTCAAAAGCTATAATTAGAGATTGTACAAAACACTCCTTNAAAAATTTTAGACACGAACAAACCAGCAAGCGCACCACCTCCAATAGTATGTAAAAATAAACTAAACAACTCAATATACTAATAAGTTTGCCAACATTTATAGAAAAAGTGGAACTTAATACAGTGATGAGGTAATCCATTACCTAAGGTTTCATCCAGCCCTATATGAAAACATATAGTCACGGTTATTCTAGATGCAAGAGAGGTTGGGTTGAGCAAGACCTTCCATAAGAAAGTAATGACTATTTTCATCATTTCCTAAGATTAGAATCCAGTAAAAGATGTGCTAGAGCATCCTTGAATGAAAATGCTATAGTATAATTCTCTATTAGCAATAGGTAGGGACATTTAAAGCCATCAACTTCAAAAACAATCATTTAGGCTACCATGCCATTAAAAAGAGAAAGATAAAGCAGTCAAACAGATACATATAAAACTTCGTTAAAAAAGAGTAGCAGCAACATTAAAAGAGGCACGATCCCTTATAAGAAACTAATATTTTGATGTCAGGAAGCCAAACATCATTAATGGCTCCTCTCCTCAATTTAAGAGCTACTTGATTTGCTACTCTCATTATCAAAGTTGTCAAAGAAGAATTATTATTGTTAATTTTTATTTCATATCACCCCAAATAAAATAAATGATAATAGAGATCTACAAGAAATGAAGCCTCTATACCTTCTTATGGTGAGTGTTAGGAGAGTTAATTAAGAAGAACCTACGTTTATTGTGAGGGTTAGGAGAGTTCAGAAAAGCAAAGCAGAACATACTTAAGAGATGATTACTTGTGGAAAAAAATTCTCATTTGGTAGAAGATTGTGAATCGACTACATAGACAAAAGACAAGTAAAAAATAAAAGATTGCGAGTTCCCGCATTGTGTTCACAAAGCATGCAAGCAGCACCAAAATTCAAGCTACTTTTGTTAAGATTTTCAATAACTTTTAACCCCTCTAACACAACAATCCAACAATATAAAGCATGTTTAGGGAGAAAATTAACTTCTAGTTTCTCCATTAAGAATAATAGAGAATGGAACAACACGAATGCAAGCAAAGACACACTCAATAAATAATTGGGAAAACTCATTTTGAGACAATATATAAAGAAGCTATTTTTATTGGCATTTTAAAGCATTCTTAAGCTTAATTTTTACACAAAAATATCCTTTAGTCTACTTGGATTTAAATTAGTTCATTATCTAGCATGATGTTGTCCTAAATATCTGTAATTTTTATGAAAGCTGATCTTGCTAGATGGATAATATGATGAAGAATAATTTTAAGCCTATTTGCGAGGATTTTTTCCCATGACATTGTAAAAAAATGTTACATAGCGATATGGGCCTCTAATAGGTAATGGAATTTGAGTGTTTTTTTTTAATAATAGAGATGATATTGTGTTTAAATAGTTTGGGTACATTTAAGGTTAAGAAGAAATGATGCACAACAAACAAAAATTATCTTATGATGATATTCCAAGAGCGAATAAAGAACTTAGAGTCAACCCATCCAGTCCTTGAGTTTTGTCAATGCATATGTTGTGGAGAGTTTCAATAATTTTGGAATTAATGACTATCTTGATAATTTATCTGATGATTTACCGATGAATCAATGCATTACATGAAAAGTTTTTGATAGGTTCTAATGAAGAAGAAAAGTTATTATTAAATTGTATTAATTATTAAAAGATTAATTAGAAATATTTTCAAATTTTATTAAATTTATTTAGAAATTTTATAAAAAATGTTTCTTTCAAATATTTTATGAAATTTTGTTGGAAGCATAAATTTATTTATTTTGAGATTTTACCATGAGATCTTCTTAAAATATTTATAAATTTTTATTTAGAAAGATTTTTGCCATTGTACAATTATTATATTTAATCAGTAATTTAGAATGATTAAAAAAATTAAACAAATAGTTCATGAAATTTCTCAGACATAGAATGGCATAATTTAATAAACATTTCATTATGATAAATAAGAAGACATGTTCCATTTAACTCCTAAGAAATAAGTGCCAACATTTATGACTTAATAATATTGTTGCCACTCCATTATTTCTTTCTCATGGACATTCTAGTTATGCTTCCATGATCTGGCTTCTCACTTAAATAAAAAAAATAAGAAAATGAATCTGTATCATAGGTTCATTAGCTTTTATTAGCTCAATAGCTTGTGAATCTATAGTGTTCCACTTGATGGCAATATATGTCTATATTTTTGTCTATTATATTGTGAATATGTGTTACCCTTAATTGACTTCGTTGTCTTTTAATAGTTGTATACAACTTTATTATTTATTTTTTGGATTGAATTCTTGTCAAAAGCTATAATTAGAGATTGTACAAAACACTCCTTCATAGATCAAGACATATTTTTTAATTTTAGAACACTCTCACTTGAATAAAGTATAGTCCACTCATCTTACTCCAAATGCAGCAATAGCATGTGGATATGTTGATACAATCACACTTATAATCTCCACTTTCACTAATATTAACTTAAATTGTTCTACATGATCTATCTTAAACATTGTATTAGTAAGGATTTATGCAAGTTGGTTTTGATAATCATCGAAGTCNAACTCCTTCATAGATCAAGGCATATTTTTTTAATTTTAGAACACTCTCACTTGAATAAAGTACAGTCCACTCATCTTACTCCAAATGCAGCAATAGCATGTGGATATGTTGATACAATCACATTTATAATCTCCACTTTCACTAATATTAACTTAAATTATTCTACATGATCTATCTTAAACATTGTATTAGTAAGGATTTATGCAAGTTGGTTTTGATAATCATCGAAGTCCTCTTTTGCATATTTAAAGTAAATTCTTGATTCTAGGCACACATTCATATTCATAAGCAAATACTAATTATTCTGCATCTCTTTCTATATAAAAAAAAGGAGCAAGCTTATTATAATTAATATATAGCACAAACTAGCATGTTTAAGAACACCGTTGAAGAATACAAATGTATTTATAGTNAAAAAAAAAAAAGGTGCAAGCATATTATAATTAATATATAGCACAAACTAGCATGTTTAAGAACACCGTTGAAGAATACAAATGTATTTATAGTTATTATTAATAAAGAAAACCATGTTATGGCATAAGCTCTTTTTGTATTATATCTCTTTCAATCAACCACTCATATATGTGTGTGTGTGTGTGTGTGTGTGTGTGGTTTGTGGGATCCACTTGCATCACAAGGGCAATGAGATTGAATAACCCTTTAAACTTCAAAAGAAATATATGATCAGACTTCCTATGAAGTTGGAGATACCACCACTTTTCTTATTTCGACTACTAAGAAAAAGAATTAGTCACTTACAATGAGAGGGAAGGTTGGAAGTGGATAACATATTACTGCTATAGTTAAGCTCTTCTTTTCTCTATATCAGGAGTACAAATGAGAACTCATAAATTTGGTCCAAAAATTCTTTTGTTGGAAACAAGATCTCTTTCTTCTTAAAATGACAATGACATCCCAACAAACATCAGAAAATGACCTCCCTCTATCTCATAAGTTTTTTTCCTATTATCATTGGTATGACAAATCCCTTTTTCTTAAGGCAATACATATACTAGTGACTAGACACGATCTCTNTAACCCTTTAAAATTCAAAAAATTATATGATCATACTTCCTATGAAGTTGGAGATACCACCACTTTTCTTATGTCGACTACTAAGAAAAAGAATTAGTCACTTACAATGAGAGGGAAGGTTGGAAGTGGATAACATATTACTGCTATAGTTAAGCTCTTCTTTTCTCTATATCAGGAGTACATATGAGAACTCATAAATTTGGTCCAAAAATTCTTTTGTTGAAAACAAGATCTCTTCCTTCTTAAAATGACAATGACATCCCAACAAACATCAGAAAATGACCTCTCTCTATCTCATAAGTTTTTTGCCTATTATCATTGGTATGACAAATCCCTTTTTCTTAAGGCAATACATATACTAGTGACTAGACACGATCTCTAATGTAGGAGTTCAAAATGAAAGCTTATCCTTGTTTTGGTTGACAACATCACTTGTTGAAAATCGAAGTTTTGGTTGACTAGCCATTGTTGAGCTCTTTTTGCACCCGTAGCCTCTTATATTGTATAATTGTTATATAAAGATGAATGCTATAGTTATAATCTTTAATGTGTTGGAGAAGAAGTAGAGGCAGAGCCAGATTATGCCTTGGGTGGGTCTCGACTTTGAATTTTTCTATATAAATAATAAAATTTAATAATATTTTCATATATAGTCTAGACAATTTAATAATTTTGCCTTCCTTGGTATATTTTTTTGCCAGTGCTTCTGATAATTTTGTCTACCCTAAAAAATAATTGTGTTTTCGCTTCAGAGAAGAAGCTTTCATGGATTCCAAGCAAAACATAGCTCCTGCTTCCAATTTCATGNCAAATAATAAAATTTAATAATTTTTTCATATATAGTCTAGACAATTTAATAATTTTGCCTTCCTTGATATATTTTTTTGCCAGTGCTTCTACAATTTATGCTTCTGGTAATTTTATCTACCCTAAAAAATAGTTGTGTTTTCGCTTCAGAGAAGAAGCTTTCATGGATTCCAAGCAAAACATAGCTCCTGCTTCCAATTTCATGCAGTTCAAGATGAGTCACGAGCTTCTTTTAATTGGCGGTGGAGGCGGCGCATCGCGGTGAAAGCCTCCATCATCTTCTCCGCACTACCACCACCAGAGTTGAGATTGGACCAAGAACCACCAACCCAACCACTCTCTTTTTCTCATGATTCTGTTTCTTATCCTGTTTTCCTTTTCAAGTCCAATCTCAACTCCGGTGATGGCAGCAGCAAAGGCGACGGGGCTTCCACCCCTGATCGTCGCCTTCACCGCCAAATACAAGAAGCTAATGATTCATCTCAAACTACATGAAATTCAAAGCAGGAGCTCTGTTTGTTTGGAATCCATGGAAGCACGTAAAATGTGATTCTCCTATAACTTTTTTATATTTAACCTTTTGTTTTCAATTATTTTTGTTTAACATCTTCCATTTGGTAATACATCTCTTACCTTAACTTTTTTTTTTCTTTTAATCTGTTTAAATTTCTTTGTTATCAGGATAGAGCACTGGTACCTGTGGAAGCTGATACAACAGAAACATATGGCCCGGAAGCTCTTCTTGCGCTGGGTGAGCAAACTTTAATTCCCTCATTATGTTTGATTAATTATGTCTTCTAATCTTCATTAAAAAAGTCTTTTTTCTTATAAAAATTTCATTGCTTNCTGTGGAAGCTGATACAACAGAAACATATGGCCAGGAAGCTCTTCTTGCGCTGGGTGAGCAAACTTTAATTCCCTTATTATGTTTGATTAATTATGTCTTCTAATCTTCATTAAAAAAGTCTTTTTTCTTATAAAAATTTCATTGCTTTCTTAGTCATTTCGTCGTTTTATACATTACAGAAGGTGGTAGCAGCGGCAATAGAAACCATCCAGGCCAGGTGGAATCTTCACCTGAAAGGATGGTAAGTATTGATATGGAATGCATCAAATTTGAATTATAAGAAATATAACTTGTGATAATAATTAAGGGTCGGTTTGAGCCAGTTGTAGCTTATTGAATAATCTACTGATAAGCTGATTAAAAATAATTTACTGATAAGTTAGGTGCGATGACTATTAAAATTTTTTATTTTTTTCGGAAAAGTTAGACCGCAATTATAAAAATTGTCACCGCATTCAGCGTTTTGAAAACGTATAAGCTGCCAAAAAAACTGTTTACTCAAACAGGTCTGGTGCATTTTCAAAACGCCATTGCACCAAATATGCTGCCCCAAACGACACTATGTCTTTTGGGGCATCTAATAATAGCATATAATCGGCTTAATTCTCTTAATATGAAGAAAATATTGCGTCTGTTATCCGGATAATCAAACACCAGGTCTACACATAATATCTCTTGTATAATTTCTTACGTGTAACTTTTAACTTTTTTATACTTTATCCGTATCAATTTCATTCTTATCAGGATAGAGCAATAGTACCCAGGAAAACCACTGCAGCAGAAATTTATGACCGACCTCCAGGTTTTTGGGGTGAGCAAATTAAGTCCCATTCTCTTGTTATGTTTGATTAATTGCTTCTGTTAATCTTCATTAACAGCTAATCCCTGTTCTTATAAAAGCTTCATAGATTTCTTATGAGTCATTTTGTTGTTGTTTTGCAGAAGTTGGCAGCAGCAGCAAGAGAGAGATTTCAAAAAAGGTGAGATTTTTGCCTGAAAGTGCTCCAATAAAGAGGGAGGAAAGTGATGACAGACAAAGAGAGATTTCAAAAAAGACTAAATTTTCTCCTGAAAGGGCTTTAATAAAAAAGGAGAAAGACGACGATAGGTTTCCCGGCACTGAAATTGACCGATTAAATCTCTCTCCGGTGCTGAAGGAGGAACGATCCTATGGCTGGTTAAGCGACGAGGAGGAGGATGAAGATGAAGATCACTAAGGGGTGAAAGATGTCATTTTTATGAATTTGTTTTCTTCTATTTGCCCATTGGCAAGGACAAATTTGGTATTTTTATTATTTTATAAGAACATTTTGTTGTCTTTTTTTTTTTTTGTAGATACTTTATTTTCTTAAATAAATGAATTATGTATAAGACTTTCAAAATAGCATTCTAGTTAATCTAGTGTTTTAGAAAAAAAATAAATATCACTACTTGCGGTCATTTTCATTATAATGATGATAACTCTTCACGAGTATGTTTTATTTTATAGGAAAATTTAACAGAAAAAAATATAATTAATTGGCTTATAAGTAATTAGTTATATTAAAAAAAACAATAAATATTTATATTTAAGATACCAAGCATGTTTTATTTTATGGTGAAATATTAACAAAACGAACGCAAATAAGATATCAATTATTGTTGTGACGAATATGAGAAGTTCATAGATCTTGAGGAGCAATTNAAGTCATTATTATTAACGGTCATTTTCATTATAATGATGATAACTCTTCACGAGTATGTTTTATTTTATAGGAAAAATTAACAAAAAAAAATATAATTAATTGGCTTATAAGTAATTAGTTATATTATAAAAAACAATAAAGATTTATATTTAAGATATCAAGCATGTTTTATTTTATGGTGAAATATTAACAAACGAACGCAAATAAGATATCAATTATTGTTGTGACGAATATGAGAAGTTCATAGATCTTGAGGAGCAATTGACTTAAAATATTAGAAGTTGGATGAAGATTGGCGTGCAACTTGGCCATTCTCATGATTAAGAGATTTAGAGATATAGAAGATAAATTTCATATGCTAATGTTCGTTGAATGTTAGTTTTTAACATGCATTAAATAATGTGTAATAAAAATGTAAAATGTTATCAGCTATGGACGATTGTTTTTGTTATCTTATTGATAAAAGGGGAGATCAAGTAATTGTTGACAGGATGATGAATGTTGAGCACTACTCGTGGGGTAGTATTTGTCGATGAAGAACATCAAACATTGGGCAACAATTGACAATTGATTTGATTGTTCTCTTTACAATATTAGAGTTCAATGACATGTAGAAGAAACATTGAATGATGAGGATTGATGTATGTCCTAATAGCTAGGCATTAAATAGCATTAGGTGATAGCATATAAGAAACATAAGAGGTATAATGATGCTATGATAATCGGTGACTATTGTCTTTTTATTATATGAAAAATGTATAGGCTGATTGATTTCTCGAATGCCCTTGATAAATTTCTAATTATGATTATTAAAGTTTGATATTCGTCTTTGGATTGGGATTGGTGGGCTTTGGTAGTTGGCAGCATTGAATTGCAAGCTTTGTGATGTGAGTGGAGATAAATGCATATAATATCATATATCTATTTTAAGTACATATTTATATAAGGAAATGGGGAGATGCATACATACCACCCAACTCTTATTTATTTACATATCTATTTACTTATAAAAAATGTTTTATTTTGAGAGAATTAAAATATTATATTAATATCTAGCGATGAAAAAGTCGTTAACATTTAACGTGTTTTGACTTTCAAACTGTGTTGCCAATTCATAGTATGTTTGATGCAATTGCAGCTGTTTGAAGAAACACACGTGACTGTTAGTCAAAAAAATTTTGGTGGCTATTACAAATTTATTTTATTTTAAAAAAGTCAGATCGGTAGGTATATTTCTGACAGACACCATCTTGATCAAATCAGGTTGCAAAATGTAGCTTACTACTGTGGTTTTTTTTAAAACGCCTCATATATAAATGTAAGATATGTTATTGGGACATTTACATGTATACGACCAAATTTATTTATATATCTGCTGCTGAACTTTGGTATTTACATTTATACCAACCAAATATCTTTCATATCATATCAAAAAGAGCATTATTTTAACTTTTATAAACGAAATAAACAATTTCTCGTATATATATAAGATGACATACACATAAAAAATGAAGTTAAGATGTNAAAACTGTGTTGCCAATTCATAGTATGTTTGATGTAATTGCAGCTGTTTGAAGAAACACACGTGACTGTTAGTCAAAAAAATTTTGGTGGCTATTATAAATTTATTTTATTTTAAAAAAGTCAGATCGGTAGGTATATTTCTGACAGACATCGTCTTGATCAAATCAGGTTACAAAATGTAGCTTACTATTGTGATTTTTTGAAAACACCCCATATATAAATGTAAGATATGTTATTGGGATATTTACATGTATACGACCAAATTTATTTACATATCTGCTGCTGAACTTTGGTATTTACATTTATACCAACCGAATATCTTTCATATCATATCAAAAAAAGCATTATTTTAACATTTATAAACGAAATAAACAATTTCTCGTATATATATAAGATGACATACACATAAAAAATGAAGTTAAGATGTTAGATATGTAAATACTTAAGAGTTGAGTGGTATGTATCATGTATGTAAATCTATAAAAAATTATAAAAGTTTATTATTAAAATTCTTGATATAAATTTTCATTAATATGAAATTCAAAATTATTATATTATCTTAAAGTAAATATAAGGAAATTTAGGAATAATTGTTTATGTTACAGCTAAATATAAAATTATAAATTAAATGATTAGAAAATAAAATATTCATATAATAATTATAAAATGATGATATGGTGATATAAATATTTAACATTCAGTTTTAGTTAGCTAAACATTCAGTTTTAGTTAGCTAAAGTTGATTATTAAGTCTATAAGTTGATGATTACAGAGACCCTATGTCCCATAAACGGGAAAGAGTTACTATAATTTTCAAGTTACAACGTCAATTGGTGGCTTCCACTCGACAGTGGTCGATGATGATTGATAGTGATCGACGACGATAGTAGTGCTCGACGACGGTCGGTAGTGGTCGACAGGGAACAACGACGGTAGGTGGTGATGGAAGTGGTCCAAGGGTGTCGAAGAATGTGGTTGACGGCGGTCAGTGAGTATCAACGACAATCGGCGGTAGTCCACAGCGGTCGACGGCGGTCGACGATGGTCGATGGCGGCCGGTAGAGATCGACAGCAGCTGATGATGATCAAATGTAACAGGGATGGTGCTGAACTTCTGCTCCTTTTCAAAGCCTTAAGTTCTCTCTCAAACCTTCAGCCCCCTCCCATGAGAGTGGTGAGGCTCTATTATATTATTCAGAGTGCAATTAATGCAAGAATATAAATCACTTTGATCGGACGGTTTGGAGAGTTTCCTTCAATTAGACGACATTTGATGGACATTTAAGTGCCTTAACGGTGTCGAAATTTAGTAATCTTAGACTCGTTGGAATCATTTTGTCGAGACACTCGATTCAACTATAAGTTCGCCAGATTCAACATTCGTTTAACCTACTAAATATTTTTGAAAACCTCTAAGAATAGTTTAATGACTTGATCTGAGTTTGATTTGGCCCAGATTTGGCTAATTTTGATAACATTAAGTTATTCTTGTCGAGCCGGTCAGTTTGACCGTAAGTTTGTTGAAATCGAGTTTAGGATAAGTTTTTTTATCGATATTTGAATATTTTTTAGCTCAAAAAGAAGCCTTGAGATCTATGTCATGTCACGAGATTCTTGTCAGTGATGGAGATTTGTTGGAGATGTATCTAAGTATTTTTCTAGGAGTAAATTAAAACAAATATTTTCATATATAAAAGTTTATGACATCAAAATATTATAAATATAAATATTTAACTATAAGTGTTAGGTAAGTAAATAAATAAGAATTAGGTGGTATGTACGTAATTTTTTTTTTTCTTGAATGGACCCGGTAAAATGAGACAGCTAATTATGAGCAAGAGAATGCAACTTCAAACTAAACATGCAATAGGAGCATTGCGCGTAGTACGTAAAGCCGAGTTGGTCCATCTTTTTCCTCACTATATGATTATAACAACCATAGTTAATTTATGCTATAATTATTTTTATAATGAGTAAGTAAATCATGAGTGCTCATCAAAATTCGCATATTTTGGAGCTAATGATGCACTTGCAATAATTTAGATTTAATTCATATATTGCCACCATAAGGCCACCTACCTTTCCATAGAATTTTCCTTAATTAAATTCATATAAAGCAACTATATATGTAACTTATTATTCAAGTAACTATAATAAAAAAAATTCATCGGTATGTTGTTTTGGAGAAGATATTAAGTTTGAAAGATTAGATGTGAGAATGACGGTATAAATCATATCATATCTCGTGCACAACTGTATGTGTGATCCATAACATTGTTCGTATAATGATTGATGAGAACAATTGATTTAGCAACGTCTCTTCAAACAACATGAGAAAATTAAGAAAATAAAATAGTTATGCATGCGAACTATATTAAGTTAATAAGTGATAATGATAACAACAAAATTTACAAATAAGAGGTTGTGAATCCAAGAAGGGCAATCATATAGACTTATGTCTATCATATTGTACTATACTTCATATTTTACATCCACTATAATATATCAAATTAAAAAAAAATATATTAGGAGCTTGTCATTGTTGGGTGTCAATACGTTTCATATGCCACTAGCAAAAGTTAGATAACCTCGCGGAGCTTGTCACTGTCTGGTGTAACGCTTAAAGTAGAGCGCATGACGATCGTTCACGCACCCTTTGTTGAGCTTGTCATTGTCGAGTGTCGATACGTCTCATATGCCACTTGTAATGGTTAGACTCCCCTTGCGGAGCTTGTTGATGTCGGGTATTAACACTTAAAGTTCGGCGCAGTACGATCGTTCATGCACCCCTCGCAGAGCTTGTCGCTGTTGGGTGTTGATACGTCTCATAGGCCACTGACGATGATTAGACACCCCTCGCAGATCTTGTTGTTGCCGGGAGTTAACGCTTAAAGTGTGGCTCATGACAATCATTCACTCACCCCTCACGGAGCTTGTTGTTATCAGGTGTCGATACATCTCATAGGCCACTGGTGGCGATGGTTAGACACCTCTCGCGAAGCTTATCGTTATCTGGTGTTGATACATCTTATAGGCCACTTGATATGCTTAGACACCCCTCACAGAGCTTGTCCTTGATGTATATTAACGCTTAATGTAGGGCGCAAGATGATTGTTTACAAACTTCTCGCTTGGCTTGTCTTTATCGAGTGTCGATATGTGTCATAAACCAGTTCACGATCTTTTCATTAATTGATAAATTTTTAGTCCCTCGTAGAACTTGTTTTCTCAGCATAATTGTGTCAGTACCCTGAGTGTAATTACGTCAACTCTTCTAGTGTAAGATCTTTGATTAGTGGGTATACCTTTATCATACTGTTTACTTTTAGATTATTAAATTTTATCAGTAGATACAAAAACATGTAGTAAATTGATTCCTATTACAATTCAATTTATATNGTTTATTATTAAAATTCTTGATATAAATTTTCATTAATATGAAATTCAAAATTATTATATTATCTTAAAGTAAATATAAGGAAATTTAGGAATAACTGTTTATGTACAGCTAAATATAAACTTATAAATTAAATGATTAGAAAATAAAATATTGATATAATAATTATAAAATGATGATATGGTGATATAAATATTTAACATTCAGTTTTAGTTAGCTAAAGTTGATTATTAAGTCTTATATTTTCTTATCAAGTACTATTATCTTACACATACAGATAGCCCACAACTCACATATATAACATAATACATTTTATTATTTTGCACCTTCTAAAATGGTTAATTTGCTAAAAATCGTTCAGATAATATTTCATTCGTGCAATTAAGAACAAAAATCAAATAGGTTTTAATTAACTTAAAAAATAGAGAATTAGGTAAAATGATTTGAATTTAAGCGGCTAAACTTGATATTAAATTTGAGATATGCAAGCTGGATAAAGGCAAGTGAAAGGCTTCATCAATTTGCAATAAATAATTAATTATTTAGACTAAATTTCAAAGTTTAATTAATATGTCAAAGCCATAAGGCGGCCTTGTTATTATTATTTTTTTTTGTAGTCATTTACATATATACCATAAGTTTGTGTTTACATATCTGATTCCTAAATATTCTTTTTTTACAAGCATATCAATCAAATCCTTAAAATTAAATAAAAAATACAGTCATCATTGATGTGTGTTAGAAAATTCCCGATAGTAAATTGATGAATTATAACATTAGCATTGAATGAGAATTCAACACACACTCATGTAAAAGAAAATAACCAATAATGAAACCATAAATTTTTATGTAAAAAATCAATAATAAAAAAAATCACGGGATCAGACCCAAATGTAAAAATTCACTATAGGTTGATGATTACAGAAACCCTCAGTCCCATAGATGGGAAAGAGTTACTACATTTTTCAAGTTACAATATCAATTGGTGGCTTCCACTCGACAGTGGTCGATGATGATTGGTAGTGATCAACGACGATAATAGTGGTCGACAAAGAACAATGGCAGTAGGCAGTGATGGAAGATGTTTCAAGGGTGTCAATGAATGTGGTTGACGGCGGTCGACGATTATCAATGACAATCGGCGGTAGTCCACAGCGGTCGACGGCGGTCGATGGCGACCAGTAGAGATCGACAGCAGCTGACGATGATCAAATGTAACAGGGGTGGTGCTAAACTTTTGTTCCTTTTCAAAGCTTTAAGTTCTTTTTCAAACCTCCAGCCCCCTCTCATGAGAGGGGCGAAGCTCTATTTATATTGTTCAGAGTGCAATTAATGCAGAAATATGAACCACTTTGATCGGACGATTTGGAGAGCTTCCTTCAATTAGATGACATTTGATGGACATTTAAGTGTCTTAACGGGGTCGAAATTGAGCAATCTTAGACTCGTTGGATTCATCTTGTTGAAACGCTCGATTCAACTATAAGTTCGCCAGATTCAACATTCGTTTAACCTACTAAATATTTTTGAAAAACCTCTAAGAGTAGTTTAATGACTTGATCTGAGTTTGATTTGACTCAGATTGGACTAATTTTGAGAACATTAGGTTATTCTTGTCGAGCCGGTCAGTTTGACCGTAAGTTTGCTGAAATCGAGTTTTGGATAAGTTTTTTTATCGATATTTGAATATTTTTTAGCTCAAAAAGCAGCCTTGAGATCTATGTCATGTCACAAAATTCTTGTCAGTGATGGAGATTTATTGGAGATGTATCTAAGTATTTTTCTAGGAGTAAATTAAAACAAATATTTTTACATATAAAAGTTTATGACATCAAAATATTATAGATATAAATATTTAACTATAAGTGTTAGGTAAGTAAATAAATAAGAATTAGGTGGTATGTACGTAATTTTTTTTTTTCTTGAATGGACCCGGTAAAATGAGACACCTAATTATGAGCAAGAGACAATGCAACTTCAAACTAAACATGCAATAGGAGCATTGCGCGTAGTACGTAAAAGCCGAGTTGGTCCATCTTTTTCCTCACTATATGATTATAACAACCATAGTTAATTTATGCTAAAATTATTTTTATAATGAGTAAGTAAATCATGAGTGCTCATCTAAATTCGCATATTTTGGAGCTAATGATGCATTTGCAATAATTTAGATTTAATTCATATATTGCAACCATAAGGCCACCTACCTTTCCATAGAATTTTCCTTAATTAAACTCATATAAAGCAACTATATATGTAACTTATTATTCAAGTAACTATAATAAAAAAATTCATTGGTATGTTGTTTTGGAGAAGATATTAAGTCTGGATAATTAGATGTGAGAATGACGGTATGAATCACAACATATCTCAGGCATAACTGTATGTGTGATCCATAAAATTGTTCGTATATGATTGATGAGAACAATTGATTTAGCAACGTCTCTTCAAACAACATGAGAAAATTAAGAAAATAAAATAGTTATGCATGCGAACTATATTAAGTTAATAAGTGATAATGATAACAACAAAATTTACAAATAAGAGGTTGTGAATCCAAGAAGGGCAATCATATAGGCTTATGTCTATCATATTGTACCATACTTCATATTTTACATCCACTATAATATATCAAATTAAAAAAAATATCAGGAGCTTATCATTGTTGGGTGTCAATACGTTTCGTATTCCACTGACAATGATTAGATAACCTTGCGGAGATTGTCACTGTCTGGTGTTAACGCTTAAAGTAGAGCGCAGTACGATCGTTCATGCACTCTTTGCTGAGCTTGTCATTGTCGGGTGTCGATACATCTCATATGCCACTTGCGATGGTTAGACTCCCCTTGCGGAGTTTGTCGCTGTCGGGTATTAACACTTAAATTTGGGCACAGTACGATCGTTCATGCACCCCTCGCAGAGCTTGTCGTTGCTGGGTGTTGATACGTCCCATAGGCAACTGACGATGATTAGACACCCCTCGAGAATCTTGTTGTTGCTAGGAGTTAACGCTTAAAGTAGGGCTTAGGACAATCATTCACTCACCCCTCACGGAGCTTGTTGTTGTCAAGTGTCGATGCATTTCATAGGCTACTGGTGGCGATGGTTAGACACCCCTCGCGAAGTTTATCGTTGTCGGGTGTCGATACATCTCATAGGCCACGGGTTATGCTTAGACACCCCTCACAGAGCTTGACATATTAACGCTTAATATAGGGCGCAGGATGATTGTTTACAAACTTCTCGTGTGGCTTGTCTTTGTCGGGGGTCAGTATGTGTCATAAGCCACTTCACGATCTTTGCATTAATTGATAAGTTTTTAGCCACTCACAGAACTTGTTTTCTCAGCATAACTGTGCGTCAATTCTTCTAGTGTAAGATCTTTGATCAGTGGGTCTACCTTCATCATAATGTTTCTTTCTAGATTATTAAATTTTATCAGTAGATACAAAAACATGTAGTAAATTGATTCCTATTACAATTCAATTTATATCATCCAAAATTAATATCCCCTAAGTTTAAATCCCTCTCCTCATATTTTTCATTAAAAAAAATCTCCACGCCTAAAAGAGGAAGGCCAATGATTAATATTACTCTTCTCAATCAGACCAAACAGACCCATCACAAAAGAGCACGAGGGATGGCGAGGTCTAGCGGTAGCTCGTTGTCAACCAATCACCTCGGGAATACGCAGGCGGGCCGAGCTGTCGTTGACTTGACTCCATCAACACAAAGTTAAAAATAACGCGGAGGACCTTCTTCGAATGTTCAACAATGCCCTCCCTCTATCCAATTCCCATTCACTTATATGTATATAAATATCCCNAATGGCGAGGTCTAGCGGTAGCTCGTTGTCAACCAATCACCTCGGGAATATGCAGGCGGGCCGAGCTGTCGTTGACTTGACTCCATCAACACAAAGTTAAAAATAACGCGGAGCACCTTCTTCGAATGTTCAACAATGCCCTCCCTCTATCCAATTCCCATTCACTTATATGTATATAAATATCCCACACACCTTCATTCCTCTCATTACAACGAATCCATAAACCTCTACTCCCTTCTTCCACTCTTTAATCATNTATATTCCCAATCACTTATATGTATATAAATACCCCACACACCTTCATTCCTCTCATTACAACGAATCCATAAACCTCTACTACCTTCTTCCACTCTTTAATCATTAGCTTTTAATCAGCCTGCAGCCAGCCATGGCCTCTAATGCTACAATGTTATTTCTGGCTCTTCCAATCTTATTGCTCTTACTAGCTTCCTCCGCCGAAGCCCAACTCTCTCCAAAGTTCTACGCCAAAACATGCCCAAACTTGCAATCCATTGTGCGCTCATCCATGGCTCAAGCCGTCGCCAAAGAGCCGCGCATGGCTGCCTCCATTCTCCGCCTCTTCTTTCACGACTGCTTCGTTAATGTATATCTTCACACCTCCTCTACCTACTTACATATATATATATGGACAATCATATCATTTCTTATATAATGTATTAATTAATTTTAACAATTTCAGGGTTGCGNTCCAAACTTGCAATCCATTGTGCGCTCATCCATGGCTCAAGCCGTCGCCAAAGAGCCGCGCATGGCTGCCTCCATTCTCCGCCTCTTCTTTCACGACTGCTTCGTTAATGTATATCTTCACACCTCCTCTACCTACTTATATATATATATATATATAGACAATCATATCATTTCTTATATAATGTGTTAATTAATTTTAACAATTTCAGGGTTGCGATGGTTCTGTTCTTCTGGACGACACCCCAACACTGACAGGCGAAAAGAACGCATTCCCCAACAAAAACTCCGCAAGAGGATTTGAGATCATCGATGCTATTAAATCCAGCGTCGAAGCCTCCTGCAAATCAACTGTTTCCTGTGCCGACATCCTCGCTCTCGCTACTCGCGATGGCGTAGTTCAGCTGGGCGGGCCGACGTGGGCTGTAGCTCTGGGCCGTAGAGACGCCACCACGGCCAGCCAAAGCGCGGCGAACAGCGATCTCCCAGGCCCATCATCAACCCTCTCCACACTCATCTCCAAGTTCGCCGCAAAGGGTCTGAACGCACGTGACATGACGGCGTTGTCTGGGGCCCACACCATAGGCCAAACCCAATGCCAATTTTTCCGCTCTCGCATCTACAATGACAACAACATCAACCCCAGCTTCGCTGCCCTGCGACGGGGAAGCTGCCCACAGGCTTCGGGTGGAGATACAAATTTGGCGCCGCTGGACGTTCAGAGCCCCAATAAGTTCGGGTCGGAATACTATCAGAACTTGATGGGCTCCCGGGGGCTGTTGCATTCCGATCAGGAGCTCTTCAATAATGGAACGCAGGATGCTTTGGTGAGGCAGTACAGCAACAATAAAGCTCTCTTCTTCCGCGATTTTGCAGCGGCTATGGTGAAGATGGGGGGTATTACTCCCCTTACGGGAAGCAGCGGAGAGATACGTTTGAATTGCAGAAAGGTTAACTCCTGATTACTGATGTCTTAAACTTGATTTGCGTGAACAGAATATGTGGCTTTTAAGTTATTTATTTATTTATTACGAAATTCTTTTATTGAAGTTGTGTGGGACAAAATGTCCGGAAATGTATTTATAACTCAGATTTGTATTTGGATCATTTATAAATAAAGATATTATAACTAGGGCTGTCAAAAAAGCTCGTTGTTCACGAACAGTTCGTGTTCGGTTCGTCAATGAGTTTGTGTTTGANGGATCAAGTCGCTTTTAAGTTATTTATTTATTTATTACGAAATTCTTTTATTAAAGTTGTGTGGGACAAAAATGTCCGGAAATGGATTTATAACTCGGAACTGTGTTTGGATCATTTATAAATAAAGATGTTTATTAGTGATTTCATCACTTGTTTAATTATTTACTTGAATTACGCTTTTATAGAAACATTATATGCAGTTACCTGGCAAGTGGCAGCTCCCTTTGAATGTCCAAACGCGTTCTATGATAATATAAGTACACATATGCCCTCAAAAATAAATGTGGGAAATATTATTACTTTGCCGGATTGTTGTTTTAGTTTGTTTGTTGACTATTGATTCTGAAATGAGGCTAGATTATCTGGCAAAAGATGTCACTTAAGTATGTGGAATGATTATAAGACTCTATTGTGTTATCAACATGTGTTCAAAAAATCAAATCGAACATTGAATAGGTAGAGGAGATGGTTTAAGGTTCAATAGTTGAACCAAGGTTGAACTTGAACAGAATAACATCATAAATATAAAAAAAATATTAAATATAATCTAAATAATTCGGTATAGAAGGTTAACAAGGGAAACATAACGAAAAAAAAATGTAAAAAAAAGAAAATGTAATAGACTAATAGTCATGCATATTTCATAAAAGTTAAAAAAGAAAATGAAGATAAGAATGATTAGAGCAAGACACATTTTCAGCGATATTAAAAGATTCAAATCATTCTTCACAATTTCCCATAAAAATATGGCACAAGACAAAAGAAATTACATTTTAACCAGTTGGCCAGTTCGACCGCCGCCTCCCGTCAGTGCTTACAAGTTTCGCACCAATTGACGGTTTGTCGATCGGTTTTTCATCCCTGTCAGAACCGGACCACTGACCGATTTTTATAACGTGAGTTATCAATACTTATTCCTGATGAGGAGCATCGAGGGAGTCCATGAGACTGTTGGTGATAATAAGGAACAATTTTTTTTTCTCTGGTCTGATTTACTAGAAGGTAGGTTGATGCCTTCAAATTGCTTTATTGCACTGGTTACCTCAGATAATTATCTGTCATGCTTTAGTCAGGTTAGTTCGAATTTGGATCGTTTCGATCATTTATTTTTATTCTTTTTCTGACAGCTCGAATGATTATATCTAATTGAATAAGTGGGTCTCTTGGTTTTTTGTCGGTGGGTCGTCATTTATCATACTTCCTCCCTTATGGACCGTTAGATCTTCTCAAGAGCCACACCTGCACATTTTTTATGTACATTTATTAATAAAATTTATCACCTGTTTACACGAACTAAAAAAAATGGGGCATATATATATATATATATATATATATATATATATATATATATATATATATATATATAGAGAGAGANTCGACTTCTTAAAAAAGCTCATATTCAAATCGCTCATTAAGCAAGCCTAACATGAACACAAATTTTAAACTTTGTGGGGAACACATAGTCTCTGAGCTCGCTCATGCTTAGCTCGTTTACATTTCTACCAACAATTGCCCGCTCACACAATATCCTCCTGCAAGTTACAAGGTTGGCCAAATCTGCAATATAAGAATTCTTGAACCACGTTCATATTCACAAAGAAAGATATCCCAAAGTGCTGATTTGGGGCATTTACATGCATACCACCCAATTCCTATATATTTACAGATCTAACACCTAAACTTTACTTTTACATTTATCCACCAAAATCTTTCATATCACATCAACAATACCATTATTTTAACATTTAAAAAGTGATTAAACTTTTTTTCATACATAGGTAAGGTGCCGTGTATGAAAACAATTGGTCATTTTCAGAAGGAGGATACAAAGAGTGAGAACTCATAAGAGAAAATAGTGGAGGAGGAGTATTTGCATTTGGATGTGGCGGACGTGTCCCTCAATTAAGTGGTGGGATTTATCCCAAATCACACCATGAAGGTGAGGGGATGAATCAGAGAACAACCGATTGTAGTGTTGGTGGATAGCGAGACTACTCATAACTTTATCTCAAATCAGGTTGTGGAGAAGCTAGGGCTGAAGCTGGTGACTACAGGGAGCTTTGGAGTCATTATGGGAGCGGGGAAATTGGAGAAAAGTAGGGGAATTTGCAAGGGACTGGTTCTGACACTACATGGCCTACAGGTGGTGGAAGACGTTCTTGCTTTAGATTTGGGCAACACAAATGTGACTTTGGGGATGAAATGGCTGCGAACATTGGGAGAGATGAAGGTGGATTGGAAGTTCTTGACAATGGAAATTCCAAGTGAAGGGTAGGAAGGTGGTATTGAGAGGAGATGCTAGCTTATGCAAAACTACGGTGTCGCTCAAAACCATGGCCAAGTCGATTCAGGGAGTAGGTCTGGGTCACTTGGTGGGGTTGCAGAACATTGAGGAGGTTTGAGATTCAGAGTTGGCAGAGTTTCCGGAGGGGCTCCTACAACTGTTTACTGATGTTTTCCAGCAGCCAAGCGGGTTACCACCTCGAAGGGAGCATGAGCACGCTATAATATTGAAAGAGGGCGTTTCTCCCATCAGCGTCGGACAATACAAGTACCCCCAGATTCAAAAAGATGACATGGAGAAGCTGATCAAGTACATGCTCAAGGCTGGGATTATCAGCCTAGTGTGAGCCCTTTCTCCAGTCCTGTCCTGTTGATGAAGAAAAAAGATGGTAGTTGGAGATTCTGTGTGGACTACCGGGTTTTGAACAAGAAAACGGTGTTGAACAAGTTTTTTTTTTTTTGTGATTGATGAGTTGCTAGAAGAGTTTTATGGAGCAGTCATTTTCTCAAAAATTGATCTTAAGTAAGGTTACCACCAGATCAAGATGTAGCCAGTGGATGTGCACAATTCAAAATTCAGGACACATGAAAGAGACTATGAGTTCTTAGTGATGTTGTTTAGCCTCGTCAGGACCGAACCTAGAGACCTCTCGTAATCTACTCCATATACCTCTAATTCAAACAAGGTTGTTCAACGCAATATCATCACATCCTAGAGACCCCTCGTAATCTACTCCACTATGCAAACATACCACATCATCTTTGGCGTAAATACTGTTCTCAAAGCAATCTACTAATAAACCTAACGCCATCTCTGACCACAAAAAAATAAACCTCCATATCAGCTGTAATTTCTCCAAACCCCTTCCCATGCACATCTAAGACTATTCGGCTATGCTTGCTAACATTGGTTTCCACTAAATTCTGGCTAGAAAGTAGCTCCATTATTGAGATGCTATGCATTTATTGGATATGAAACATAAATAGCATATATAAATACCTCGATCCCTATACTAGTAAAATTAAGCAAAATTGTTCATGCTATCTCTACTAAAATTTCTAGGCTTTTAAACTCAAGGCACCAAGACGCTTGCCCCTCCACCATTACACAAAATCATTCTCAATTGTCGATTGACCTTTAAAGATAAGCATAATGCAAACAATGCAATGGTCATACATAGCTACACTTGTTTCTCAAGGCTATTAGCAAGAGCTATGCTTAAAATGTCAACCACATGAATACTTGTCACTGTTGTTAAGCATTATGATTGGGGCATCCTTCAACCCAAAATCCCCAATGCTATTCTTCACAACAAATTAAATGGCGTTGTCGCATTTGTCAACCTCCAGGCTTCAGCAACCTCCAGGCTTCAGCAACCTCCAAAACCCCATCCCTATTTGCCAACCTAGGAAGGCCATCTATACCCTCAAATAGCCTCACGCCAATGGTATAATACATTCGCCAAACATCTCATGAAGCTCGATTTTCAATTAAAGAAATAAAACCAATCCTCCTATATCACCATGATGGTATAGGCATATATTTACTAATTTATGTTGATGCCATACTTGTCACAAAAAACAACCACTCCATTCAAGCACTGATCGCAAATCTACAGTCAACAAATAGCATGAAAAACTTTGGTTTAATTCTTTATTTCTTGGAACTACAAGATATTAAGGACTCTCACAGTTATTTCCTAATCCAAAAAGTTATGCACGAGGCATCAATGCTAAAGCTAGAATAAAGAAGTATAACCCCTTCTCAACCGTTTTCTATCCAAACAACTCACCATTGTTGATAGTCTTGAGTTTGAAAATTCTACAACATATCGTAATCACATAAATTCACTTCAATATTTAATTATCATAAGGTCGGTTATTGCATTTGCATTGAACCAACTTTGTCTACATAAGTATCAACTTCATTAATGCCACCACTTCCAACTCATTAAATGGCTATTTTATTGCATCGAAAGAAAATTAATCTCAGACTACCCATTCAACACAACATTCTCAGTCTCCACACCTATTTTGATGCAGATTGAGCAAGTGACTCCACAGATAGCAAGCCCACAATCAAATTCAACTCCACCTTCGTAGCACATTCATCTCCTGGAGCATCAAAAAATAGCCCAAAATTGCATGATGCTATACAAAAACTAAGTTTGAGCCCTTCCATCCGGTGTCATGGACATCCTTTTGTTATACCAACTTCTAGAAGAACTGTTATCGTGACTCCCAAGTAGGCAAACTAAGACAAAGCCGCGTTTATAAAGATGTTTAAATAGCTAACGGATACAACGGTCATTTGGCTATTTAAAAGTGTTTAACCGGTTTTCTTGTATGGGTCATTGGTCTATATATATGTAATGATGTATATGAGTTGATAGGGTTAAGGGGGAGAGTAATTCTGAGAGGAATGTGAGGAACCAAAAAAGCTTTTATCGAGATGAAGATCGATAGAGAGCTTGAGAAGATTGGTTTATCCTTGATTTTGTGTGGTGTAATCTTCAAGATTGTCTTAGTGAATTGTTTCTTGATTCCCTCTCTTGAATGTAGCTCTTATGGACTGAACCACATAAATTCTCGGTGTTCTTGTTTGAATTTCTTCTTTGCGGTTTTCTTCCTTTTCCAGCTTCCATTTTGTTGTCCTGCGATTTTTTTTTACTATCCTGTGGTTCTCTTGGCAACATATTCTACAACAATTGGCGCCGTCTGTGGAAATTCTAGCCACGACAATGAGAACCGTCAAGTTCTACATCGAAAAATTCATCGGAAAGAATAATTTCGGCTTGTGGATAGTCAAGATGAGAGCTCTATTGGTGCAGCAAGGGATCGTCGAAGAACTGCAAGGTCCTACTGCATTGCCGGCCGAGATGTCCAAGACTGAGAACAACAGCATCCTGGACAAGGCTCATAGCTTGATAATCTTGAGCTTGAGAGACAGTTCTGAGGGAAGTGTCGAGGGAAACGATGACTCAAGCGCTTTAGGCCAAACTCAAAATGCTCTACGTAACGAAATCTCTGACCAATAGACTCTTCTTGAAGCGACGCTTGTACTCTTTTAAAATGCACGAAGACAAATCAGTTTCGGAAGAAATTGACGAGTTCAACAAGATCATAGATGATCTTGAAAATATCGATGTCAAGATGGATGGTGAGGCAAGTCACTGTTGTTACTAAACTCCATTCCTAAGAGTTACGAGCACTTCAAAGATGCAATGCTCAATGGAATGGTGCAGACAATTTCACTAGAAGACGTTCAATCGCTGATTAGAACCAAAAAACTTAAAAGGAAATATGACATGAACGAGGAAATCAGCGGAGATGGCCTGATCGTTAGAGGAAGATCGGAAAAAAAAAGATTTAAGAAACGGTCAGAACAGATCAAGATCAAGATCACGACAAGGAAAGAATAGCTAAAATCAGTTATCAAAGGGACTTTTCAAATGTTAACATTGCCACAATGAAGGTCACTTCAAGAAGAACTGTCTTGACATGAATAAAAAATATCAAGAAAAACCAAAAGAATCAGAAGATGTAGTGTAGTCTCTGATGACTACGATTCAGCTGATGCTTTAGAAATTACTAAGTTTGAATCAAGCAAGAGGTGGATTCTTGATTCAGGCTACTCCTTCCATATGTGTCCTCATAAAGATTGGTTTGAGATACTCCAACTGGTTAACGGTGGATCAATATTGCTTGGAGACAACAAAGCTCGTAGGATTGTTGGTAGTGGGACAATCAGGATAGAGATATTTGATGAAGTTGAACGAATACTGCAAAATGTCAGGCACATACAAGAACTGAAAAAGGAATCTGATTTCTTTAAGTATGTTGTATTGATCTATTCTGATTGTTTCTTGAATCCTTCTTGTCTTATCTTCCTCTAACGATCAGGTCATCTTCGCTGAATTCTTTGTTCATGTCATGTTTCCTTTGAAGTTCTTTAGTTATAATCAGCAATTGAACCTCTTCTAATGAAATTATTTGTACCCTTCCATAGAGCATTGCATCTTTGAAGTGTTCGTAACACTTAGGAATGAAGTTTAGTAACAGCAATGCATTGTCCTCATCATCCATCTTGACGTCGATATTTTCAAGGTCAACTATGATCTTGTTGAACTCGTCAATTTGCTCCGAAACTGATTTGTCTTCGTGCATTTTGAAAGAGTACAGTCGTTGCTTCAAGAAGAGTATTGGCCAGAGATTTTGTCATGTAAAGCAGTTTGAGTTTGGCCCAATATGCTTGAGTCGTCGTCTCCCTCGAGACTTCCCTCAGAACTTTGTCACCGAAGCTCAAAATTATCAAGCCATGAACCCTGTCAAGGATGTTGTTCTTCTCTTTCTCGGACATCTCGGTCGGCAATGTCGTAGGACCTTGCAGCTGTACCAACAAAGCTCTCATCTTGACTCTCCGCAAGCCGGAATCATTCTTTCCGGTGAATTTCTCGATGTCAAATTTGACGGTTCTCATTGTCGTGGCTAGAATTCCCACATACGATGTCAATTGTTGAAATTTTGCACCGCCAAACACTTGAACAGCCGAAGAAAAGGAAAAAAAAAGGACTAAAAGAAAAAATTTGCAATCAATAACAAACAAAAATTTTACGTGGTTCGGTCCATAGAACCTACATACACAAGAGGAAAATCATCCATGAACTCACTAAGACAATAAAACAAGATTTACATAGTTTTTCATTGAGAGATGAACCCTCTTGTCATATTCTTTCTCTCGAACCAGCTCGATACAAGATCCCCAAGATGCTCTCCTCAATTTCTTGAAGTCTATCTTCTTCTTTCTCCAACCAATTGTTTTCTTTCTTCTCTTGAAACCCTTTCTACATGTATTCTCATTATTTAAAACTAATGAGCTATACTCGTGTAAACCGGTTCACCAATCAGAAAACTTCTTTCCTTCTTTAACAATAGGTGATAGAATTACAATTATGTTATTATGTTAGGTAATTATGAGTCATCGTGACAAGAACTAAGCAAACCCACCACACAAACTACACCACTATGCTACGATAGCATCTCAGCCATAACCATTGCAACAACCCAATCTTTCACGCTTGCATAAAGGACATTGAAATCGAATACGATTTCATTTATGAACGCATTCAATCTAATGAGCGCAAGCTATTACATGTGAGCTCTCATGACCAGCCAACATACATTCTTGTTCAATCTATCTCAGCAACTCACTTCAACAAGCTTCCTAACAAGTTGACAATTCAGCCTAAGATTGTAATATTGAGGGGAGATGATAACCTAGTTCATAATAACTATGGCTACATATTGCATGTGGAGCAGCCACCGCGGCTGCATACCACAACTAATCACATGATCCCAACAAATTAAACGATCTCCATTCTGTATAGCAAACAAATAATTGTTGCACAACCATCCCTATCTCCTCTAAAGCTTCTAAAAATAATATACCACTACATAACTAATAACAACACTAACAAAAAACCTTCATCCCACTACGTGGGGTCGGCTACATGAATCTTTTTTCTCCATTGCATCCTATTTACTGTCATATTTTCATTTAGTTCTAATAGATTAAGATCATTAATTTACATAACTAATAAAAATTAAAAAAAAAATATACCTCGTCCCTATGAATCTCCATACTCTGTGTTTAGATTCTATCTACTATTCTGTTTATTTATCTTATATATATGAAACTATTATTATAATAACAAGGCAAATCCTAGGCATTGTCCCCATCAAGCTAAGGTTTTGCTACACATAAAAGATTATTAAATGCAGAGGAAGTAATGCATTTCCTCAGGAATAATTAGACAAGCATTGGAGGACTCAATGAGATCAAAATTTGGCTAGGCATACCAATGGTCAAATTCACTTTTAACACAAAAACTTAAACCTTTAAGTTAGAATCAACTATTTAGTATTTCTACACCAATATATTTTGAAGCTACCTGACATAGATTAAAATAAGATTCTCACATGCCTTAACAACCGCTCCCTCACTTGAGAGCTATCCATATTGGGCATTACTCCCTCTCATATGAACTTTTCAATATCATCGAGTATCAAGCACCAAGAGCCCAATCAATCGTGTGGAAGAATCATAGGAGTTAAATGTTCTTGAATCTCGCTCAACCGTGATAAAAGTAAGCCAAAATTGGGAGCCACAAACTATAAGAAAAATTCAATCACAAATATTAAATCATCAACTCTTATATACACTACTTATTAGAGATCGAAACAAAGAAGAATCAAAGTTGTACGAGATACCCCAATGATAAAATCCTCTTTAACCCAAAATCTTAAGCCCATATTGATAAGGTCCTATAACTTGACNGTCACCATTTTAATTTTTAAGAAGTAAAATATACATTTTCATGCAAAGATAAGGTAGAATATATGTAAGAGTTGAAGTCCGGGTGTTAGATATGCAAATACATAAAAATTGAGAGGTTCGCATGTAAATCTTCCAACATATAAGAGTGAGAGTTTGTTGGGGTGAAATATACATTTTCATATCATATCAAAAATACTATTATTTTAACTTTTAAAAGGCGAAAAACACATTTCATGAAGAGATAAAGTCATGTATGTAAAAATTAAAGTTCAAGTGTTAGATATGTAAATACTTAGAAATTGAGTTATATATATGTAAATCTTCCAACATAAAAGAGAATGGGAGTTTTTCTCACCCAACGCAAGAAGAGCTTGCCCAGAAGTTCCTGTTGTCCTACCTTCCACAGCTACCATTGCTTTATCCTGATATCAAAGAACTTAATGCAGATAAAATACAGAAATATGTGTAATTAAATAAAAAAATGTAGACTGGCAGAAATGAGGTTAGATATATAAAAAAAGAATTACAGAATCTCATACAATTTCAGCAAAAAAGTGTAAGAATTGTGATGGAGAAAGCTCATTGTTCAAGAACACTTTGCGCTCGACTCCTTAAAAAAGCTCATATTCAAATCGCTCATTAAGCAAGCCTAACATGAACACAAATTTTAAACTTGATTTATACATGAGGGGAACACAGATAGTCTCTGAGCTCGCTCATGCTTAGCTCGTTTACATTTCTACCAACAATTGACCGCTCACACAATATCCTCCTACAAGTTACAAGGTTGACCAAATCTGCAATATAAAGGGATATCCCAAAGTGCTGATTTGGGGCATTTACATGCATACCACCCAATTCCTATATATTTACAGATCTAACACCTAAACTTTACTCTTACATTTATCCATCAAAATCGTTCATATCACATCAACAATACCATTATTTTAACATTTAAAAAGTGATTACACTTTTTTTCATACATAGGTAAGGCGCCATGTATGAAAACAATTGGTCATTTTCAGAAGGAGGATACAAAGAGTGAGAGCTCAGAAGAGAAAATAGTGGAAGAGGAGCATTTGCATTTGGATGTGGCGGAAGTGTCCCTCAATACAAGATCAGCTTCTCCATGAAGGTGAGGGGATGAATCAGGGAACAGCCGATTGTAGTGTTGGTGGATAGCAAGACTACTCATAACTTTATCTCAAATTAGGTTGTGGAGAAGCTAGGGCTGAAGCTGGTGACTACAAGGAGCTTTGGAGTCATTATGGGAGCGGGGATGTTGGAGAAAAGTAGGGGAATTTGCAAGGGACTGGTTTTGACACTACATGACCTACAGGTGTTGGAAGACGTTCTTGCTTTTTGGGCAACACAAATGTGATTTTGGGGATGAAATGGTTGTGAACATTGGGAGAGATGAAGGTGGATTGGAAGTTCTTGACAATGGAGTTCCAAGTGAAGGGTTGGAAGGTGGTGTTGAGAGGAGATGCTAGCTTATGCAAAACTACGGTGTCGCTCAAAACCATGGCCAAGTCAATTCAGGGAGTAGGTCTGGGTGTGGAGTTGCAGAACATTGAGGGGGTTTAAGATTCAGAATTGGCAGAGTTTCCAAAAGGGGCTCCTACAGCGGTTTACTGATGTTTTCCAACAGCGAAGCGGGTTACAACCTCGAAGAGAGCATGAGCACGCTATTATATTGAAGGAGGGCGTTTTTCCCATCAGCATCAGACAATACAAGTACCCCCAGATTCAGAAAGATGACATGGAGAAGCTGATCTGGGACATGCTCAAGGCTGGGATTATCAACCTAGTGTGATCTCTTTCTCTAGTCTTGTCCTATTGGTGAAGAAAAAAGAAGGTAGTTGGAGATTCTGTGTGGACTACCGAGTTTTGAACAAGAAAACGGTGTTGAACAAGTTTTTTTTCTGTGATTGATGAGTTGCTAGAAGAGTTTTATGGAGCAGTCATTTTCTAAAAAAATGATCTTAAGTAAGGGTACCACCAGATCAAGATGTAGGCAGCAGATGTGCACAAGTCGACATTCAGGACACATGAAAGAGACTATGAGTTCTTAGTGATGTTGTTTAGCCTCGCCAGGACCGAACCTAGAGACCTCTCGTAATCTACTCCATATACCTCTAATTCAAACAAGGTTGTTCAACGCAATATCATCACATCCTAGAGACCCCTCGTAATCTACTCCACTATGCAAACATACCACATCATCTTTGGCCTAAATACTGTTCTCAAAGCAATCTACTAATAAACCTAATGCCATCTCTGACCACAAAAAAATAAACCTCCATATCAGCTGTAATTTCTCCAAACCCCTTCCCATGCACATCTAAGACTATTCGGCTATGCTTGCTAACATTGGTTTCCACTAAATTCTGGCTAGAAATTAGCTCCGTGATTGAGATGCTATGCATTTATTGGATATGAAACATAAATAGCATATAAAAATACCTCGATCCCTCTACTGGTAAAATTAAGCAAAATTGTTCAAGCTATGTCTACTAAAATTTCTAGCCTTTTAAACTCAAGGCACCAAGACGCTTGCCCCTCCACCATTACACAAAATCATTCTCGATTGTCGATTGACCTTTAAGATAAGCATAATGCAAACAATGCAATGGTCATACATAGCTACACTTGTTTCTCAAGGCTATTAGCAAGAGGTATGCTTAAAATGTCAACCTCACGAATACTTGTCACAGTTGTTAAGCATTATGATTGGGGCATCCTTCAACCCAAAATCCCCAATGCTATTCTTCACAACAAATTAAATGGTGTTGTCGCATGTGTCAACCTCCAGGCTTCAGCAACCTCCAAAACCCAATCCCTATTTGCCAACCTAGGAAGGCCATCTATACCCTCAAATAGCCTCACGCCAATGGTATAATACATTCGCCAAACATCTCATGAAGCTCGATTTTCAATTAAAGAAATAAAACCAATCCTCCTATATCACCATGATGGTATAGGCATATATTTACTAATTTATGTTGATGCCATACTTGTCACAAAAAACAACCACTCCATCATTCAAGCACTGACCGCAAATCTACAGTCAACAAATAGCACGAAATACTTTGGTTTAATTCTTTATTTCTTGGAACTACAAGATATTAAGGACTCTCACAGTTATTTCTGAATCCAAAAAGTTATGCACGAGGCATCAATGCTAAAGCTAGAATTGATACGCCACCAACAAATTTCCATCAGCCAGTACGAATCTCAGTGCAATTTTTTTAACAAGAAACATTCAAACTTCGATTAAGAGTCATCCAGAGCTCCTATTTCAGCGAACTTATAGTCAAATTGATCGGCTTGATAAAACGGACCTAATGATATGAAAAGTTAGTCCAATTCGAGTCAAATCAAGCCCAAATAAAGTCATTAAACCACTATTAGAGGACTTCCGGAGGCATTTGAAAGGTCAAACGAATGTCGAATCTAGTGAGTTCATAGTCGAATTGAGAGTCTCGAAAAGATGAATCCAACGAGCCCAAGATTGCTCAATTCCGACATCGTTAAGGCACTCAAATGTCCATCAAACATCATCTGATCAAGGGAAGCTCTCCGGACCGTCCGATCAAAATGTTTCATATTCCTACATTAATTGCACTCAAAACACTATAAATAGAGCCTCACCCCTCACATGAAGNCCAATTTTTCACTTTCTCCACTGATTGTTCTTCTTTTTTTTCTATATATATACCACATAAACTGGTAACAGAGTCCGTGGTTTAGGATCTGAGGAAGAACGATGATTGCAGATGAAATGAAGGTTTTAGGGATCGAGAAATTTGATGACACAGATTTTGGTTACTGGAGGATGCAAATAAAGGACTATCTCTGTGAGAAGAAACTTCACCTTCCGTTATTGGGAAAAAGTCTTGAAAGAATTGATGAAGCTAAATGAAATTTGTTGGATCGGCAAGTTCTGGGGGTTAATCGATGGACCATGTCGAGGTCCGTTGCACACAACGTCGTAAAGGAAAATAATATTACAGATCTCATAACACCCTTATCAGGTATGTATGAAACGACATCAGCAAATAACAAGGTATATCCGATGAAGAAGTTATTCAACTTGAAGATGACGGAAGGTGTTTCTATTGCTCAACACCTGAATAACTTTAATATTATCATAAATCAATTGTCGTCTGTTGAAATTGATTTTGATGATGAGATGCGTGCGCTGATATTGTTGGCATCATTGCCAAATATCTGGGAAACCATGAGAATGACAGTTAGCAGTTCTGCAGGTAAATCTAAACTAAAATATGTTGATATTTGTGATTTGATTTTGGTTGAGGATGTGCACAGGAAAGATTCTGGCGAGATCTCAGGTTTGAGTTCGCACTAAATGTTAATTTCAGAGGGAGATCACAAAACATGAACTCAAATAGAGGGATATCAAAATCAAATTCTGGTCAGCAGGCTGACCACATAAGAAGAACTACATAAATCTCAACAAGATAGAGAATGATAGTGCAGCTGTGGTAACTGAAGAGCTATGGGATGCACTATTGTTGGCAATTCATAGTTCTATTGATAACTGGATATTGGATTCATGGGCTTCTTTCCATACAACATTCTATCGGGAATTGATGCAAAATTATGTTGCAAGTGACTTTTGAAAAGTATATCTGGCAAATGGAGAAGATTTGAATGTGTTAAAAATTGGAGACATTAACATTACACTTCCAAATAAGAACAAGTGGACTTTGTAAAAGGTCAGACACGTTCCTGAGTTGAAGAAAAATCTCATTTCTGTTGAGCATCTCAATAAGAGTGGTCATTCAGTAGTGTTCTCAGATAGCACTTGGAAGGTTACCAAATGAGCATTAGTGCTGGCTCAGATTAAGAAAACTGACACATTATATATGACTACAGGTTTATTCATGCGTGTACACATGAGTCAGAGGTGCATTGTGTGGAAGCAGAAGAATGTCAGTTTCTTAAAAGGTGGCAGAGCGCCAAAGGCAGAAAACCAGATCTTGTACACACATAAGTGTGTGGACCTTCTCTAGTGGCATCTCTTGAAGGCTCTAGTTATTGTATAAATGTAAGGTTTGTTGATCTACCAGAGGTCACAGTGCAGGGCAGTGATGAAAGTGAAGAGGGGAGTGGGTCCGGGGAAACCATTTATATTGTTCTACAGATAGATGATGGAGAACCTCAGAGTGATGAAGAAATCTTCCAAGATGTAAATTCAAGTAAGTGAGAGCTGACAGAACTTCCACCAGGAAAGAAGACATTACACAACAAGTGGGTGTACCGGGTGAAGACTGAGCTTGATGGTAGTAAGAGGTACAATGCTAGACTTGTTGAAAAAGGCTTTCAGCAGAGACAGGATATTACCCATGCAGTGGGAGTTGTAAGCAGAAACAAGAGTAACCTAGGAAATAGCTTGGAGGTGCAAGACTATGTAGATCCTGTTGATATGTGAACTAAGAGTGGAACTCTTGAGAAACTGAAGTTGTGCACAGCTTCAGTTGGTAATCTAATGTGAAAACAAGGGCATTGAGTTGCAGAGGTAGATGATTTACGTTTGAAGAAGAGGGTGACGCCGTCAATGGAGGAGATCAGTTTGAGGAAGGAGATGTTGTTGCGTTTGTACCGGTCTCCAAGTGGGAGATTTATTGGTGTGGAGCCCGAATTATCAAATTAAAAAAATAGGGATGTTTTTCCAGCTCCCGTTCCTCTGTCGCAAAATGTCGCGAACCGATCCTGCCTTTTCTCAATCTCGAAGCGAAGTATTGCTTCTGTTTGTGAAACGTCGCCAACCGTGCCTCATCTCATGATAAAAGGTATCGCACGACTCTCCTCCATATAAAACACATACTTTTTTGTGTTCTTCGGTATTTCTGCTTCCACGGGGCAGAGTGAAAGAAGCGTAAACAGTAGTTCCTTGTGACAGAAGAAAGAAGAAAAAAAAAAAAAAGAAGATTGTTCTCCCTTGGCTTCTTCTTGGTGGCATGTGGCAGAAGAGAAATTGAGTTTATTTCTCTTGTAAGTTTATTTTCTTCAGTTTATCTCGATGTAGAGAGAGAAGATGAGAGAGTAAGGAAGTGAAAGATCCCTCTTGTAAGTCGAGACGATTGACTATTGTATATTCCTCAAGTAGTAAAATCCTCTGCAACTCCTTGAATGTAGGCAATTCGCAGAACCACGTAAATCTATGTGTTCCACTGTGTTACTGTTTTCTTGTTTGAATTTTCTTGTTCCAATTTTTTTGCTTTCTTGACCGATTGTTCTTCTTTTTTTCTATATATATACATACATACATACATATACATCTACATACATACATACATAGATATATATGTGTGTGTGCGCGTATTTGGGACAGAATTTTTAAAGATCGATATAACAAAAAATAGAATAATAAAAAATATGATGTTGCCTAGTAAATATGATGGTAATGCCCAGTTACAAAAGAGTTACAATTATATAAGAAAAATTATCATTTTCCTAATATGTTGGATTTTTTTTTATCAATTAATTTTAACCACTTTTTTATTTTTATTTTTTTTCTAAAAATGTGCTCAGATCTTATATTTTCTTTTCATCGAATGTTCACATGGGTTGAATAATAAATACAACAAAAATTTTCAATTTAATTCCTTCACCAATGATTAGGGGATTCAGATGCCACCTCCGAAGTCGTCGTCGCCGAGTAGTAATACCAGTCAAGCACCTAGCCGGCTGGCCACCCTGCTCCTGGCCAGACAACACCCCAACCGACTACCCTACTCTAGTCAGCCAACCAACATTGGACCAGCCACCTTGCTCCAGCCTGTTGGCCAAGTTACCCCAACCAACCGGCGGTCACCTTGGGTCGACCACATGTCTTCAACCGCCCCACCACCANCCTTGTAACCTCTATATAACCTAGTGTAACCTACTTGTAACCTACAAATAAGTTCCGCGCTTCTGTTATCATATATAGTAGGTTACAAGTAAGTTACGGAAGGTTATACGGAGGGTACAATGGGTTATACTACGGATATAACCCCGTTATACCCTCGGCATACCGAGAAATCGTACGCAGCGCTGCCTACGTCTATCGTACGCAAATTTTTTCCAAGTGGGAGGCGGCACAACTAGCGGTTGATAATAAATCTCTCTCTCTCTCTCTCTCTCTCTATATATATATATATATATATTCATTAGAATCGTTATTTGGCAGAAGCCCAAATATCAATTTCATATACTTTAGACCTTATGGTGAGAAGCCCGCGTCATGTGCTATTATTTGAGGGTCACCGCGCCGCAGAGATTCGAACCCTTGACCTGAGGAGACTTACAGAGAAACCCGCCAACCGACAGGCCAAGGCTTGCGCATATATATATATATATATATATAATACTCAAATCCTTAATTTCACATCAAAATATCATTTATATGAACATTTTAAAAGTAAAATATACATTTTCATGCATGTGTTTATTATAACACCAAAGTGCAATCAATGAAATACCCAACTTTAGGTGTCACACACACACATACACATACATATTGTGTTCCAAAATATTCACAGCAGTAAAATGATAGTAGTAGTTGCCCACAAAGGCCATAATCGGTGGTTGCAGTAGTAGCAGTCAACCACAGGAGTCATAGTTGGAAACTATAATACTAATAATTGGCCACAAAGATTATATATAGTTGATTGCTACAAAGACAGTAGCTGGTCATAAATTTTGTAGTTAGTGGTTGCAATAGTGGCAGTTGATCGAAAAGGTTGTAAATTAAAGTTGTAATAGAAATATTCAACCGCAAAGGTCTCAATTGATGTCTATACACTATTTATCCGAGGGAGCAGGGTTACAATTTTACATCGAACACTGCATTTATCTTTATACAATGTATATAAAAAAAGGTGCTAGAAACATCAACAACATTCTGGTTGTGATAGTCATAAGTAGTGGTCGTTGGTGGCTGGTGGTTGGTGGTTGGTGGTTGCAGGTGGTGATGACCAAAAATGGCTGAAGGCTATGAAGTTGGGAAGTCGTCACTGTTTTTTCTATATAGTTGTTATATGTCACAATTGTATTTGTGATACGATTTTTCCAAGTAAAAGATGTTGGAGGCAGGATGTTGGTGGCGACAAGCAGTGACGGTCAACATTTGTCAACGGTAGATGACGAGTGGCATTTGACAGTGGTCAGGGAATATGGAGACTGTAAGTTATCACCGGAGCTTCAACCTCAAGAATTCCTCTTTTTCTGTTTCCCCTCTCAAGTGAAGAGAGGGAGATATTTATAGCTTTCAGTGTAAGGACATTATAATCTCTTAGGGAATAACTTCTCAGCCATATGATTGGACTACCAATATTAATCCCTCTTGAAAATAAGAGTTTTTTTTAATGATTTAAGTGGCCTAATGACAAAAAATTGAATGGTCTTGAGCTCATTTGATTCCATTTGTCAAGATACTCAATTTGACTATAAACATGTCAAATTTAGAGTTAATTTGACCATTAAATTAACCATCCAAAGTTCATAAATGTAATTCAATGACTTGAGCTTGACTGGTCCTAAACTAATCTCACTTTGATATTATTTGATCTGTCTTGCCGAGACGGTCAATCTAACTATAGACTTGATAAAATAAGAGGCCCGCCAACAATGAATTTGAATTTAGAATATTTATTACCCTAAAAATGAATCAAGATTCGTGCTGCATAAAAGTGATGTGTATGTACATTTTCTTAACATGCGTTTATTTGCCTGCCCTTTTCATCAAACACATATTTGGAATAATGCTTTAATTATTTTACCTTTTCAATCAATTCTCATACTTTTATTCGCCCATAATTTCCACTATTAAATCTATTAAAGTGTTATAGTCATAAGAAATGTATTATCTGTTTTTTTTTTCTTAAAATTAAAATAAAATTATAATATTTACAGCAATTTTAAAATATATATATTTCACACTAAAATAATCATGTTAATGACCTATGAACAAGCCAACAATGTATTCGTATGCATGCGTTAATAGCCAAATGGAAATTATGGGAAAGAAAACTTATGAGCAAAACANGAACTCGTGTTTGATTCATTTGTTTAATAAACGAATTGAATATGAATAAAAATTTTGAGTTTGGTTTTTAAACGAACTACACACAAAAGAACGCAGTCAAACCCATAGCACTCTTAAATTTGACTCACTCGCGCCCAAATCTATATAAGTTATTGCGTCCAGACAACATATTTATGTACGGACAATGGCGCATGGATCATACCGTGTTGTTTACATGGCGGCGTGGAGCGATACACGTCGGTGATATCTGAACATCCGAAATGTAATATTTTCTCTAATATATAGTGATTTTGTCCCACCCTAAAAATAATGTTTGGTTCCGTCCCTGACATTAATATAACAAATAGTATTGAGCTCAAGGTCTAATATGTATCGTGTGTGTGAATTTGTGATTAAATTTAGTCAAAATTTAAAATTAATAATTATATAACAATAATTAACTTCAATGGGTCTAAAATAGAATAAATGTGCTTTCAAGGATCTATTCTCGACCAATGGATATATAAAGGATCTCATGGTTGAGAACAAGCCATTAGACCCATTACATAGCTCGCCAAATCCATTAGACGTACATGTTGGATCAACCTGTAGGATTGAAGATCCTATATTACTTTCCCAGGAGTTGTGACGCTCCTTAGACTTGTCAACCAGCGGTCATCGAGATTAACAAATAGTTAAAGTAAGAATTAGCATTAAAGAGATTGAAATAAGCTCCATCATCATTTATGAGTCATCTCATATCTGTGTCACCCTCTTTTCATTAAGACATCACATACAAATAGGTCAGTCAAAACGGCTCGTTGTTTGCGAACATCTCATATTCGGCTCATTAAGAAGCTCGTGTTTGGCTCGTTCACTTTTGATATGGGACCCGCATCCTCAAAAGATAGAATAATGTCAATTTATATTTTATCTACTGACACCCTTTAGTTGTTCATCCAATTTTGACTGCCCACCTTGATGCTTCAAATTTTTGTGTTTAAGCAACCCTAATTATTTTTTAAAAGTCTTACACGTGCTTAAAGACAAGAAAGTTAGCTTAACTAATACTTAATATCCTCCAATAATTATCAAGAAAATGACCTTTCGAATGTGATTTTAGCGTCACGCAGCTCAACCTAAATACTCATTTTTAAGTTTGTAAATAATAATATTTATCACATTGCAAGTACATTTGGTTTGCATGGCAACTTGATTATTAAATAAATAATATTTTCAATTTAAACGTGTGGGCTCCACATAGTCGCCCAATAAACTAAAATTAAGATTGGAATATTTTAATTAAAAATTAATCACCGTTAATTATAAAATAAATAATATTTTCAGATTAATCATAAAAGTGAAGCAGTCTCAACGGAGGTGTTAGTAAGAAATAGGTTTGATAGAATATGTTAGTTATTAATTTTAGTTCAGTCATTAAATAATTAAAAAAAATTTAAAATTAAGAAAAAAAAAAAAAACTTCCCAATCTTGGACTCTACGCAGCCCCTCTGATCAAATTGATCATAATAAATTTTAAAATAAATATAAAATATAAATAATAGCTCAACTTTATTCTACGAATTCTATAAATAAGTCCAGTTTTAGGTGTTATGATTTTATTTATCTTTTGATTTATTTTTAGGTATTATAAAATTTCAACTTATTTTCACAAAATCTTATATTTTTTTAATATATGTAATTTTATTATATTTTTTTTTAATTTATAATACGCTATCAACGAATTCTCTTCATTTAATCATAATTTTGAGTCATGTCACGGATCTCAATGTAACTTTTAAATAATAAATATTCAAACTTTGATTAAAGTATTTTCAGGGATTTGATTTCAGTAAATTTACAATGAAACTTACCAGCTCTGCGAGACGAACCCAATGATACAAAAATTAGTCAAATCTGAATCGGATCAAGCTCAATTCAAGCCATTAAACTGCTTTTGGAAGCTTTTTGAACATATTTTTTAAGTTCAAACAAATCTCAAATTTGAAAAGCGTATTGTATAATCAACTGTCTCGACATGATGAATATAAAAAGCTTGAGATCGCTCAAATCCAACATCGCTAAGACACTCAAATGTTTAACAAACGTCGTCCAATTGAGGGAATCACTTTGGGTCATCCAATCAGAGTTGTTCATATTTCTTTATTAATTATAACCATGACTCTATAAATAGAGCCCACCCCCTTCATGTGAGGGGAGAGAACTTGAAGCTTGAAGAAAACTGAAGCTTGGAGAAAGTGTTAAAGTTTAGTATCACTCCAGCAGCCGCCGACCACTTCCAACCACCGTCGACCACTACTCTATTGTCACCGCCGATCACCATTGGTTGTCGCCCGCTCATTGCGATGAAGCATCGTGCAAAGCAACAAACTTACGTCGCGGAGT